>JAODJX010000112.1:171394-188235 GCA_026776945.1 Isichthys henryi
GTTCTCGGGTAGCCGGCGTGAGAGCGCGGTTCCCCCGTGCCGGTTCTCGGGTAGCCGGCGTGAGAGCGCGGTTCCCCCGTGCCGGTTCTCGGGTAGCCGGCGTGAGAGCGCGGTTCCCCATGTACGATCTCACGCCACTCACACTCGCCATGCCCCTGCAGCTCTCGCCTCCCGCTGCCTGCAGCTGGTACTGCACTATATCCCCATCATCAGGGCCCACTTCGAGACCAAGCTGCAGCCCAAGCAGTATAACATCCTCAGGCACTTCGACCACATCACCAAGGTGAGCGCCACTCATGCCTAATGTGGTCACTCGTCCTCCCCACCGCATCCAGCACTGCTGCTGCTGCAGTGTGTTCTTGTGTCGTAAGATTCAGCAGAATCTGAGACGTGATGCATCCTGGGAGTCTGACCAATCAGGTTGGCTTTGATATTTATCTGTGAATTTGCATGCTGCATACTTAGCAGACCAGGCCCTTATCCTGAGCCAGACTCCGTACTCGGAGATGACCGTCACCCTGGAAGCACTGGAGCCGTTAGGGTGTGCCACCAGGTGGCGCTGTTGATCAACCTCAACTACCTCTCTCCTGACAGGACTACAATGATCACATAGCGGAGATCTTGGCGAAGCTGGTGGCCATCATGGATAGCCTGTTCGAGAAGGCACTGTCCAAGGTAAACCTGCATCCTCAGACCTTGATGCTCAGAAGTAGCGATGATTGATTAATAATTAATGCAGTCTGGTCTTTAAATCTCTTTTAATTTTGGACAGTATGAAGTGAAGGCCCCAATGCCTTCTGGGTGCTTCCGGACCCTGTGTAAGCAGATGGGCAAGATGCATGAAGCGATCTCTGACCTGTTACCTGAGGAACAGACGCAGGTGTGCCTGCCCGCATCCGCTGCCCCCACCCACCTTAGAGCACCATCCTGAGGAATGTGACTTCTTGGATTTTCTCCTGTTTACCGGATAGATGCTGTTCCTGAGGATCAACGCGAGCTTCAAACTGCATCTGAAGAGGCAGCTGGCCCGCCTGAACGTCAGCAACGATGGAGGCCCCCAGCATGGGTCCGTATCGCAGTTTGCTGGCTCTCCTGCAGGGGACGCATGTCACCTTCTATACTGCAATAAGGAGAAGCTGCCATACGGTTATATTGCATTGCTGGAAAAGGGCTGGAATTTAGATGTCGTTGTCTTGATTTAATTAAATATAACTGTTGGTGTTTTAAAGGACCTGCAGTTTATGAGTGACGCCCTCCCCTCTGCCTTGTGCTCCCTGCAGGTTAGTCATGGTGGATATCGCCTTTTATACCGGTAATGTCCAAGCACTGAAGTCACTTGAAAAGCTCGACTTGAACTTGGCAGAGATTTGGGAGCAGAAGAGGTGATGGAGGCGGCAAAGGCCGCACCCTGCTTGGCGGGGGAGGCGGCTGACGGGGGTGGACCACTCCGTGACTCAGGGCTCACTCTCACCATGTCCCAGTGACGTGTACCATGCCCCCCCCAGCCCAGGACACTGGACCGTGTGAGCATTTGCCTGTTTTCTTGGAGCGGCGAGGGTGCTGCGGATTCTGACCTTGACTGCAGTTGCTCAAGTGGACCAAGCCTGAACACACACTACTTTTTTTTTCGGGGGGGGGAGGGCATGCCTATTCAGGCCACTATGACTGTATCTCAGTGTGCAATTGGTCTGAAATGAGCAACAGATCTGACAGGGGGAACGGCATGATCACGCTTTAGTGACAGGTGAAAGCTGCGCCCAGCAGCCGACCACACTGGTGTCTGTCTGTCTAGCATTTCGCTTTGTTGCATTTAAACCCAAATCGACAAAGTGGGAAACCGGAGTGCTGCTTCATGGTGTGGAACTGGACATAAATGTAAAAAGGTTTAAATCTTATGATATTTGTATGAATCCTGGGGTTTGAGTATTTGTGAAAACTCTCGGTCTCATCTTCTGGTTTGGCAGAAGGAATTTCTTTTGCAGAATCTGCTTCTTTAGTTTACATTTTGAATTCTGGTTTTAACTATGGTTTTAAAGTTCTCTCCTTTGGAATCATATTTTACCAGTATTCCACAATTTCAAGGGAGAAATACGTGTGAATGGAAGTAACTTGGGATTCCTGTATTGTTATGCCTTCCTCTTGTGGGCCTTCCCTTAAACGCCTGCTGTATGATGGGTTTTAGCTACGTGTGAGCATTTCTAACTGGTCCCAGTGCCTGGAAAACCTGGGCGTTACTGCGTTCACACAGGGTCGCTTTTGTGGATGACTGAAAGCCCCTTTGCACCTCAGACTACGTGCTGGTTTGGTCCGATTTCCCTGAAGATGTAGAATACTAGTACTACTACAGTCATGGACTTCAAAGTGGAGTAAATTTGCATAAGATGGAGGAGGAGAAATGTGGTCACATGGGATGGGTGAGACGCAGGTGGGGACTGCGGGGTCTTCGGAGCAGCTGGTGGAGGTTGACTGTCCTCATTGTGATGAGGTTCAAGCTAGGAAACGTGGTTCTCTGTGTGCTAGACCAAAATAAGCAGTAGGTCTCCCTCAAAACTTGAAGCGAGATCTTTTCTTACTGAGGAGAACCCTGCTATTTGTACGCATGTATGCATACCCTGCCGCGGTGTAAGGCATACTGTCTCAATAAGAAACTCTGCTTTATGGGCAATCTCACCACCTTCGCAGAGGACTGTTTTGTATCAAACATGCACTATTGATTACCAGTGCTGTACGATTCACTGCTAGCTCAAAAGTGCCTACTTTTGATAAATATCGGAGACCGTGATGCCCATCTCTTCCGACAGTGCATATTCCGTCTCGAGTGCCTAACAGGCTTCCTCCCAAGGGAACCAGATCTTCGTGGCCCAGCAACAACAAACCAACTAATCAGACAGCATGCCTGAAAGTTTTAAGCATCCTGAAGCCCGAACCATCTATCTCAATAAAATTGGTCATGAAAGTGAAATGCTGTTACCCCATGTCATTTATCGGGGCGAGCAGACTGCGTTTCCTGCATCCAACCACAGCTGCATGTCCTCTTACCAAATTCATTTGGTGCATGTAACCGGACCAGCTCCGGGAGCAGAAGGCTATGTGGCTGGCGGCTGAATTTCAAGGGAGCTTGGGGGTCATGGAACAGTGGCTCAGTAAAGGAGCTGTTGCTGTAGTATCCCACAGAGGGTTGGCCATTGAATCGTCCTCCAAAGAAAAAGCTCTATTCTTCTGCCGAGTAGGGAACCTAATACGCGGCCCCGCGCTGAGATAAACGGGATTGTAGCCTGGGGAAATGCTTAACCGTTTCATTCATGAGTGCCTGTCACCTCAAAAAGACACACACACATGCTGTATCCCTATTGCACTTTAATACTGAGACCAACAATCCAGAAGTAGCTGGATACAGTGCCAAACAGGACGGCTATTCAACACCTTTGGCTGCATTAATAAGAATACATTAAGTATGTGTTTCACAGTAGTGGAACGCCCTATTTTTTTGTGTTTGGCCAAAGTAGGGGTAAGGTAGTTATTTTCTCCCCCATAACAGTCTGGGGTCTTTCTGTGTCATGTGACTGAAGCAAGGGGTGGGGGGGGTCAAAGGCCTCAGTGGTCGAGGATGCGCAAGTTGCCTGATACTATCTTGTTCTCCAGCACTGCGCCTGCCGGAATGTCGATTCGGTCTCCGTGATTGGCTATGATGATAACTGTTCCCTGGAGGGAGATGGAGAGCAATTATTGGAAAGAAGCGACAAAAGTATTATTGCTACCAACAGGTCCGATGTTATGAATCCTCACCTTCAAAGAAACCTGCTTTCCAAAGGTGACATCTCCAGAAACAGTCAAGTGGTCTAGTTCCAGCATATCTGGTATACTCTCGAATCTCATGAGGAAGTCGTGAACCTGCAGATCGACAGAAGGTTTGCTGGGATAGTCTGCTGAAATCTCTCAGCAAACAGTTTACATCAGGCCATGCACAACTTATGCTCAAACCTGCCAATTAATGGAACCCAAAGGCAGTCCCAATATTTACAATCACTGACATTTACTTTTTGTTACCAAAGTAATGGGGACCAGCTTTTCTGCTGAGTGCTGGCCCTTATAATTAAGCAAGAGTGTAATGAGGGGTGTCTAATTATATGAAGACAGAAGGTTTAGGAGGTAAAGTCACATGACATGAATGAGCCCTTCTGGCTCCCAGGATCAAACAAGAGTGCAGAAAAGCTTACGGCTGAACGTTAGAAGCAAATGATTATCAGCAAAAGTGCTAACAGGACAAAAGCGGAAAGGGGGAATAAGGATTAACTTCAATAGAAGTGTGCTGAGAAGGTATAGCTAGGGCAGTGTGTTATTCCGACAGCTAAAATGGAACATTCCGTATGAGCGCCAGACGCACGTTTACACCGATTTTGCTTCTGCAAGCATGACGGCACCCTGGATGGGGGGGCCTCTTTGCTCTTCCTGGCATGCAAGCTTGCTCTTTGTGTCTATTCATCATTCAGCATCAGAAAGCCCACCCAAAGAGAAGCTCAACCTTCCAGAAACGGCAACGTTCTACACAGTAGGTCCATTTAAAAGCTAAGAATACAAATCGGCACTCAAGTCAATCCGAGGTGTCCCAAGAAAAAGCAATGTGGAATAGTTCTTAGTCTTTAGTTACATTTATCCATCATCCATGATTGCATGTCTAATATAGGGTATCGCAGCAAGCATTTGGTTAGAAGGCTGGGAACACCTTAGATCATCCATCCATCTATTTTCAGTATCCGCTTGTCTTATTCAGGTTCCAGATCTTACCCCGAAAGCTATTGGCGCAAGGCAGGGAACAGCCACACTCATACAACATTCATTTACACATGCACACCTAGGGTCAATGCAGCATCTCCAATTAACGTCAGCATGTGTTTGGACTGTGGAGGGAAACCAGAGTCCCTGGAGGAAACCCACAACAACATGAGGAGAACATGCAAACTCCACAAACGTGGAGCCAAGGTGAAGACTAATCCCAACTGCATATTTTTGGATTTCAGGAAGGAACTGGACCAGAGAAACAGGCTAATTCCCTCGAACCCCCAATCAGGACATGAGGGAATAGTGCTACCCAACCCACTGCCCTATTCTTGAACTGCATGTCTAATAAGAGCTCCAATGGGAATCTACTCCACACACTCGTGTGGGACAGCAGAGGGTTGTCCTATACCTTGGTGAAGGAGCTTCCCAGCTTGACGTGGGGTGTTGTGGGGAACTCCCTCTTCTTGCTCATGGTAAGCGAGCCAGCATCCAGCGTGTAGAGGTTGGACATGACCAGCAGCAGGTCTGAGGTGGTCTTGACGGGCAGGAAGCGGCTGCGTGGAACGTTGATGCCCAGCGCGTTGTCGAAGCTCTTGATGGCTGCTCCAACCGCCGTCTCCAGCTGGATGATGTTGAGCCCGCCGTCCAAAGTCTGGTCACACGAGGGGAGGGACAGCCATCGGCACAAAATCGGACAGGAGGACAGCATTGACCAAGCCTACATTTTCATTACAGCGCTTACATGAGATAATTAATTTCTTGGGAAATTACCCTGGATGACCCTTCTCAAACCTCAATATAAATACAGCATTCTTACCAAGGGCAGGAACAAGGCTTCATAACAGTACCACTCGCTGGGTATGTGTATGCTAACATTAGCTACCCACTGACGCTCTACACTCTAAGCAAAAGAAAGTAAGATTCAGTACTGGATGCTTGATGATTAACCTGGGAAATAAAGAACTTTCTCACTTCAAGACTCATATTGAAGTTGGAATCCCACTGTGAATACAAGACCATGCAATAAGCTGGAGAAACTGCATCTACACAGTAAATAGTCACTCGAGAGGGGAAAACTGCAAGTACAAGGCACCGTGCAGGTATTAGCTGGCATTAATTTGTTCGGCTAAGATTTCTTCAAAAGGGAGTCACTTGTCCAGATTGTGGTCATAGGTAACCATTCCCTGTTTGTTTCCACACATCCGTGCACATCCATGGTTTCAGAGTCCTGGCACACAGGCTCAGCCCCCATCCAGTGCCCTAGTTCTTACCTTAGGGTTCACAATGATCTCCATGTCCATGGAGTTCCTCTCCTGCAGCCTCTTGATTGCAGGTAGGGAGATCCACAGGTTGTTGGTGTTGAAGATCTTGAACTTGGTGACAGATTTGAACTCATCCACATGGGCCTTAGGCACCTGCGCTATCTCCAACAGCCTGAGCTTGCCGTCGTACTCGATCAGCGTCCCACCCTAAGTGTGAAGATTTCAGCGTCAATAACCATTTTCTCCGAAGGTCTACATCGGTAACTAATAATGGACCAAACATCAGGTCTTAAAGATGACTGTCAGCCGCAGGAGGAGCCTACCTTGACGTCGGCCCGTGTCTTGTCGGTGACCTCCATAACGA
The DNA here is from genome assembly GCA_026776945.1 of Isichthys henryi. NCBI lineage: Eukaryota > Metazoa > Chordata > Actinopteri > Osteoglossiformes > Mormyridae > Isichthys > Isichthys henryi. Next base: position 177,800 of record JAODJX010000112.1, read on the forward strand.
ACTCGCATCGCTTGCTTTCCGGCTGGCTCATCAGGTGGTGCAGGATGTGCAAATCCACCGTGGCACCCAGATTGTCGATGTTGGACACAAAGATATACTCTTTGCCCTCGGCGATTAGCTGGTCCAGCAAGCCTGAGTTGTAGAAACTGGCGTAGGTATCACCGTGGCCAGGGGGGTACCAGGCCTCTGCGTTCTCCCCTGACAAACCCATGTCCTTCGCCACTGGGAGGAGGGACTCCTTGTTGATCCTCGGGTACCTAGGTGAGACCTTGGATTGACTGAATTGTGCCTACAATACTCAATATAGGCAGTTTTCTGGTGTCCATTTAACAAAATCAGGAAATGCACCCTTAAGAACAGAAGTAAAACTCCTATGTGGCATCATCTAAGTGCACAAGACCGAGGCAGCAGCTTTCTGAGAATGATCAGACAAAGATCTTGGGTGAGATTCTTCCGCAGCAGCCTTTTGTGATCCTTCCATCAGGTTATATAGTACAGGCCTGTCACCCTTTACTGTGGATTCTGCTACATTCATCACACCTTTTATTCCTTTGCCTTAGCAGTCACGTAAGCCGCTCTGGATAAGAGCATTTACTACGCGAATAAATGCAAACGCACTGGTGGGCAGATAGCAGACACCCTCTTTTATATTTCAGGACTATGAGCAGACCATGAGCTCGACTTCCTGGAGCGGACGAAATACTGGCAGAGGTATCCACCGCGTTGGGAAACCCCGGCAGCACATCACAGGCAGAATCTCGAAGGATGCTACATTAGCAGCTGCTAATGATTTAAACCGCACATCCTTACCCCGATAAAATACCTCTACAAATAATACCATAGCTACAGCCCTTAACATCTGCCCTTGAGAACAATCTTACCTCTCCGATAATCCAATCAAATTGCACCCTTCAAATCAGAGCCATTTATATGCTTTCCTATCCCAGAGGCAATCAAACTAAGTGCATTGTACTCCTTTGAAGGCTATATATTAATAGGTTTCATTAACCTCCAAAAGCAATACTGCTATACATTTTCCTACTGTATGTCAGTACTGTTACAGGCATATGGTCTCCATCCAGTGCATTAGAAGGTGACATCAGAGAGCAGCTGGATGCCGCAGACACATGGCCCTGCAAGTCCGTGAACTCACAGTAAAGCCAAAGCATCAATATAGCCTTGAAAAGAACAAAGATGTCTGATATTTAGGAAGTTGCATGTAAAAATTATCATTCTTAAAATAATGAAAAAATATGGAAGAACTGACTTGCCGATTAACTGCACCATCAATCGTAACCCTAAACAAGTGATGCACGCACTCCTCCGGACAGGTGCCGAGTAACACATTGTTCCTTTTGCCCCTATAGGCTGCAGGGCTGGAGGTTCAAACCCCACCCCCGTCTGAGAGTGCAATTTGCTCCCATGTTTGCATAGGTACCCACAGGGAGGACCCAGTGCTCCTCATGCAGTTCAAATACATGTGAGTGAGTGAGTGAGTGAGTGCGTGTGTCACATACAAATTACAGTGTGGGGAAATAAAAAACTGATATTTTAATGTTATATGGACCACTTCTTCAGTCGCAAAAAAATAAATAAAAAAAATCTGTGAATGCAATCAAAACACTAAAGATGCCAAAAGTCTTGTATATTGTATGCTTAGATATGGTTAAGGTTAGGGCTGGGTAGGGGTTACAGGTTGTCGTCCCGGGGGTTAGGGTTTTACCCAAAAAAAATTTATGAATGGTTATAAAGGGGAACATGGTGTGGTGGAGACTAGAGCCTAATGAACATGGTGTGGTGGAGACTAGAGCCTAATGAACATGGTGTGGTAGAGAACAGAATCACAGCGAACAAGGTGGAGTAGATCTAAGAACCAGAGTGAATAAGACGTAATAGTGACCAGAACTGGGTCTGCAATGACTGAAGCAGCACAGAGCAGTGACTTCTGTCAGGGTTCCCCAATTCTGCTCCTGGAGGCCAGAATCTGACAGTTCGCAGATTTCCCTGCTCAAACACACCGTAATCAGCTAATTACCAGGTTTAGTGGGTGTGTATGAACAGCGAGATCTGAAAGCTGTGTTGGATTCTGGCCCCCCAGGAGCGGAATTGGGGAACCCTGACTTACACTCCTTAGAAGGGATGTAACAGGGGTCAGGACTAGAGGGCGGCACATACCTGCTCTGGTTAAAGGTGTGGATTTTCACCCGGTGATGTGCGTACTTCTGCAGGATCTTCTTGGTGTCCTCATCCGTGTTGAACGAGTTCATCAACACTAGAGGCACCTCTACGCTGAAGGTTTTGTTCAGGTGCTGAACAAAAACATGGACAGGGACCAGTTTTTCGGAAGGGTTAGTCACCTAAGGCCATGTCAGACCTGGAAACCTCAGTCAAACCAACTGGAAAGACAGGAGGCCCAGCGTGCAATACATCCTCCTTCTGGAGGCAGTCGGTCAACCTGGTCAAGGACCCTGGAAGACAGCAGCCTGCCCAAGCAAGACCCCAGCCCTGCAACGGCTGCAGAGGCCGGCCAGACAACTTGCCTTTCCGCAAACAGCACCTAAAACCAAGCAGACATCTGCTTCGTTTTCCCAGAAAGAGATAAATAAATCCATGTGTTTAAGCTTTAGCCAGTGAACGGTGGGGGGCACGGGGCTCTGTTTTGGAGGACAAGGAGGCCTGCTTTTCTGCTGCCATGGAAACCTGTGTTAGGGGGCTCTTCACTCCCAGAACTCCGACCAGGCTGAATGGATGTTAATAGAAACCCGATACTGAGCCTCTTTGTTGAACTATTTCAGCCGTAACACAAACAGCGACACCATGGAACGCCAATGAAGAGGTAAAAGGTACGTTTCAGCCCATCCAACTCATACACACGTCTGCAGTTCGCTATCACAAGTTGCTATCCAGCATATTAGCATGACTTTCGCAATAATCTCTGTGACCTGATTCTGTTTCTGTCAAAACCGAGTTCATGGCCGTCTTTCAGTCTGTCACTGGCTGTTGCCACAGCATCCTTCACCGGGAACAGACCCAAAAGTGGCGGATGGGACGCCACCAGCCAGCCTACCTCGATCTGCTGCACCGTCAGGTCCAGGAAGGTGTTCTCGTTGCGCACACTGATGAGGCTCTTGGGCCCTTTGCAGCCCATGCTGGTGCCCAGGCCGCCATTCAGCTTGATCACTACAAGCTTGTTCAGGCTAGCAGCCACGCTGTCCGGCAGCCCCCGCGCCTTGATCTTCTCATAGGGCTGGATCTGCGAGGTGGGAGGGACCAGACAGGGTCACTCGTGGCATACGACGTTCCGACAACATACCGTTGCGATAAGCGGAGGGCGGAATGCGAATGACGTCTGTTTAATTTTCATACTCTGAAATGCTACTGCAACGTGGGACAACATCCAGCCATAAACCTGAACAGGATAATTAGTGCAAAATTACAATACTCATGCTAGAGTAAAAGGGACACACATCTGATATTCGTGTATGTGTCTCTCTCTCATATAAAATATATATCATTTTTTACATTTCTGTTATTTGAGATCTGACAAAAATACTTCCACCACCTGGGAGTCAAACCCACTTAACATAATGCCCCCCACCACACAGATGAACAGCCTGTACTCATTGCAGTGCCTGAGGGTGGGGTGATTTGAATACAAATCAGGCGGCATTCCCTGTTTGTCCTTTCTGAGCTCACTCCTCAGCCCCCGCGGGAGAGACCACTCAGTCTCCGGCTCACGACTCGCCCAAATGCTCCCTCCCACCCCAACACCCACCCCCACACTCAGAAGGAGGTGCAGTCGAAGTCATGTCACGGATGCGTCCCGAATGGTCGGCAGACTTGATCTTCGTGCTTCCCCAACTGGGCTGTCGACCGCGAGGCCACTTGTAAGGATGTGACATTAACGGTCTTGTCTGCTGCCCAGTACTGACAGGATCAGAGCCCCTGCTCCATACCACATGTGGTGAATTCCTAATTATACAGTGTTAAAATCCCACAATTCCATGCTTTATATTTGGGTACCTGACCGGGGATAACAAATAACCGAGAATGCACCCACTGCGACAGCTGACAGAATGTGGGGGGAGGAACTCTGGCAGTGAGGCGGCGGCACTGCACACTGGAGATGACCTGACTGCTGCCACGAATTAAACCTCGACATTTCTGCGACCTTCCAGAAAAGGCACACCGGCCTCTGGGCCCAGCCACGCACTGCGTTCTGATACTTATTCAATACAACGGCACCGTAAACGCAACATGAAACAAACATGGAAAGCACAGCCCCGCTGCTGAGGATGTCTGGTTGAAGCTAAGCCCCTTAAGCGCAATGTTTAAAAAGCTACAAAAAATGAGGTAAAACATATAAAAGTCATCAAACCAAAATCGACCACTAGCTCATTTCAGCCATTTCTGAGTTGGATTTAACATCTGGATTTAACTAGAAACATTAGCTAAAACATCAGGAATCCCAAACTGCAAACCAGTCCCCATGCAACGAAATAATTACGCCAAAGAAAGACACAAATAACTGTCTTTCCAAGGGGTTTATAATTAACTTACAAAACTGAGGGTTCCAAACACAACAATATCAATTCTCTAATAAAAACTATGGCATGAAGCAATTATAATTGTCCTAGGAAGAGAGATTCTTCTCTTCTCGTGCCTTTCATTCGTACCGAGGATAACACAAGCTATCGAAGGGGAAAACACAAATAAATGAAGGCATCTTAAATGGCAACTGATCAGCTGAAGCAACAACCAGCAGAAGGAACACTTAGCGGGCTATGGAGGTAAACGGAAGACAGGCATCGTGGGAAATGGAGACTACAGATATACATCTTATTTACAAGAATTTCACATGTATTTCTGATGATATCCTGCATCTGTGCCTGGGCTCGCATAGGTTTGATGAAGTGCCATGCGTTTGTACTGCATCGGAAATTTGAGTCACTCCATGCAGGGTAAACCTTCTCCCATTTCCATCCGTTAGTGACGTCTCACAGAGTTCTAGCCTAACAGAAGCATTAAAAACAAGACCGGCGATTACTCCATAGCTCCTGTGCTTGACATTTCGCAATGGTTCAGAGTATACGTGGTGTAACGTTGAACGCGTTGCTTGTTCACGGTGTGGGCTTCCATTACAAAAGAGAATGACAGCCTGACTTCTGATGACAGCCATTGATGACAACTGTACGAACGCTGGGCAACAGGAAAGGGTGGTCTCTTTAGAAGAGACCTCTACAGCTTTCAGGGTGACCTGGTGACAGGCTCAAGGGATTGAAGCAGATAAGTGGGCAGTAGGAAAGGAAACGTAGCAACTCCCTTCCCCAGAGACTCTGTGCGACTGACCAATGCCGTTTCCAAGTGGCTGAGCTCAAGCTGCTTCGCTCAGGAAAAACAGCTTCAGCCTTAGGAGTCCCAGGAGCTTCTGGTATTTATGCTACACCGACAAGCTCACGGCTAAAAGGTCGTTACTGAGAGTCACATGACATTCCAGATGTCCAACTGCTGCCGGCGCAGTTCATAAATAGTCATGCGAGCATATAACTGGTGCTTCTCCAGGGTTTCTGTGGTAAATTTCGTTTATGTTTATCTAACACAGGAGCGTCATTAGCAGTCCATTTCACTTTTTTTGGCTCGGTCCTGAGCGGACTGGTGAGTGGAAGTGCCGTAACAAACTCTAAAGATGAAGGGGTGGCTCTACACGTTCAAAAGGGCAGACAGCTAATCACAGTGAAGATGAATAAGTTAATAGGCTTTTTGTCTGGCCAGAGCATCACTGTATGTAATTACACAAATGTTTAAAAGATAACAAATGCAACAAACAGATGATTTTAGCGAGTGTATTTGTTAATACAGGCCTGCCGCTGGAGATGTTACAATGTGACGCCTGTGGTAGAGCTTTCTGGAATCCGCAGGTCTTAGTCGAGGTGAAGGTCGCCATCATTAAACCGCTAACGTTGCTAATGCTAAAAGAAAAATTCATACAACCTCTGAGGAAAAATATCACAATAAAAGAAACCCACAGCCCCGCATCGCTGATCCACATTTGTAAACGATTGCTTCGAAATGCCACTGTCCAGAATGTTGACATGGACGCTGCCCCTGTTCCCCACCTCCATACAAGCCTCTACACGTTACCGTGAAAGAGGAGACCCCGAAAGCCTCTGAGGATTAGATGGATCGCTCCACGCAGCTGGCAGAGCTCGGCTATCCTAAGTCAGACCAGCGCGGGGCCTGCAGCCAAATCCCTCACAATCAGCCTGTGTGCAGAAGAACACCTCCCCGCGCTGGCTACCGCTCCCCCGAGAGCCCACACCCAAGCAGACGTGGCCCATGAGAAGCGCCTTTCAAAAGGCAGCGGCCAGGAGAACCTCCTGCTCGGAAACGCTACCTCAGGGAGATGCTATCAAGCTCCTCGGAAGCCTGCGCCCGTTTTTGGGAAACTCCCCCAGGACAGGTTTGACTGGTCAGTTAAATGAGACTCAGACTAACTGGCGGGTTCAATCCCCAAAACAGAGCCCCCCTGGCGGGGCCCTCGATGAAGCAGTTCTCTCAGTCACACAGTATTGGAGACCAATAGTCACATAGTAAAACAATGGATAACAGAACCACATGGATAACAGAACCACATGTAGGACAACACAGCAGACTCATTTGCCCACCCAACTTTTAGTGCAATAACCTACCCTCCAAACTTTTAACCTTCTCCAGTTTCCTGCTCTGCTAGAAGCCACAGGTTGTAGGTACGAGTGCAAAAACTGCATTCAGGGCCCAGGTGTCTGCCGACGATCTCGTTCAGGAAACCACAGGAAGTTTGCTAACAACTTACATTAACAGTAAGTGAGCAAGCTGGGTAAAGGGTAAAGCGAAGCATTAACCAATAAATCATGTTGTGCTGTTGGTGACTCATGACGCATCCTTTTTCTTTTAATGCTTTTATTGATACCTGTGGGGTATCAATTTCTCTGTTCGCCTACCCCATCTTACTCCCCATGACACACAGACACATATGTGGCTGAGAGGAAGCTCGGCAGTGATGGGCAGCCACTGGAAATGCTACGCATGGAGCTGGGGGTTAAGGGCTTTGCTCAAGGGCCTATGGACGTGACTATACTGCTGCGTGCGGGGCTTGAACCGGCGACCTTCTGATCACGCACACAGAGGGTTAGCCTGCCGAGTCACATGCTGCCCCTTTCCATTTAGGAGGAAAAGCCTAACCTAACGTAAGCCTAGCTACATGATAAGATTTTTCAGGCTCCATTATTTAACTGCAACTGTAGATCTTAGGCTTGCCCAAGGCAAGCTTTAACACCAGCGCCCCCTGTCTGTAACAAAGTGAAATTGCCCCCTCAGAAGATGGCGCCCAGGCGGTCAGTCATATGCGTCGCCCACTGGACTGACCCACCCAGATGATACAAAACGAAGACTGGGGGATTTAATCTGGACAATCAGACTGTTATAAAGAGAGCTTTACGAAAAAGATAGAAATTCCGAACCAAAGATTAAAATCAAGACGGTTGATGATTTGCTTTGCTTAGATGGTGAACACAATACAACGTGCAAATGGCCACACAAAGACCAGCAGGCGGGATGGAGCTGGACGGGGGGGGGGGGGGCAAATCCAGTATGACAGTAACTGCTCCATTATTCTGTCATCACACATCCTACCATGCTTTCAAGTTTCCCCTACAGTGCGTTCAATCGAGAGGGCCGATGTGACATTTCAGAGCTTTAGACCTCATATGGTGTGTAGTAGTGGACAAGCTCTGAAAACAAATGTACCCAAAGACCAGTGGGTGGCGCTGTTTGAATCACAGTGGCGACTAAGGCACAAACTTGAACAGCACTGATTTGAAGGGTCAGAGCAGCAATCAGTAAGCCTGTTTTGTGCAGCTCCATGTAACACTGAAAAGCTGAAACATAAACAGAGCATTTAAGAAAACGGCAATTTAACTGTGAAAAGTTATGAAGTACATAAAATCCAGTGCTGTGTGTAGGAAAATGTGATAATTATTGGTCTCTTTCTGAGACCAAGAACATTTTACACAACCACCTAACCACCAGCATCTAAGTCCAGACATGACAATAAAAGCAGACCCCTTTCTGCAATGAGCAGAGGTGATATCATCACCCCCTCCCCAACTTGCTGGTGAGCCAGAGAGGTCATTGGAGGTCACAGTGTCACAGCCGCGTTTGCATACCAGAGAAGGGTCAGGCTAATAATAGGGTAACTACGTGTAAGGATGATTATCTGAAGGGGGTGCCACTGAAATGTCACACGCACTGCTTGCACCCCCCTCCCACACATTCTGCTCCCCTCGCTTAGTTACATGCACAGCATGACCCCAGCTCAGAGACGCTGAAATCTGCACTCGCTCCCGTGGTCGCTGGTCATGTGGTCATGGCGATCATGTGATCACGGCGATCATGTGATCACGTGCCACGTTAAAGATCTTGTCTTACCGCCTGCTCTCCCTCCCCTCTCTCTCCCATCTCCAGTAACCCACAAACTCACAGCCCCCATACTCCCGTTTCAGACATGTTCCCTTCAGCTGGGGCAGAGCAGGAAACCCGAGACTGTCTCAGTGTGTCCCTGCGACGCGGTCAAACTGAAGAACCTCTGTCAGCTCACCGGCTCGGCATCACTGCCAGAAGAGGCCTGCCTCTCCATAAACCTGCTCACAGGGTCTCATGGAGCCGTCCCCTTCCACGGAACATGTTTTAGCGTGAACGTGTACTGTCTGGGGCCATCTGGAAGAGAATGGAGCTCCAGTGGAGTCTGGGTCCTAGTGATGCATCATATATCAGTTAGCGTATCGATTTTGGGCCATTTTCATAAATCATCAAGATGTCTGACGTGCTGAACTTGGTCGATACTTACGCTGCATCAACTTTCAAAGTAAATGGCACCAGAGCTAAAGACGCAACTACAGAAATAATGGAGATGACTAGAGTAGACAATCAGCCACTTCCCGTAGTATCACCAGCTCATTCAGCACTAAGAAGAGGGTCTCAAAGTACTGGCCCGCGAGAAGGTTTAGTACAGCTTACGACATGTTTTTAATTTGTTACTAAATCTGCCCTGCAGCTGAATCTTTCTTTTTCCACAAAAAAATGTAACATCATTTCGCTAATTGTTCACTACAGGATCAGAATTTAGGTAGGTCCCGGTATTGGTTAGAGCTGCATAGTGCTGGAAAAAAATAACACAGCAATGTTTAAAATTCCTACAATACCGTAATATTTATAAAATAGTTTTGGTCAATTAAGTTGATGTGTTCCTACAAGTTGTGCTGGCAAATCACTTGCTTTTGCTCAATATCGTTTCTATGGAATTAAAGGTATTTCCATGCAGCAGAAGCTGAATGCCTGTCGGTGACCAGGTCTTGTTCACTTTTCTCATTCTCACACTTTTTTGTTAAATTACTCAAACATGCCACACTGCCAATAAATGAGTAGCAAGAGTAAAAAATGATTGGATTGGACATCGATGCAGAGCTCATGCAAAAGCAGTGGTGGGAAACTTTACATTAATGTTTTTAACAAATATTAGATATTACTGAAATTGCAAAGCTTGCCAAGTGTTTCCTGTCACTAAATAAAAATATCAAACTACTGGTTCTGAAAAAGTTTCTCTCACTTTTTCTTTTTTCTCCTTGTCACTGTCATCTCAGGCTGCCTCTGGTGAATTCAGACCTCGGTCTCTGTACAGAGCTTTGTGAAAATGCTGCTTGTCAGGTGCACTATATAAATTAAACCGAACTGAACTTTACACATAAGCCATGCAGCCACCAACATTCACTTAGGAGTGGTCATCTGAAGGCTGAACCGACAGTGACACCAAATAACTTACATAACAGTACAAGTTCATGTAACTGAAGCTCTGTTGACCATCTAGAAGTTGTGTCGACATTTGCAAACACAGGATCGTGGTTGCAGGTTAACAAGCCCTGCAGAGCAACCTCCCTCTGTACCTCACTTTATTAGCTGTGTGCTAGGCCAAACAAAGTGCAGTTTATTTGCAAAATCCCCAACAAAAAAAAAGGTCTATTTTCCATTTTTTCCCCACCATGTTTTCTGTGTGTTAAGAAAACTGTGGTATTGACTGATGCAGCCACTACAGCAACTTACCGAATCCTCCGGAGGTCTGTGAATCTTCGGCCAGTCCACAGAAGGGCCTTTGGCTTGCAGGAATCTGTGGAATATCTTCTTAAAGCCCTCAAAGTTCTTTCTGGCAAGCTAAAAAAAAATGGGACAAGGTAGTAAAGCAAAGCCCAGATATGGCCAAAGAGCTCTCAAGGAGGTGAAAAGGGGTGCATAGCCTGAAGGTATCAATAGTGCATTATAGATGAGAGCGTCACAGACCATTCATAATGCATAATAAACATGGCTATTATGTGTTTATAACGCTTTATGAATGCAATATAATGCAT
>JAODJX010000112.1:191589-211680 GCA_026776945.1 Isichthys henryi
CCCATCCTGGGTTGTTCCCTGCCTCGTGCCCATTGCTTCCGGGATAGGCTCCGGACCTCCCGCGACCCAGTAAGGATGAGCGGTTTGAAAAATGGATGGATGGATGGAATGCCAGACACCAAGAAATGTCCATCCATCCATTTTCCAAACCGCTCAGCCTTAGTGGGTCACGGGGGGTCCGGAGCCTATCCCAGAAGCAATGGGCACGAGGCAGGGACGGCCAGTCCATCGCAGGGCACACTCACACACCATTCACTCACACATGCACTCCTACAGGCAAGGCCTCCTATGTAGCAAGTCCAATTAGCCTCAGCATGTTTTTGGACTGTGGGGGGAAACCGGAGTACCCGGAGGATTCATTTCAGACCTTCCTTCCCCACAAGGCTTAATAGTGAATTTGGTGATTAACTGTCATTGTTGACACATCACAACACAACACAAAACAATGAATCTCATAACTAAAGCAGTTTCATGTTATAGACGAAATTACGCAGTAGGCGTACGTACTGCTGCAAACTTATGTTAACAGTAGAACTTCTAACAACTAAAATATTTTGCAATCGAGGTACCCAGCTGTCGTAAAAACGACCGAGTTAAGCAGGCCTAGCCTTCGCCAAATAGTGAACTAGTATACAAGGAATCTGACATTTCGGGGGTCTTTGAGATTTTTTTTTTCGGGAACAAAATCATGGATACACATGCATTTGGACAGCAGAATTAGTAAAAACAAAGACCAGTAAATAACATTTATATACAAGCAAGGGCGTGTCAAGCGAAAACTCATTTTAATGTCAGGAAAAAAAAGATCTTCCAAACTAACAACTTCCCAAGAATTTCAATTTTATCAAAGTCTGCAAAGTGCCAGTAGTACAGATATGCATCGGGGTTTTTTTCCTTTTCTTTTTTGATGGACAAAACGACGACGTAACACATGACTTGCAACGGTGAACATATACTGCAATTTCCTCCGGCTAATGAACTGCAGCGGCACGATGACTGACAAGACGGATGAAAAAGAGCGATCGTCAGGAAACTGACCCGCAGACAGATATGGGTATTTGATGAAGTACTTATAATGTCGTTTAATTTGTTTTACCACATTAAGAAATGACAGAACCCTCATATTAATAACAAGAAAGTGATTGAAATGTCGCCTACATTCAGTTTAAGTATCTTCCCTTGCCTAACAAAACGATGCTTCCACGTTGCGAGTTAATCCAGTATATTTCACACACAGTCTTAATAATCCTTACATTTGTTTCTGAAATCTGTTGTCAACGACCAGCTTGGACACTTACCTTCAACGTATAACGACATCTCTCCTATATCTTAATATTTTGAATCAATTATCACAAAAGTAATTTCTTAAAATCCGCCGTTACGTTGCTCCGATAAAGTCAGATTAAAGCTTCTAAAACCCCGACCTGTACTATAGAAGTTCAATTACGCGTGATAACTGCTTTCGCTTATAGAAGTATTAGGTATACAGATGAAATCGCTCTTTAATAGATTCAGCCTGTAAGTTCCCGTGGCATGATTATAAAATCCTTTTCAATGAACCAAATATTCTCCCCTCCCACTTCAAATAGGGGGAAAAAAAACTCAAAACGCCCTAATGTTGAGACCCCTGACTGGTTTAATCCTTTTAATCGGGAAGAAGTCGCCTGTACCTTATGAATACTTCAACGATTATGAACCAACATAAATGATTAATTTGGGGCGTATTTAGAGGGGAAAAACAGCCCTGATCCGCTAGCTGATAAATAAACCACGGGACGCTTCTTAGGTTGGCTCACGCCAGCCAATACAATCCCCTTTCCTTTGTAATATATTATACGTTGACCCCCCCCTTGCTTCCTAATTCATACCAAATCCAGCCCCTTATTGTGAGGGACACCTCCACGCACGGGCAAGGACTATATATGTTGGCACCTTGCTCATGCTACAAGGTTTGCGCCTGTGGCAGGCATATGCACACAACAGATGCAAGAATGAATCTTAATTCTCCCCATGCATGACACCAACTTAAATGCTAAGCAGCAATGGGTCCACTAGCGGCTAACGGCCAGCATAGGTCCGTGTTTGCGTAATTTTTATTTGCGCTATAGCACACCCAAGTTTTGCGCTGAGCTCTACCCTGAAAAGGAGAAGCGTATGCAAGCGAGAGGGAGGGAGTGAGTGAGTGGCGGTCACGGTGCATCTACATCGCCATTCAAGCAAAATGTTCACCACTGCTCTGGATCAGCCATTACCCACCTTTCAACAACTACTTTTGCTTTCCTCAATACTGCTCCAACGATAAGGTGCTTCGAGCACTACAGCGGGATCACTACGAGCACCCGTGGTTAGGGTAACAGCTTATTAAAAACTACACCGACACCACGACATTCACTTATAACGGGCTCCGTCCTGACGCCTGTCTGCTGTTACTTAAATAGCCAATTCGTTGCCGGAAGTGTTGCATACGTGTGCAGAACGGTGAGCCACTATTGGGTAACTAAATTGACCATTCACAGTAGATCAAAACAACATTTTGTCCAATCAGAATAGCACTGTCGGTGTCCAACCAATGGCAGTCTCCAAACGTGGCCGGAATTGGTTTAATAACGCGGGACGTGGGAGGAAGAGCTGTACTGTACCCTATCGTATTCCATCATGGCCGAGAGAAAACTGCGGCGATGAGTGAAATGAATGGGGACACAGTTCGTTGGATTCGGTTCACCTTAAACCGTTGTTCTGATTCGTTCATCATCTCGTTCAATGGCACTAACTGTTTGCATAAAATAGATCCGAATCACTTGTGTTCTGATATGTCAAAACGCAGCTTATCATTTAGGCTAAATAAGCTAAATACCACGAATAAGTCATGTGATAAAATAGTATTGTTATTGAATTATAGTCTACGAGGTGGCAAGGAGGCGCAGTGGTTAGCACTGTTGCCTCACACCCCTGGGACCCGGGTTTAAGTGTCCGCCATGGATATCTATGTCGTCGTGGGGTTTTCTCCGTGTAGATGGAATTATAGTCCTACTCTCTGAACAGTGTACATTGCCTACTCGTGTTTGTTGAAAACGCAACCTAGCATGTCATCACATAATTAGCAAACCGTGGCTAAAATCATTTGAAATAGTGCAAATGTTTAATTTCTTAAATACAACTGCAGCAAACGGGAAGTCACTATACATGTAGGCTGTATACTACCCCACTAGATGGATAATTTCAGTTATGACCGAAACACGGCTCTCTCATTCAGTAGCCCGAGTCTCGTTCTCCTCGCTCATCAACACGTTCACTACTATGGGTCTCTCGTTCTTCTTCTAGGGTGCGTTTCTCAACACCTGCGGCTATCAGCTGACATAGTTGGGCCCTTTCAGTTGAATGGTATAAATATATTTTGAATATATAAATATATTGAATAATTTAAATGATATATGTGCAGGGGGCGGCATGGTGGTGCAGTGGTTAGCACTGTCGCCTCACACCTCTGGGACCCGGGTTCAAATCCCCGCCTGGGTCACATCCCCCGCTGGCCCCCCCATCCTGGGTTGTTCCCTGCCTCTTGCCTATTGCTTCTGGGATAGGCTCCGGACCCCCCGCGACCCAGTAAGGATAAGCAGTTTGGAAAATGGATGGATGGATATACGTGCACAGGTCAAAACTTTTCCAAATTTGGCTAAATTATAAACGTCGCATATGGTTCTAAATGGAGAGCCATTTGGGAGCCGAAAAGAGCCGGCCCCTGTTTCTGAAAAAGACCCGGAATTCCTGTCACTAAACTAAAGACTCGTGCAAAAGTTACCCATGTTATAGAAAAGCCCCCTTTTCTATCCCTAGCAAATGTGTGTAAATATACTGGTAAAATGCTGAAATTCCTGCATTTTGAAAGATGGTTTTAGTTCGCTGGTATCTTTTGGCTCGCTGGTTTCTTTTATTATGAAGAGTGATGTGTGTGAGACGCACTCTGGGTCCATTGTCGTTTGTTCACTTTCGATGGCAGGCTGTACCTCATCCACCATTGAGTCAGCCGCAGGTTGATTTAATAGTAAAGTACATGGTCATGGTACATGCCTTAACTCCTGCTTCCCTTGAAGTCTTTTTAGGAATGGGTGTGTGGACTACAGGTCAGTGGTCACCAACCCTGTTCCTGCAGATCTACCACCCTGCCGAATTTAGGTGCTGCCCTAAATGAATGAACACACCTGATACATTTAACCAGGCCCTTCAATAGCATCACAGTATTAATGCCAACTTAGCTTCAACATAGCTGGCTCCAGTATTTACCTGTATCAGGTGGAAATTAGGGTGGCACCTAAGTTGTGTTACATCACCAGGAGCATAGCCACTGCTGTAGGTGCTTAATGCAATGCGGTTGGTGAGCTATCTGTCATTGGAAACACATGAAATATAAAACTACACAGGGCACGAGGCTGGGGTACACCTTTGACAGGATGGTGGTCCATCGCAGGACACATAATCATACTCAACATACTGACAGAAATATAATGTCCTGTATCAATAAAACTCTTACTGACTGTTAGCACGTTTTATTTTTATTTTTGACTTTCAGACAGTGATCTCCCCCGTGTGGTGAGTTGTTGTCATTACGCCATAATTCATGGAATGCCCTGTCTATTGACTTAACAATGCTTATTTTTAAAACTGTTCAGGGCACCTGACCAAGATTCCAATGGGAGAATTTATGTAAGATAAGCTGTCAACATACTACCCAAATATGGCAAAACACTGAGATCACAAAAGCAGCCACAATTCTTAAAACGATTTACATTTTTTTTTTATTATTGGATTTAACAGGCAACCATTATGGTAACAAAGACAACTAGGAAATAATGACAGCTAAAACACTCCTTTGTCTGTCAACAAAGGCCGGCTGGCTTCTTACTTGTTTACAATATTACTAGTAAAATCTGATGAATGAGACACGCGGAGTGACATCAGAGGTCTGTCACAGACGAGAGCCCATAGATTCCTGGGTGCCGGATCGCTGCCGCGTCTCTAGTCACGCTCCCAGGAAGGAGATGGCCGTGTCCCGCTCTTCCACCAGCTCGCCGGCTGTGGCGTCCATCTTTCCACGGGAGAAGTCATTGATCACGAGGTTATTCATGATCTTCCACGTCTTGTTCTGTGAGGAGGAGGCCAGAGGGACATCCAATCAGAATTTAGCATGCCTTGACAACTTTTTGACTACACATACAGAATCAGAAGAGCACTGTAGCTTCCCCAAGGCACAGAAACGTCAATATCGACACATGAGGAAGACCAGTGAGCAGCGTGTGAATTGCACATGAAAGTGTGGCCTCATGCCAAGGTAACATACCTTGATTGTGACTGGGAATGAATACATCAGGTCATCAGGTACTCCGTATGAATTCCCGGAGGAGTAAACACCCATGGAGACGAACTCTCCCTACAGTGGACAAGAAGGGGTGAAAGGTCAAGCCGTGTTTCAAACGAACAGACTGAAATGCGTCTCTGCTTCATTCTGCAGGCGTGGAGGAGAATGGAGCTGCTGTTCTGCAATGTTCCGTACGTCTGTTTGCCAAAACTAACGGCCCTTCGAGTATCTCTCTCACGCATGTGCTAGTTTTATTTTTGTTAACACGGGGACCTGTTACCCACAAAAAGGGCTCTGATACAGGGTCATGTTGTCAAACAGAAGGATCTGGACATGTTCTAAGGCCACCTGGCCACCCACCGCCAGCTGGGTAAATGTCACCAGTTCCAAAGCTCATTCTGATTGAACCCATGGATGGTGGGTGACAGTCCCCAACCTCCCGCCCTGTTCCCGGTTCGCACCTCAGGAGTGCCGAACCAGATGTCCCTCATGTGGTCACAGATGGCCTTGGCAGCTGACATGGCGCTGGACAGCTTCCTGGCTTTGATGACGGCTGCCCCGCGCTGCTGCACGGTCTGGGGGGGGGTGGGCGCATCAGCAGTGCACATACCCACACACACACATCTGGGCTCTGTGGCACCATACATTCAGCATAACATGAGATAAGACGCAGGATCATTAACTATGCTGAGCTCTCAGGTCTCCTCTACTTTAAATATTAATATTCCAACTGCAACGTTAAGCTTTTGGGACCAGATGTCAGTTTTCTGTATGACAGGAATCAAACCAAACTGAGAAAATGTTTTGTTGTTTATTGTGTGTCACCTCCGTCCCACCCCCATTTTACAGTCCTGATTGGGTGAGGGCGGGGGGAATGAATAACTTTATCACAACTAACTAGCTGTTAATCTGTCACTAGCCTCTGCACCAAAGGCACTGGAAAAGCGTTCCCACGGATGAACCTAACTGTGATCGCCATCTAGATAAAAGACAGTAACGATGAATGGTGTATTAAATGGATGCCGCCCCTTTAAGATGACACACTCTTTAGCTTAGTAAATCAAATCATAAGTCTAAAGTCCAGTTTGTGTGAATTAGCACATAACGCAACGTTCCCCACAACACAAAACTGTGTTCTATCTGGGTACAGAGGCATGGAAATATTGAATGCAAATAACTGCAGAAACACTGACCAATCATTTTAAATGACCATTAAAGCCACAGGGCACTATTTGTAGAATCTTTATTTTTAATAGTAAAGGCATTTTGGTGATTTCAAATGTTCTTTCAGTCTTTTCATCTTTACTGGTGCTAGTGTCATTCCTCTTGGAGGGGTGAAGTCATCCGAATTTGGGGAGTTCTCAGGTTCCCCAGCAGGGGGCGGAGTGAGGTCATTGACTCACAGTGATGAAGTCCCCCTTGAGCCAGGCGTTGTTGTTCACTGCATCCAAAGCAGAGACCTCCTTGCCGCGTAGATTGACCGTGGCGTGGTGGACGTCTGGGTACTGGGTGGAGGAGTGGTTCCCCCAGATGATGACGTTCTTGACGCTGTCCGAGGACACGCCTACTCGCATGGCCACCTGAGAGCACACATTTTTAAAAAGGACAGAGACAGACAAATAAGGGACACGATAAACTGGAAGTTGAGGTGTTAAATACTGAACATACAGGTCAATGTTTAAAGAAACGGTACAAATGCATTAATTCAGTACTAACTCGAGGGAGTTTCACTTACACAAAAATGTTCTGAGGGCAGAAGGAAAATGACTGGTTCAGAGAGAGAACCAATCAAATTGTAGAGGAGGTGGGACAAACCTATTAGATGTCTTACTCCTGCTTCCTCTAGTTGCTTGGACCCACCTCCTCTACAATGTGATTGGTTATCTCACTGAACCGATCATTTTTCCTTCTGCCCTCACAACATGCTTGAGTAAGTAAAACTGCCATGAGCTCAGTACTACAGGGGTCGACGCAGCTGTAGAAATGGCCTTAAAGGGACAGTCCACATCACATGGCACAGGGGCAATCAAGACAGAGACCTGTGAGCGGGCTCTGTTATGGTCCAGCCTGGTTAGGCAGGAGAAGTTCTCCTTGGGGATGGAAGGGGCAGACTTGGAGGCGATCAAGCAGTTGGTGTTGGCTGGATTTCCTACAACCAGGACCTGAGAGAGCAAGTAAGGGAGAAGCGACGACATGTCAAATGCAATAAACTGCCATGTCCTTCCAGAATAATCACCACCATGAGCCACAAAGCAGCCATTTTGCCGCAATGTTGTGCAGTTTAGCTGAAGTACTGCTGTAATAGTCAATCAATAAATTACTCCAAGAGATCTCCTTGACTGCACATAAAATCAATGTTAAATGTCGATGACATATTGAATATACACCAGTTACAAATGTGGTATATAATATATAATTTATAGATTTGTGGTTTATACTTTTTGCGTCCTGTCAAGATTAACTATTCATATTGTATAATACTCCTATTCTGACAATAAACTAATTATGGAAATCCATTTCTCTGGTTGCTACCTAGCAGCTAATTAAGCCTGTGGGGAGTTTTTGGTTAGCTTAATGACATTTTCCAGGTCCTCACTTATCTGAGTGCTTACAGGAACCTCTGCAAAGAACCACTTCAGACACATTATGTCAGAACAGACCCCTTGTCAGCAGCTATACCTAATGTACAGTGGTAATTATGTTAAATTACTTTTTCTTTGATTATGTGTGATGACTAACATATCTGTACAGCTGGAACAAACCAAACCAACGACTTGGCAAATTAGTCTGAGGCAAGGAAATCGATATAATCATATGACTGCACTGGAGATTAGACACCAGCAGGAGGCGCACTCGAGCAATTCACCACCACGTCAATACAAGTCCTGAATAATTAACGTTCTAATCATATTTCACTAAAAGACAACCGTAATTATACATAAAAATTAAATATGACTGGTATAGGATAAATTAATGCTCTGCAACTCCTACTAAACACAATCCTGTTCTTGAAAGACACCATATGTTAATCAAAAACGAATGCAAATGAATTAGAATTTAAACTAAAAAAGGTGAACTGCCTCTTCAGAGTCAGTCACCTTCACAGTCTTCTTCGCATACTTGTCCAAGGCAGCCCCCTGGGTCTTAAAGATAGCCACGTTGGCTTTGAGAAGGTCCTTTCTCTCCATGCCCTCCTTCCTGGGCATGGAGCCCACGAGGATTGCAGCATCCAAGTCCTTAAAGCCCACCTCCACCTTATCCGTCGGAATTACCTCTGCAGAAAGACAGCGATTAGGCCCTTCTAAATCTTAAATAAAAATATACTTTCAATATATCTCAAACCTCCAACTTCACTTTCTTTCTGGGTGTGAAAAATTGTAGGGCTGAAAACATACAGGTGCTATTTATGTTAGTAGACGACCATAAAAAATCTGCAGACGTATCAACCGGATGATTAATATTATTACAGCTACAAATGAACAAATAAGTCAGTAATTTATTGACCAGTTGCTTTGATATAGTGCTTAGCTAGTGGATTCTCAGATAACATCCCCCCGTACCCAGCAGTGATAGGCTGCTCTTTCAGGGTGAACTTCAGTCAGAGTTTACTGATTCAAGCCCTACTGAACACTGTCTCCTCATTGTCTGTACCAGCAAGCACAGGGTTGGTAGGAGATTCATTCAGAATTCAACGGACCAATCAGAGAGCTCCTGCTGAACACACCTCCTCACAGGCCATGCTGTGAACAAGCTGTGTTCTTGTGGAAAAAACCAGGATAGCAGGGATGGGAAATGAGTAACATGCCTTCAGATGACAACTATCCTTAAGGTGGAATTGATATCGAATAGCTGCATCAAATAAAAGCTGCAGATAGATTCTTTCAAAGTGGCTTCATGTCGTGAACAAAAGGGTACAAAGAACATACAGGGTTTAAAGTTCAGTTTGGTCAGCAGTTATTTTTTGACCTTGCGAACGCAGACGAACTCACCCCTTAGAAGCGGGAGAGCACAGTCCTGGAGCTCCATAACCACGCCATCCAGAACTGGGAGCATGGCTGGGATGTCCAGCAGAACTAGGATAATGGGCTGGTAAAAATATTTCGACATGAAGCTTTTTTTTTTTCTACGAAAGCCATTATGTAATATATAGATAATTGCGTTAAGATCTCACTTAGGAAATGTACGGGCGTTTTGCTTTATGTTAGCCCCTTACAATGACACTTGTAGTTATGCAATATGGCAAAGTCATCTCCAAAAATCTGCCGAAAAATACGGTTTTTACCTGGTCCTTGCCAAAGACATCTCCCTTCGCAATGCTGTACAGGAGGGAGTAGGCGATCTGCCCTGCGGCCCCAGTTACCAGGACTCGAATGGGATCACACTGCGAAAACACAGAGCCGTCATCAGCAGGGATGCCGTCTTAAAAATAAATGTCACGCTTTGGTTGGCAAATAACTGATAGACAGTAATTGCCATAATTTGCTTAGACGTTCCCCTTGTAACTGCCACAGTTACGTTTAAACCGGATGTGCAAGTAAAACCAAATATTACACAATGAAAAAAAGGAACTGCATGCAAAAGTGCCATTAGCTAAGCTCGTAGCTAGACGCTTTACGGGTGTTTTTAACATTTAAACTCAACGTTAACATTGCAGCAATACACGAGTAACCTTCCCCTTGAACTGTGAATGTGGGCACTATATCTGAAACAGTGAAACATGAATCCACATCGCAATCAAATGACATGTATTGCAAATACCTACATAACATTATCAAAAGAAGTATTTAAAAGCGCAGCTTTTTATTCCTGATATGAGGCAGGAAACGCACAACAAAAACTGACATTATCTTAAACAATTTTAGTTGTTCGGCTATCTTCACCACAGCACAGATATACCTGTCTTACCATCTTTCCAGCTTCCGATTTAAAGCCAGCTGCTCCCCCAGTCTGCGACAGCCTGAAAGGGTCACCTTTACTTCATGCACTGATATGAAGTGGGTGAAAGTAACGCTGCCACCGTCGTGCGCTGGGATCCGTAGTTAAAAGTTCAAGATTTCTCACTCTGACGGTACACGCTATAAAACACGCAAACTACTAGTAACTGCAGTCTGTGGCGTCGGCTAGTCTGCGCGCTGATCCGCCCACATCCTTTTTAGGGAAAGTTACCCAATAAGCTCTCCGACTCACTGTGCCATTGAGTGCTGGTAACTTGGAAGAAATAAAATTGCTAGAACTGTTGCTTTGCGTGAAATGACTGGAAGGTCAGATTGGAAGGGTACGTTTGAAGAGTCTTCACGTGTTATTACCGATCGTTTGGTAAATTAAGTGCAAATGAGCGCGAACGAAATGAGTGCAACGCGGTGTCCTTGCGAATGATTTCGTAAAGTAATACTAAT
Organism: Isichthys henryi; assembly: GCA_026776945.1. Taxonomy (NCBI): domain Eukaryota; kingdom Metazoa; phylum Chordata; class Actinopteri; order Osteoglossiformes; family Mormyridae; genus Isichthys; species Isichthys henryi. The sequence goes on from JAODJX010000112.1 coordinate 202,339, forward strand.
AATGATGACGATGATGATGACGATGATGCATTTTGTTACACTGTGACAAGCCTAAACACCTTTCATGCCTCAATAAAAGTTGATATAAAATCCGTAACAAAAAAACAATGTTGCTAACCATCTTCACACACAAGCTATCCAAAGGCATTTTGCTACACCGTCACTAGTGGGAACCTGTTTTGTTTGCTTGCATATGAAAAAGCTAAAATCAAATTCGAGGAACGTAGCGTTAAATTAGCGCCGCGGTTTTAGTTGTCTGTGGGGAGGATGTACACTTGCAACGCCCAGTTGCTTGATCTGGCTGTCGTATTGAACATCAAGAATAGAATTCCAGTACAGAGGTTCAGATCTAAGAGAGTTATCGGTGCATCCTGATGCAGGCTGAAAAAATGAGTTTACTACAGGGACATGCTGTTTTGAGGTCCATTCCGATGGTCTTTATATTTATCACAGGTAGCCTATAATGTTACGTTTCCATGCACACTCCCGTTTCAGCATCTGCCTGGCCATGGTGAGTGTGAGTGTGATGTACACTCCTATCGGCACGTTTGGAACCGCGACCGTCCTAACCGTGTCTGGTTCTGGGTATCTGTGAGTCCCTCCCAGCTCCTGCAGGTGGGTGACTGATTGCATTCGTTGTGTCCTTGTCCACATAGACTATGTGGTACCAAAATTAGCGTCTATGTCCTGTACTCTAAATGCCTGACCAGGGGTATGGAATTTCCATCCGTCATCAATCCATCCATCCATCTATCTATTTTTCCATCTATCCATCTGTCCATCTATCTATCTATCTTTTGACAAAAGTTAAACTGTGAATTTTATTTATATATGCTGATAATTTGCATAATATTGAACCGGTAGCTGATTCATATTTGATCATAGCTAGGCCCTGTTTACGACACAGCACAGATCTACAAATATCCATAAGAAGCCTGCAGGGTACCGTCCTAAAATGTGCATTGCAACGCCTGGACAAGGAGGGAAATAGGGCAGCCGTATAGAGGCGAAAAGCTTCCGTAAACGGAGCTCTCCGTGGTGCTGCTGCTTACTACATTCCCACAGCTGTGGCCAGGCTCCAAGTGCCAGGCACGGGCAACTGATTTAACCCTCCAAAAGGATTCTGCAATTATCACAAGCATATGAATAACCGCAGTTGTGTATTGAATTTAACGGATTAACCGATTCCGTTAGACACATGAGAAAAATATACGTACAAATAGCATAATTAATTACTAGTGGATATCAAACTATACATGTCTTACAAATTAACCAAATCGCGCATTATATATGATCATTTCTGTCGTATTTTCACGAGCATTCGTGGTAGGATAGGGTGGTTGGAGTTCAAACATATCATGTGGGCGTGTTCGCATGCATTGTCTTCTATAAGTGTCCCACGGCATCGCGGCTACTGCTGTTGGCATCAAGGAGGACCCCCTTACCTGCGACGAAGTCGCCCTCACCACCAGATACATGGCTGTCAGTAAGGTCAGCATCGTGAAAACGCCGGTCCCCGCTCCCCGATGTACGTCCGCTTCGTCCCTGTATCTCCAAGGCCGGTGCAGGAGCAGCGCGGCGCGATGCTGCGAGCGGAAGGTGCGCTGGAGAATGCGATGCCTACGAGAGGCGCGTTGCAGTATCCGACACACCCGCAGCCCTCATTGCGCCTCCACACACTCTCACCGGCGTTTCAGTCCCCTAATAAGCTTTGCGGAACGAAAATAACCCTAGAACCGCTGCGTGTATTCGTTCCTCCATTTACGATCATTGATCTATATTAAAACACTGCTTCCATCACCCCTAAGAGATGACATCATTGCGATTGAGGCACTCTGCGGTGGACTAGTATTAATTTCTTTGCATATATTAATAAAACACCACGCATCAGTCTGCTTTTCCGCAGCGCTGCGTCGTTTTGGCAATATTTCAACTCGTTGATTTGTTATATTTATGTTGGGTTGAGCGTACTGCTTTAGAGATCGTTGTAGTTGTGTAGGAGGGAAGGTAAGGCTGCGAAATGTACGGAAGAAATGAGTTGGATGCGGTTCTATACCGAGTTTGAGGCAGGATGTATAGGCGATCTATCCAGAAATGATGGAGTAACTTCGGACTGTCCCAAATCGTTTTTAACCTTTTTGGCTAACTTGGGATTTATCAAAGTAGATCAATATACACAATATATATTTGTGTTTTACAGAATTTTTTAATTAATTATAGAAAAATACTGTAACACAGGCCAATGGATATATCTCTATTTTGAAAAAGATAAATCAAAAGGAATATTAGCCAATAACTGAAAATCAAAGTATATATATATATATATATACTAACAGTTTAGAAACAAATTGGCTACAGATTTAAAGGAATTTGCTTCTCTTTGTTTTCCCCAATATTCAGATGTGCTCACAATGTTCCCCCAATATATATTATAAATTGGGCCAGGTCCCCCCCATTTCTGGTGGGGGATTCCCTGCCTCAGGCCAATGGTTTCTGGGATAGACTCTGGACTCCCGTGACCTTGTAGGATATGTAGGTATGGAGAATGGATGGATGAACATTTAGGAAAGCGTGAGGTAAAAGAGACATCATTTTAGGCATCCAATGGATAGCTGTCATGCTCGGACTGTTCCGATCCTCCTGTGTGCCACGCCCCCTCGTTTACCTCAAGTGGAATCCTCTGGTTATCAGCTGTTTCTAGTTGTGTTATTTAACTCTGTGTATTTAAGTGAGTGTCTGTGAATGTTTCCCAAGTCTGGTCATTGACGTCAGTCCTGCTTGTTGCTCTGTGTTCCTGAGTGTGGTCTCTCCAAATAAATCCCTCGTTCCTTCAAATCCCTGGACACAGAAAGAAAAATGATTGGTTTAAATAGATAACCAATCAGAATGTAGAGGAGGTGGGGCCAAGCTATAGAGGAGGCTGGACCAAGACATTTGATTGGTTGGCCCAGCCTCCTCTAGTAACTAAGGCCTGCTCCCTCTACAATCTGATTGGTTATCTCTCTGAACCAACCATTTTTCCTTCTGTCCTCAGAACATTTTTGTGCAAGTACAACTCCCAAGAGCTTATATACAGCTTTTGTCTCCTAAGAACATCAGCAACAAAGGATCCAGCAAGCAAGAAATACATTGCAAAATGGTGCTTTGTGAGGAAACACCTTGAAAAAAATCTAAGATGTTATGATATTTTCTGGGACATGAGCATGAGACATTGAAGAAGCAGGACAAAAAAGTACGAACACCCTTGAGTTTGATGCTGGCCAACATTTTTTAAGAAGTCAAATATAAGTGGATTCACGATTAAATGAAGCCTGAACTTTCAGCTGAAGCTAGTCAGACTGAAGCTGTCTAATTCTGGACATGTTATGAGAAGACCGAGTGCATTAGAAAAAGACCACAATGCTTGGAACTTTACGTTTAAAGAGGAAGGGAGACCAGCAACAGCAAGGTGGACAGACTCAGGTGCCACAACAAAAAGCGCATGCCATCGAGTTTTCTGGGGGAAATCCATCTGCACGGCCGCGAGGTGTCCATAGCGACACTGATTAATAATAAAAGGTATCGCTGTTACAGTCAGAAGCCTACTTAATTACCACACTCATTTTTAACATTTGCAAATGAAAAACATTAAAGAATTGCGAATAGCCATTAATTAGATTAAAAGCCAAATTAAATAATTTAACAACAGAATTTGGTTACAAGTGCAAATGTCTTAAGCAAATATTATATTGTATGTTTATTTTTTAAAGGTTACATAGGAGCTTCCATTATGTCTTTTAATGTTTTTGATTAAGTATTTTTGGACGATTTCTCTAATTTCACATTAGCAATCTTAATACTCCAATTTAATACAGTCCTGGGGCTGCATGGAATTCCACATTTTTTCATATTCTTCAGTATTACATGTTAAATATTAATGACATATTTATATATAATAAGTGACGTCAAGTAGCATTATTCAAAACAACGGTTATGCTAAAAGGAAATACAATAGGCCTATGAATTGTCTGCTGTGTATTGGAATACCAAATACTTATTTGTTTACTTATTTGTTTAGAATAAAATCAAACTCAAACATAAATCTGACAAAATAAAACATAAGGAAACATATCGGCAGTGGAATCGAGTAGCAGAACCTATTTTAACTATTCACATAGCGATAAATAAACATAACCAATAAAAAATATAGCTGTCTTCAAACCCAATGATTGTTAAAAATCAGTGTGACATAGCAGCATCCATTCTCTGCCGCTCTTGATCTGCAGATATTTCACTGATCTTCTAGCTTCAACACATGGTTCAAGCACAAAGCAGGGAAAGGCTTTATTGAGAAATCTAATTGGCACGGATTCAGAGCCGTTTGCTGAAGAAAAGCAGAATGTAACTCAATTCTTTGCTGCATGAATACAGAATCACTAAGCAGGTATGAGTTCAGTTTTTTTTAGGACAGTGTGACTATGGAGTAAACAATGATTAAATAAAAACCTAATACTGGACATTTAAAGCAACATCGGTTTTATACAAACATTGTCAGTTCACTAGCTTTTTCTGTCTATCACCTATCATCTTGGATGCCCATGATTTCACCAGCTGCCAGATATCCCAGTTAAATGAACTGGGAAAGTTAATTGAGGCCTGGGAGAGTACAGACATGTATGTTTTTCCTATGGAGGGATACCTGGCGTTTACACACATCTGTTACTTGTTTAATCTTGCCTCTCGTTACAGCCCTAGTGTGGATCACTCCAGGTGCCTCTCGTCTGCTCCCTCGTCAGTATTGTTTTAGGTGCTTCCCAGTCTCGAGCTCCCCAGTCCAGTCATTGATGTTGCTGCCTGCATGTGCTCCCCAGTGTCCCCAGTGCTCTCGCCGATCCTCCCTACCCTGTTTTGACCCCTCATGGTCTGTTTCCTTTGCCCTGCCTGTAGTTTCAATTAATAAAACCCCAGTGAGTAAGAACAGATATATATATACATGTTGCTCAGTAAGGTGCACAGTGTGACAAATGGGTTGACCTCTATGTAGTTCATTTCCTCATAGAAAATAAGACATGTGTACTGTTCAATACTATTCAGTACAATTCCTCTCTTTCTTTCTCATTGATTCTCCTACATCTGCAGCGTCCTGGTCCTGCACTTGAAAAGGTTCAGCTTCACTCCACAGTATGAGCTCGAAGACAGTGCAGGACCTGGTTCTCCTCCGTAGGAAGACCATGCTGCTCCCCCACTTCAGGAAGATCTCCCAGGTCACAGGAATGCCCCAGTCAGCACAGCCTGCGGAACCACGTCTGATGGATGCCCGAAACACACAAGAGACACATATATAAGTAATCTGCATAGAAACATACAGCGAATGCCAAAATATGAGCAAACACAGTCGTACACATGCTAACTACTCCCATGGGAATCGAATGGGAATCGCTGTAAATAGACGAAAAGTACTTATGCATATAGGAACATTATTCAGACTGATTGTATGGATCCCCTACAAGCGGATGCTGCAAGGATGCTAGGCAGGGGGTGGGCAGGATGTGTGGAGAAGGAGAGTCATACATTCTGCAGGACCTTACCTACAGCAGGTTCACCACTTCCTGCAGATCCCCCGCAAAGTCCTGGGCTGATGTGGCAGAATGGTACAATCACCTTCACAGCACCGCAAAGTAGTCCCTGAGAGCAAACTCTCGCTATACACATAATCACAATATACTTTACTTGACAGTAAGCTATATAGAAAAACTTACTACAGCAGGAAGAAGTTCAGAGTGGTAGGGGTGAAATCAGCAATACCTACTGCCAAGATACTGGGAACTTCATAGACAGACTCCTGCATGGAAGAACCACTTATTTTATCGATGGCTTCAGCAGAAATGTCTTTTCACCTCTCGTTGTATTGTACAGTATTTGGTTTCCCCTGTGATTTCCTCCCCCTTAAACAGATGGACCAGAGACAGGCAAAGAACAGCCGTATAGCTCAAGATAAGGAGACACAAGAGTGAGCAGGAAAGAGAGAGAGTGATGTTGGAATATTAGTGAAGTTTAGTATGAAAAGAGCATAAGAGGGACTGGAGATACCTTAGTTGTGTTACACACCTCACCGTAATGTCAAACCTTCAGAAATATATAACAGACTGTTTTGAATTTTATGCTACACTAATACAAGGCTGCTGGTTGTAATGTGTAGGAATATATACAGTAAATTCGACAGATGCTTGCAGATCTGGGACAAATACTTAAAATTTAGGTAAACATTGTATCTTCTGTTTATGTCGCGCCATATACAGGCAGGTAGCATAACTATTAAGTGTAAAATTACAGGTACTGGAGGAGATGGAGGAAGTCCAGAGGTGCATGTTTGCTGTGCGATTCCCTGCAACAGACATCACTTTCTGCTGGCGAGGAAACACTTCAGCAAAGGAAATGAAGGAAGATACAGATAAGGAAGGAAGTCTTTTCTTATTAAAGTTGTTCTACTCCCAATTTAGATAATTTGAAATGAGCTTTGCATTACATGTGTGTCAGTATACATGAAGCGTGGATAGGAAATATTGAGTGACTGTGTGTGATAACAGCTATGTGTCACAGGGGCTGTGCCCTCAAAGGTCTACCAGCTGTACCATTAACTGGAGGTAATTGTACCTTTTAAGGTACAGAAATTGGCTCTCAGGAACATTTTTGAACCATTGATGGTACATTAATGCTGTTTGTACCTTCGGGATGTTCCTCGGAATCCATTACCGTTACAAGGGTACAGCCCCAGTGACAAGCAAAGGTACATTTTTTCCCCAGCTCATATCTGGATCGGTACCTATCTAGGTGTTGTGTTGGAATCAGATCGAAAAGAAAATCAGTGGTATCACCCATTCCTTAACCCAAATTTTAAAAATATCATCGCCTTGAAAAAGCAAGTGTTGGAAAGTCTAGGTAGCTGGCCGTTGCACCTAGAAATTAGCATGTGGCTATAGCAAAATGGGTCAATCTGGGGACAAATTTCATTGTATTAAATGTAACTGACCACAAGAGGGGGCCATCACTCTGTTTTGGCGAGCAAGCAGGACGCCTTACCGGAGTCCCTATACCCCTCCACTCAACCAACCTTCCTTAAACTCCTTGCCAAGTCCAAAGAGCATGGATGTGGGACATATTACTGTCGGTTCCATTTCCACACGGAGGTCAGCAGGGTGCTTTTCCTTTGAATCCTGTGTGAGGAATCATCCACTATGGCAACACATGTTCTGTTACAAGTGTGACACAGTATACTGGCGGATAATACCTGAAGCCTGGCGCTGCCCTACTGACGATGGGATTTTCTCCTTTGCTGCATCCTACTTCCTGCGCCCAGCAGCTACTGGCGCGGGTACAGAACAGGATACGGTTTCCCAGAAATCTCAGGTGACTTAAACTGAAGCGAGGAGAAGAATTCCTCCTTCTAGCAAGAGGGCAAAAATGGTCCAGGTCGTATGGCACAGAACGGGCAGGGAGGACATTTTATAATTCTCTATACATCACATCAGATGACCTGTAAGGAAGAGATACGGCTGACAAACTCACAATCATACAGAATTTCTTTACAAAAATGTCGCCCTCCAGAGCTTCCTGAGTGAGCGAGGACATTAATAAGCTGCATTTTGCCAGCAGTCTGATCACCGGGCCCCACGTGAGAGGATGAATTTGATCTGTGATAAGGAGGGTCCAAATCAGCAAGGCTATCTCTGCTGGCTGCTGTACAGATGTTCTTCACTGGTTTGTTATGACACCCTGTGATGTGCCAAGTGTGCGTGAGACATGCCTGGCAGGAGCAGAGCATATGATGGGAGTGAGCATAAATCAGCCGCCTTACTTTTCCTGAAAGTCGAGGACATCCTGCAGATAGCTGAGAAGGACATGAAGTCAGAACTTAATCATCGGGTTAACAATTGTGAAGGAAAATAAACACAGGGCTTTATTTTCTGTTTTGATTAGTTATGTCTGGCTAGTATGTTCTACTACAAGAGCACCTCACTCAGTCCAATGCAGTCCTTCTCTGTTTTTCTTTACCAAAAATATCCTCAGATTCCCAAATTTAAAACCACACTGTTGCCTTTAATGAGGTAACTTCCATTTACTGCTGTGAACAACATCTTCAAGACAAACAGCAGAACATACACTCTGGGTCAGCTTATAATTTTTTATGTCAGACTAGCGCTAATAAAAACACGTCATCAAGTATAGTGGCCATGAAGTATAGCAGCCATTGACTACGGTGGTCAATAAGTATAATGGCCAGTGAGTATAGTGGTGATTAAGTGTAGTGGCCTGGGAGTATAGTAGTTACTGGGTATAGTCAAACATTGTCCCAGATGCAGGGAGTGAGACATCTGCTATTGACACTTCATGGAAGCAGAAACAGTCTGAGGATGCTGGGTTATTAGGACGGCAGCATAGAGTCTTAGCCTCTTCTGATCTTGGATACATTCACTGTTGGCTCTAGTGCCACTCACAAAGGGCTGCCATGACACCTCGGGGCACTGCTTTGCTGTCCAGATGCGAAGTGCTTTCTTCAGCACTCTGACAGAGCAGAAAACCGACTGTGAGACATGGAAACCCGTGTCCCTCTCTGGATGCCTGTAATGGAAGCTTCTTCTCTGGAAGCTTTTCTCGCCCATGTGCTCTGCAGCCATGGGCGTCAGTCTTGGACCAAACCGACGTGTTCCATTACACTCTGGCCTGAGCGCTGCAGCTCCTCCCAGGGACCATATGGCATCCGCACAGCCGAGTGAACGAAGCAAGGAGACGGCGGAAGAGGACACGGTGAAAACCTGAGGCCCTACCCGTCTGGAAAACACAACGGCCAAAAGCTAGTTCTTTATCCCCATGAACCATCATTCGCTGCTTGTTTTCTAGAGTGTGTCAGGGAAACACACATACGTTTGGTGCTGCATGGCAGTTCTGCGTCATTTGAGGCAAAGTGAATCTTTTGATCTGTGAACATTGGGAATCTTTAAAAATATTTTTTGTACTGAAACACCGAAGGCAGGCGATGAATTCTGGGATACAAAGCGGTGTTAGAGACAGGAACCTGTTCAGAAACACTCTTAACTGCATATATTCAGGGTTGCCAACACTCACATATCTGCTTTCAGACTCTCACGCTCATGCAAAAAATGTTACGGCAAATCTAAATTATTCCATTATAATCCTAAAATTAGCTACATCAAAAGTGCCGGGGTAGTTTGCAAACCACACAGACTACTTACAAAGAAATAAAACTGTTATATATACTCAGCAAAACAAGAAACGTCCCTTTTTCAGGACTGTGTATTTCAACAATAATGTTGTAAAAATCCAAATAACTTTACAGATCTTCAT
>JAODJX010000112.1:236924-252816 GCA_026776945.1 Isichthys henryi
GATCCAGGTGGAACGTGGCCACCGTTAACCTGGAATGCTTTACAAAATATTACGTTCCACAAACTGGGAGCGGAAAGCCGACCCAGTTTCGGGATTTTGCTGCACTATTATATGAACGGGAACTGGGACCAGTAATCAGGTGATGCTGGACTTTGCTGCTCGGAAACAGCCACAGATTTACTTCTCCAGTGAAGGATCTCCATTCCCCGACTCTTCTGTACCGGAAGGATCAGATGCCGTCCATGAGTTGAAACAATAGCAGCCATAGGATTCTCCCACAATGCCACAGGGCATCCTGATGTACCTGCAGTTCTGTGTCCCACACTGTTGGCCTTATGCTCCTTCAGCTTGGAGGAAGCAGTGCCTCTCCATCCAAGGGAAGTATAGATGACATGTGTTCTGTGGCCGAGACCCTGGGGAATGCGGAGTGGCTGCCGGATGTGGTGGCCGTGCTTGAAGCATCCTCCCCGACCCGGCCCATTCGGCACAGGTGCTTTTAGCCCTGATGTCATTGGATTCTCAGGCCTGTAGGTTAATGGACTAGAAAGTGCCAGCTCCCCGTCCCCTCTGGACCCCCCCGTCGGAGGTGGAGCCCCCCCGCTCGCTAGAGCTTCTCTAACAAGCCGACTGGGCCAGTGGGGACTGCCAGAGTCTGGCTAATTGTTTCCTTTGCCTTCAACTCTCATGGCTGCTTTGGGCTTCAGCCATTCAGGAGCCATCTGCAGGACAGAACATCATCGATGGGAAATTCACTCATGGATGTTTATAAATAGCTGACCCTTCGTCTGAGGAACACTCACTCATAGTTTGTGATGATGGCGAGCGTTCAGTACCATGGAACGGCTGGTTTGTGTTCTTACGTGACTATGTTACACTCGCAACATGGACTGAGTACTACTGCACTCCACATTCTTCTTTCTAGCAGAAGATACACACACCACCACTGTTCAGATATCAACAAATCGTTAATTATAATCCTGCTATGTGACTGACGAAGTCCCTCAATACTAAATTTGTACAGTGTGCCGAAAATCTGAATTTTGTTTTGTAGCAGCAGTTCATTTTTTACGTGAATAAACCACTGCCACCAAATAAATTTTGTGTCATTTTTAATTACTTTTACATACTAGAATGTAGGCTACAACATCCTCTCAAGCAAAAGAAGAAAACCCAAATTGCATAAACCATTTTTTCCCCCCAGCGTTTAATTGGTTTTATAAACAGATTAATTTTTAAAGGGGCTTAATTACTTTATCGCCGTGCATGGCGCTCGTGAAACTGTTCAGCTCGATCAAGTACAATTTCCTCTCTCCGTCTTAAAAGCTTGTAGCCTCTAGGCAGTTCTCTCTTACGGTGCAGTAAGCCTTGTAAAAGCCGCACGGCTCCCGCGTCAGTTCAAGACCGTGCTTTCGCCACCCGCTGGCATCCTGTAAACTCTGCTAGCTGCATGTGGGGTGGACAGGTGGATTCTGGGAAATGGAGTTCGGTTTAAAAACCGCTAAGACTTTTCTGGTTGATAGCAAATTCACGGGTAGGACAGGGGAAACTTGTTGCAGCTGGAAGATTTTTTTAGATGCGCTTGCTACAGGCAATTTTGTTTCCTAGGTGTCATCCAAGAGAAGAACCTTCTACTGCCTGCATAGCCTGATGAAAAGCTCTGTCTCACAGCGGACTCAAGGTACTACTCCATTTCCAGGACGTTTGAGGTGACGTGACTGTATGATTGTAATGCACTGACGGCAAATGTTTTCTCGGTCTGGATGCTTGTTTTTCTGGTTAACAATCACTGAAAGCCTGGCAATTACTTTAGCAAGCGACGATAAAGGTTCCTTGTTATCCAGCTCCTCCTTTGCCCATGTGGGATTCAAACCCATAGCTCTCTGAGGCTAGTCGCAGAAAGGAAACAAAGGCATCTGTTGGAACAACAGGATTTGAACCAGTCTATTATGTCTCATGAATGCTGAATACAGCAGAACGAGTAAAATATGCCCACGGGAGGTGTGCCGCACGGACAAAATGTATGAAACGCGGATGAAACAGCCTCATTTGTTTGCTTCATGTCTTTATTCTGCACGGCAGTGATGTAAATTATATTTTCGTTTCTAGCCTCTTCAAAGGCGAGATGTTTGTCCAACATGGGATGGATCAAATCCCGAGGCAGGCGCTGTGGAAACAAAGGTCCGTGTCAAAAGTGACGGTGGCCGGCTGGGTTTATGAAAGAGGGCGGGGGCGTTTTAAAGGACTGGAGACGCCGCCGTAAGCTCGAGGGTCCGGTTCGCCCCCCCCCACCCCCCAAGTGACCCGCGAGACATGATTGCGAAGGGTTTGGGTCAAGCCTACGCCGCCGCCAGAAAAGAGCCTTTTATTTCTCGTAATTTGGAACCCGCGAATGTTAGACTCGGGGTCATTTTTTCTCCCAGAAAAAAGAATTAACCCCCGTTTTTGGCGGGCCGAGCCTAACGGTGAGATCACAATTTGGATGAGCCTGATTATTCACTAAATACAGTACATAAACGCGTTGGGCCCTTAACACCCAGCGCCCTCTGGTATTATCGCATTACTGTCAGCCTTTGTTGCGTGGCAGACGGGAATATGAAAGCAATCTATCCTGTAGTGTGACTGGCTCCAGAAGCCCAGCCCTGATAAGGGGACCCCCTGGCCCCAGTTACTATCCGGTCCAGCGGGCGGAGCTTAGCGTCTAATCCCTTGGAAAGTGGTTTGATTATTGCTGACCAGCAAATGCTAGTAAGGCAGCAAGTTGGGGTCCACAAAAAAAAGACAATTTTTTCCATCTGCAGTCCGTCACATTTGTTTTGCCGCACGGCTGTAGTTAATCACTTGGAACCGGAACGTGTCAGTTTCTCAGTTTTGGTGACAGCCTCGTCCCCGACTCTCTTTTCATGCTGTACACGTCAGAACAACCCGATACGTGTTTCTTACTCGTCTTCCTTTGCTAATTGGGCCAGCAGCAGCATGGCGGAGCTAGATTGGGGAACCGCTGTCGATGGGCCTTTGTGTGACACCAAATTCCCGTCCCATGTTAAGAGCCTCATTGTTAAGTCAGGCTGCGGCCAATTACCTGAGGGTCCAGAACGGGCTTGTCTTTATCTTTCTGGGTGGGACCTGAAACTGAACCTGGATCGCTGATTTAGCGGGCGTCCTCTGGCCACGCGTAAACTGGAGCTGCATGTCGCCTGCCTACTGCCTGTTTCCCACAGTGCCTTGTGTTCTAAGTTGCACTGCCGACTCCAGTCCGGTCTCTGGGGCAGGAAGCAAGCGCAGCCGCTAATGAGGGCGCCTGGCCTTGGTCTGGGTCCCCCGGCGGCGGAGGCTGGGCCAGCCTGGTACGCCTGGGCGGTGCCGAGCCAACGGCCTGCGCTTACATGGACCGGTCTCCTCCGGGGGTCTGCGCTGCCATGCAGTGCCACATGTGGCTTGGAGGGGGAGGCGAATAATAGCACAGGGAGGTCCCTTTAAACGAGAGGGTTAATTAATAAAAGGGGCATGACTTCTTTAATTATGGAGTGGGTTTTAATGACGCCACAGCGCGTTCCACACGAATCAGCTAATGATGCGTCGGAAAATTATAATCCGCGTAGAGGAATAAGGTCAGTCGCCAGGGACGCAGCGGCTCCATGTGCGTGTTTTCAGAGGAGAATGCAGCCCCCCAGTGCCGGACAGAGGGAGGTGGGGGGGGGCCCAGCACGACTCTCCCCAGCAGGCACAGAAGTCAGAGGTGGGCCGAGGCGTCACGAAGGGGGCGGGGTTTCTCTGGAACGGGCCTCCGCTCTGGTCCTGGTGCCGACCCAGCTCTTGCCTGCCCGTGAGGCCCCTGACTTCAGCGGGCAGCACCACCCCTCCTGGAGGAACGCTCTGACGTTGGGCACAACCGAATCGACGAGTAGCCCTGAGTGCCCTGGTGATGCTCCCGTTAAAATTCCAAACAGCGGTCACCTGTGAGCGGCACAGCAAAACGGCAACAAAAGCACATGAATTAAATAAATAATAGCACTGGCTATTCCATAAGCGAGATATCAAAACAAACAGGGGAAGTAAATAAACAGACGAAGCGTGTTTTCGCCTGTTTGTGGCGTGCTGGGGATTTATCCCAGTCCTTCACCTTATTTTTTTACGCTCAGAAAACATTAAAGTCCCCGATGCTTGCATCTTTTCTAATTAAAGTGTTTGTTGTCGTTTCCAGATCCGCGGTGTGAAATTAAGCTAGCAGTTTATGTAAGACCCATGGAGTAAATCAAACACTTTTCTCATCAGAAAGACAGGGACTTCAATCACTTCAAGCTCATATATGTGTGCCTTTTGTTAAGTTTGCTATCTGCATGCTAAGCCAATTTTCTACTTAGACTCCAGCATTTAAAAGTGTTATTTGGTTCCCTATGTGGTCTTAATTCTTACCCCTAGCTGATAAGCACTGCCATAGCACGCAGTGAAAATATATGCTCAATTATGCAGGCATTTAACATTTCAAATTATTCCTGGTCCCACTATTTAATAATCTTTGTGGAACTCTGTGGTTTCGTCTCTTTTTTTTTTGTTGCCTATTTTTACTTCCCTCTTGCTAATGTGTCCTCAACCAAATGCTTGTTTATATTTAAACAAGTACGATTTTGATTGCCTCTTTAAAAAAACACAAGTTTTGTTAATCGGATAAGAAACAATGAAATTAAAACACCTGGGTTTATGAAAAAAGAAACAACTAAGGAAGGAGAATCGAAGATACTCTGCTAGTTACTACATCAACAATAACGGGAACAGAAGCATTAATCTGGGTTGGTCTTTGTTGGCCAACATCAAGGCTGGGGTGTATCACACACACAGTGTTCATTTTTCCAGCCAACCCGTAGCTGTTCAGCTGATGTGGGCCCAGGTCCAGCAGATTAGCGAGGAGGATCAGCCAGGGTCACCAGCGTCCAATCAACCGTTTTTTTTTGTCTGCTGCTGAAATTTCTGATCGCAAATATGATGCGTGTTTCGTCTGTGTTAGAAGAGATTTTGGTGTTTTATGTTCTTTTTCCTAGTTATTTAAAGATACTGATGATTAAAATACAATGATATTCAACAGCTTGTATTTTGCAGCTACAGCATAATATATATTTAATAATGCTTTATAAAAGAATAAGCTGTAAACGTAGAGCTACAGTACATTTGACAAATGCAGTTATATGTCAGTGAGATCTGCTGCTTATGTAAGGTCTTGTATATAGAGGTGAGATTCGGCTGTGTGGTGCAGAAGCAGGCTGTAAGGGTTTCTGGGTGAGTGTGATCCCGTTTTCATGAAGTGCCTTTCTGGCTGGGGACCAAAGGGCACCATCGTCCCGCTCTGTGTGTCCGTCTCTGGGCTGTTATCTGCATACCTTTCTGTCAGCAGGTCTCTCAGCAGCCTTCACGGTGAAAGTTACGTCCTCGCCGGACTCCCTAACTCCCCACCTCGCTTGGCCACCTTCACTTTCTCTCACCCGTCTTTCTCTCCTTCCATCAGCCTCCCTCCCTCTCTCTCTGCTCTCCCTTCCCTCGGGGCCCCTCCCTCCCTCCCTACCTCCCTCCCTACCTCCCTCCCTTTCTCCTCCTCTCTCTGCTCTCTGAGCTGGAAAATTGGCTCAAAGAGGGCCGCCGCCGCGAACAAGGGCTGGTCACTCAGCTGGACGACCCAGGGTTTATCTTTTTATGGTAACCGAAAAAAAAGTCATGTAAAGAAAAGGGGAGGAAATAAAGGAATAGTTTTGAGCAGTCACTGAAACCAATAATGGGGAGAAACCCATTTTCCACAGTCAGTGGCACCAGTTGTCTCCCCAGGGCCG
This sequence comes from Isichthys henryi, assembly GCA_026776945.1. NCBI lineage: Eukaryota > Metazoa > Chordata > Actinopteri > Osteoglossiformes > Mormyridae > Isichthys > Isichthys henryi. The sequence goes on from JAODJX010000112.1 coordinate 242,741, forward strand.
AGAGACAATGCCCACTTGGTGTTTGGAATCGGCGTTTTGGCTAACGTTGATTTTTAAAATCAGGCCTCTTGTTTAAAATCTGATTCGTCAAGCCCTGAAAAATCAGGAAGATGAGAGAGGAAAGTCCATTAGGGTGGTGGTCTTGATTTTAAAGGTATCTGCTGCATGTGAGGGTTGGAATAAAAGCCCCTTGAATTAGGAGGGGTGAGGAGGCCTTCGTGATGTAACACCCCCCTCCCTCCCCCCCCACATTCAGGCACAGCACTGAAGTGAGGCACCCCTCTTCCGCCCCCCTGTCACAGTGAGGTTCCTCCTGCATGCTCAACAGCGCTAAGCAGACACGCTCGTTCCGGATGGTTCCGTGTGCGGACGACGGGCATGAAGGAGCACAAAAGCAAGTCTTCCCTGTTAAGGAGGGGGGTGGTTCCAGGGAGGGAGACCCAGTGCCGAGCCAGGTGGATCTCAGCGCTGAGGCACCGTGGGCCCTGCGGCTTGGCACGGGTCTGGATATCTCCACAGTATGGGCGCCTGCTCCTCCTCTGTTCCTCAAACAGCCCCAGGGGGGCGGCAGGATATAGCCCAGGGGATAATGAGAGAGAAAAAAGCCCCCTTTCTCATTCAAACCTGCTTAATTCCATTTTTGGCTCCGTCCACCAAACACCCGCCTGGCTGCAGCCGGCCAGCGTCGCTTCGCGGCAGAATGGCTGAACGCGGTCGCATTACAGTCCTTCCACAGCAGAGCTGCTCTCGCTTCGCTGCTGCTGCAAGATGCCGGCCGTCAAATTTCGCCGGTGTGGGAATTTTTTACAGCAGGACCAGAAGCGGTGCGTCAGCACACCGTCCATCACACTAACGGTAGACTGAACAAATTGCTTGTTTCACTGCTGACAAGATGTTTAACGAGAGCACCATGTAAATTGGTCTCATTCGGCCACTTAGGAGCTCATCCAACACAATGGAGGAGCGGCTCCCCATTGAGGCTTCTCAGGTCGCTGAGTAAGAGGAGGCCTTTAGCCTTTTATGTAACATTAGAGAGGGAATTAGCATCGCGGTCTAGGGTGTCAGTCTGGCCGGCTCGTTAGCTGCCGCGGAGCTGGATTTTAACCTGATCTGGAAGAGCTAGCTTCACACCGGCCCCCGCTGGCCAGCACTGCAGACTCGACCTGACGAGTTCGTGTAACACAATCAGCCAGAGAGCCGCCTGCAATGCGGATTCTTCACTAATTACCACCTGTTATCAGATGCAGAGCCGGGGCACGAGGGAGGTGTGGCCGTGGCGGGAGGTGTGGCTAAAACATGAGGAGGCGTTGCCAGGACATGAGGGAGTGTGGCCGAATGGCCTGAAGAGGCGTGGTCAAAAACGAGGTGCGTAGTCAGGAATAGGGGGCGTGGTTGGGGCTTGAGGAGGTGTGGCCGAGACATGAGGAGGCGTTGCCAGGGCATGAGGGAGCGTGACCGAATGGCCTGAAGAGGCGTGGTCAAAAACGAGGTGCGCGGTCAGGAATAGGGGGCGTGGTTGGGGCTTGAGGAGGTGTGGCCGAGACATGAGGAGGCGTGACCAGAATAGGAAGGGCATGACTGAGAAAGAGGAGGCGTGGCTGTGGCACGAGGAGGTGTGGCCACGGTATAAGGAGGCGTGGCTGTGGCATGAGGAGGTGTGGCCGAGAACAAGGAGGCATAGTAGGAGAGTGAGGAGGCATGGTGTGTGTTGAGTGCTCGCCTAATGCAGGATTTTTTTTTTTTTAGAGAAATGCAAAAACAGTAAAGCTTGGGGGGGAAATCTTGTAAACAGCAGGATTTACTCTGAAAGCTCCTTATACTATAAATGTGTCAGAATTCTTTTCAGAACCGTGAGCAGAACAAGGAGCGATGCAAAGACTGAGAGTAGTGGCTGTGGCTAAGAATGGTGATGATTGTGTTCCTCGACTGATCTACACTTTTACCCGATATAAAGAGGGGTGATGATGTATAGGAAGGATACAGTCAGATTTTATGTTTTGGTTCTGTTTATATTTGTAATGTTAGTGCTGATTTGTGATGTCACTACAATTTACTGCCAATTCATCTTCGTTAAGGGCTCGTGTTTGCATTTGTACTTTTGTGCCTGTTCAGTCTGTAAACACCCGGACCTTTATAGAGCACTCAATCCATATTAATAGTGTTTTAATCTGTTCTGAGACTGGGTAGGCAGTTTTGTGCTCGCTTCATGCTTTATGTTCCAAATAATCCCACATAACTCCACTGAATCCTTCAGAATACCGGTGAACGGTCAGTGGCGGCCCAGCCAGGGAAATGGGATACTGAAATCACGTTGTGAGTCTGACTTCCTACCCTTATCTGCCTCTTCACCACACAGGAGAGACTTGATTTTGTTTTTATGATATCTTCTTGATTAAGTGCAGTAACACCTTCATACATCAGCAATGCAGTGTTTGCTTCCTTGACATTAGATTTGGATTAAAATTGGGACAGAGGAGATGATCACAGCAGAAATGTCAGCTTGTGCATTCAGCAGTTTCATACCTCTCTCCTACTCACAGGGGAGAGGTTACTGTTCTCATGGCGGTACTCCTCCAAGTGCATTGTGGGATGCGATAAATCACATCAGCAAATTCGATAAATTCTCCCCACAAAAGCTGTCCGTCCTTTAGTGGAGGATGGCACAGCCGAAGTTTGTGGGTTGGCGTAGGTGAGAGTGGGGCTCTGAGTTGGGCCCGGGGGGGCAAGGGATGGCGGAGGGGCTCACGACGGCAGCCAATGATCACACGCGGACGGCGCGGCCTGTGGGCTGATAATTCGTCACGAGCTTGATTTCCATCTGTTTGTTTGCTGGGCCGTCTTGTGCCGTCGCCGTATTTATTGACTCGTATCATTAGGCCTGAGGCAGTTGCAACGGCGTGGAAGAAAGACCTGCCCCCCCCCCCAGCTGCCTCAAGCTCCTCCAGTGCCTTTTTCCTGCCCCACCCCTTCTTTGGCCTCGCTGAGTTATGTCATCTGGGCACCCACTGAGTGCTGCGCCTAGTCGGAACCACGTATCTCATTCACCGCAGGGGGGGGGATGGGGTACCATGCCGAAAACACTCTTCTACAGCTGAAGGAGTAATTAATGCGCCGGGAGCCGTGCAGAACGGTGAGCACTCCCTCACACGCGTGTGCGGTGTGTGCTCCGTTCTCATGCTGCACACATTTTCGGGGCACCTCGGTAATCATCATTCCCACTTAAACTCTCATTTACTTACAACTGCCCCCCCATCGCATGATCAAGCCATACAAACAAATTCTGTTACCATGGCCGGCGCACGAATGGCCCGTTTCCTGAACTGTCTGGGCCGAATTCGCTACCCAGTGCATGCTGGGATTTCTGAAGCTGAAGATGATTTTTTTTTTTTTTTGTGCTCTGATTTCGTCATGGTTAACGATTAATTACATTCACTTGAATGAATCACACCTAAGTCCTCCAGTTCCCACTTCCTGTAAATTCAGTACTGTTAAGGTCACATGACAGTAACCCGATAGCTGACATTCTGAGTGTGGAAATGATGGTCAGTTCAATGCTACTTTTAATCAGGTGTCTAATTTATCGTGCAAATCCAAGATGGCGTTGAGTGGAGGACAGTAGCCCCCCCAGAAAAAAAACAGCCTGTCCTGAAAGTTCATAACCTGCCTTTATAACTGTAAACTTTATAAGCCCCTGATTCATGCATTAAAAATCTTAATATTTGTGGTCCACATAATTTAGGTAATGACTTCCTAAACTGCTCATCCGCTGTGTTATTTAAAACGGAAGCCAAAACTGTTAATAGTCAGAAGCGTATATTTTAATTTGATTCTGTGTTTCTGCTAACGCACTTTCACTCTCTTCTGTGCTGTTGAAGCTTGAAATTAGGAATTTTAACTTTTAAAGGCACATATTGCTGATCTGCTATGCATAATAGCCTGTGTCTTTTGACTTGACTGAAACATGAACACACATCACAATTGACATTATACTTGTAGATGTACAGTATGCAATATAGAACATCAATGCTATAGTTAAGCAGCCTTGTGGATAACAGAGTTATCTGGCCTTGTGTCCCGCATCTCCATCACATGAAAACAGACAACTTTCTCGTCCTGAGAGGCGATCTGCTGGCTCCCTGTTAAATGCCAAGTATTCATGTACAGGTCGCCTAAACCAGTGTTTTTCAAACTGGTCCTCAGAGACCCCCCCAGACAGTCCACATTTTTGCTTCAGGAGTTGGGAGGGAGCAAAAATGTGGACCATCTGGGCATCCCCCAGGACCGGGTTCAGAAACCCTGACCTTAACAGCTTGCTACTGCCGACTGGCTTTGTGTGTGCAGTACTGCTGTTAGCACATTTTTCCAGCTTCAGAGCCTGGCTTATACAGTAAGCTTCAGCCCTCTGAGCTGCGCTCTCCATAGGACAAGTTGATCTAGCAAGGTTCCCGTAAACTGGTAGAATTGGCTGTTGGGCTTTATCACCCATAAAGGAGTACATATTTAGCAGATGCATTCATCCAAAGCGACATACAACTCAGAAAGCAGGGTCAGTCAGTCCCCGTAGGTATTTGCGGTTATGGGCCTTGCTCAGGGGTCCAACGGTGAAATCATTCTGCTGAACATGGGATTTAAACCGGCGACCTTTCGATCGCGGCTGCAGCGTCCCAGGCCACTGAACCACACCCCATTTTTGTGTGGACGTGTTCGTGACAGACAGCGTGTGATTGTTCTTTCTGCCACCCATGTTATCTTGGAGGCTACAAGCACGTTTCAAAGCAACCCTCCAGGTGATATGCCCAATTCGTCACTTCGGGATTAAGTATGTCGCTGAATTATTTACTCCCGTCTTGTTCTTTGTGCAACGCGCTGGAGGTGTCAGCCTCCTGGGGTGATCACGGCACAACGCAGTTCAGGGGAAAAAGTTCCGGAAACAAGCAGAGGCAGATGGAGAACATGCACCCCACCCTCACGCTACTGTCCTCCACTCGACGCCATCTTGGATTTGCACGATAAATTAGACACCTGATTAAAAGTAGCATTGAACTGACCATCATTTCCGCACTCAGAATGTCAGCTATCGGGTTACTGTCATGTGACCTGAACAGTACTGAATTTACAGGAAGTGGGAACTGGAGGACTTAGGTGTGATTCATTCAAGTGAATGTAATTAAAAACGTGTTTGTTTTGCTTCTTGGGAACGTTTGACTGAGTGTAGGAAACTAGAGTTGATACAACCTGGAGATTAGTTCAAATTCTTTGATTGAATTTTTATTTATAAATATAAGTGATTTTTAAATTATTTCCTTATTATGATATGTTCATATTAACTTATATTTCAAATAATTACAAAAGAGTGTAAGAATTTCTTTAATGTTATTTCACGGAGGCAGTTTAATTGTTATTTCAATGGTCTTTGTTGTTCGCAAGTTTTAACCAGCATTAGAAGACAGGTGTTTGTACATTAGTGTATGAACATCGGTGTTATTAATAATAATACAGGCGTCTTCCCGGGTTATGATGGGGTCACGTTCCGATAAATCTATCGTAAGGTGAAAATGCAATTTAATACAGTACGCCTAACCTAACGAACATCATAGCCTAGCCTACCTTAAACATGCTTAGAACACTTACATTAGCCTACAGTTGGGCAAAATCATTAACACAAAAACAGTTTTATAATAAAGTGTTGAATATCTGACGTAATCTATTGAAAAATCATACTCATCAGAAAGTTGAAATATTGTAACACGGGCCATTGTAACCCTGGGTGCATCTGTATATATTTAAAATTCAATAAAATTTTCTACAGCAAAAAATAAAATGAATGATGTATTTGAAGGTTCATATTCAGCTCCTGTCCTCTAGACTGTGAAATCAGTAAAAGCTTTCTGGATATAGAAGGAATTCATACGCTTTTTAGGGGAAATGCAGTATTCTGTCTGAGGTTGTGAAAACAGATTGGCAACAGATCGTTCTAGATCATTCTAGATCATTCCGTCACCCCTCTAGAGCCAGTTCTGTGCAGAACTTGCCGTGAAGTACCGCTCGGATAAGACAGACGAGCTGGATGTACACATCTTCCGGCGCCCTCGGGCCCTGGGGAGCGGGTCAAGCCACATGTCTCCATCTGCCTGGTGCATTTGAATGGGTTAGTGCCCAGTCCAGGCTGAGCAGCAGGACACGCTGACCGGCGAGCGGAAAAGCCTGTTCCGCCAAGTGCGACACTGCAGTCCACCCACCAAGGGGTGGAAATACCCCGCAAGTCAGGTACTGGAGTGCTGGCAAGCAAGCTGGACCTGTGACTGCCCCTGTGGAGCCTGCTCTCCTTTTTGGGACACTGCTATTGTACTGCAGAAGGACACTTCTTTCAAAACTGCCTCAGGAAATGTATATCTATGTGTCAAGGTGGCACAAGGAGGAAGGAGGAGCCACCAGTAAATAAATGATGATGCTGAGTGATACTAACTAAACTGATACTACTGAGTGTTTGAGTTAATGATGCAACAGCATTAAACCAGTACAAATTATGAACTGTACAAAAACCAGGCTGCTGTGAACCAGAGCACCATGGACAGTACAGTGGGGGGGGGGGGGGTGTTGCTTCAGTTTGATGGTAGATGGAAAGCCAACAATGAAACTGACTTTAACGTTTCTCTACCTGTAGGTACATTTTCTATACATGAACCTAGTTTGCTTTTGGACTTCCGGCTTCTTGGGATTTATGATCTACATGCCGCTCTTAGATTCCAAGAGATACCCAGCATTTATTAGTTCAGTTTGGACGATGTGACTTGCCAAATATCTCTCTGCTCAAGCCTCACTATCTCAGCACTGGAAGTGAATGAATTAGGTCAATTATTTTGCATGTAAATATTTATCTACTTTGATGACTGATTTAAAGGAAATTGGGCTGTGCGGTATCGTTTGGCCTCGTTCAGTTGGTTTTCCACTCTGGCCGGGTCACTGGCTTGGTATCTTTCCTCACAGCCTTGGTCAGTGATTTAGTGCTGGAGAGACGCCCCTCCAAATACCATGTTGGGTCAAATCAGGCATGCTGTCTTGCAAAGACGAGGAAGTCACCGTGACATACTGTGTGGGCAGCTACTGTGGGATGGAAAAGCTTTTTTGCAAGTATTCGCCTTCTTAGGCCTGTGAGTCTTTGCCTTTTTGATAGACTTGAGTCTTTCCTTGGTTTTAAGGTCTGTGACTCTTTGCCTTGTTGTTTGGCCTATGAGTCTTTTCCTTGATGTTAGGCTTGAGTCTATGCTTTTTTAATGGCTGTGAGTCTTTGCCTTGTTATTAGGCCTGTGAGCAGGGTCCAAATTTAACACCCACCAGGTGCCAAATGCGGGTGAGTATTTCCTTTGTTTGAAAGCTTGTGAGTCTTTACCTTGTTGTCAGCTTTTGGGTCTTTTCCTCCATATTGTAAAGCCTGTATTTTCCTTTTTATACGGCCTATAAGTATTTTCCTTTTTTATATGACCTGCAAATATTGTCCTTCCTATGAGACCCGTGAGCCCCGTCCTTTTCAGGAGGCCAGCACAGCAGCAACTCAAGGAGCCTGACAGCCTCTGGGACAGATTTGCATTGAATGAGCCTCAGTGTCCTTGACGCAAAGACATAAAATTATTAGATTTTTTTTTTTTTTTGCTTTAATCCACAGCATCTTAAACACTGGCTGCCACCCAACCTACTATCACCCTCCACATAGGTTTCGTGTTGCCATTGGCAGGGAAAGGGGGGAGGGGGGGGTTCAAATTCACCTCTCTATTAAGGATACGATATAGGAAGAGGACACATACTAGCCTCTGGCTCAGTCAGTGCGCGTGAACCAATGGCTTCTTCGTCAGCTAAGTTCCTTCCTCGATTTTTTTTTTTTCATTCTTCTTTCTGTTTGTTGTGTGTCCCGCCACAAAAAGCCAAAGCGAAGTGAGAACTTCAGTTGCAAAGGACGTGAATGCTAATACTGCTTGGCAGAGTTAATGGGGGTCGTAGCGCATCAGTGCTATCAGTCCATTTCTAAGGCCAGTGCGGTGTTTTATCCTTAATTATGCATCCGGCCTGCTGCCGCCCCTAATATTGGCCCAGCCTGACCTTGAATAATACATTTGCCTGTTAGTGCTGGACAAACTACCCGGCCATTCACCTTCTTCCAGAACAAGGCTTCCATCCGCAAGCCGCGAGCGACATGTCTTAAAGCAACAGGCCGTGTTCCGCTGATTTATCCGGGATCGAATCTCCAGGTACACATACTCCACGTGTGACCCTCCTTCTTCACTGTTACTCTGCTTTGACTTGTTTTTCCTTTCCTTTCCTTCACAGGCAAGTTCTGTCGGACTTTTTTTTTTTTTTAAGTCAATTTCTGCCTTCCAGCGCTAAGCCTTTCTGAACTAAGAGTCCAGCACACTTACTCTTTGAAAGGTTTTCTGTTTAATTGTCCCTAATATATATTCTTTTAAAATGCTCTTTCTATTGTGTGTCTGACCCGGAGCTACAAGCCCATCCATCGAAGGATACGTGCCCTGCTTTTTGATCTGCTTCAGCTCTTAATTGCTCTGCTGAAATTAATACTTGGTGTGAACTAACTTCACCAGGAACTGTGGGTGTACATTGTTCTCCATACAGACTCGGGCCTGTCAACCATTACGTTTGACTAGCGATCTGCAGGAACTTGCTGAATAGCCAGCGGTCCTGCAGTTAAGCGGCTCCCGGAGTTCGCTGTAATTTAAGCCACCACTTCATCCTTCGTATTTTACGACTTCTAGAAAATGAACGGAGGCCCAGAGAGGGTTCTGTCGCAGAGCAGTGGTGCGAGGCACAGTTACCACGGCTGGGGACGAAACACGGGGGAATATGAGAGAAATGCCTTGCTTCACTTTTTTTTTTTTTCTTCTTCCTGCATAAGACGAATCCCAGTTTGCTGTCTGCAAACTGATTTACATCAGCAAGATCAGTTTATTTACTAACAATAGTGTACTGGGTCCATAAATTACCTGTATAAATGTCAGTGAACATAGATGCTTCAAATGAATATATAAATCTATACCTGTGAGTGATATATCACAAGGCTAATATAAGCTAATAAAACCTACTTTCAAAAAAAATTAAATTAATGCTCTCTAATACTGTAGTCTTTTTGCTGCTATTGCTAATCACGCTACTTCGCTATGTGACACAGAGGTTGTTCCCAGCTTTTGGGTACATGTTGAAACAGACATTCCCTTTCCTTCCCTTTCCTAATAAACCATTTTCTGGTTATGCTGCCCTGTTTCGTGGTATAGAAATACGCTGAGTGGTGACTGAGGACAAGCTAATCCGAAGGTTTGAGTTGAGCTGGATGCCTGATCTTTGCTTGTTTTGGGGCCTGACTGGGCCCAATCAGAAACCAGAATTCTGCAAGTAGGCCTGTCTGCAGCAGGTGGGGGAGGGGGGGGTGTTTGAAATTAGGGGTGCAATGACTGTGATCACTTTTACCTCAGCCTTCCCATCACTGAAGTCCCCCACCCGCGGTGGCGGTCCTGATTCGCTCCCCCCGCTAAGCGCAGCAGCTTAGCGGCCCAAATTGAAAAGGTGGAGCCAGAGCCGTGGACCTTGAAAGGCCAGAAGAATGAGGAGCTGGGTGGGGGGGCGACGGTCCCGAAAGGAGCGCCGCTCCGTCACTTAAGCGACATGGGAGGGGAGAAAAGGGACAGAAAGTGACAAATTATTAACGCCCCCACGGCTGCTTTTAGGGGAACAAAGGGAGCAGCAAGCAGCAGCCGAAAGCATTGACGTTTCACCTTGCGGGACCCTCCCCTTTAATTAGCCACAGCAGTTAAATTAACCTGCTCGTGGAGGGGGGGGGGGAGTTACCAGGGTAGTGCTCGGCATGGGGGCCCCCTTGTTCTGTCACATCTCGCTCCTTCAATGTTGTGCAGGGTCAGCCGGGCAAAACCAATGGACCCCCCGCCCCCCTCATCCCCCACCCCGCATGCTTCCTAGCATAACAGTCGCCATCTGCATTGTTTTTGATGAAACAATAGAAGTGCAAAGAGAAAGCTTCTCTTGAAAGAGACTTGTTGGCGTGCCGAGAGCCT
>JAODJX010000112.1:262007-281377 GCA_026776945.1 Isichthys henryi
ATATTGCCCAGGGTTTAAAGCGCACATCCACGTGTGTCCCGGGAACAACACAATGTACCACTTACACACGCGGCCAAATATTTCTCACGTTGCCACTTCTGCCTTTGAAGTAGAAATGGATGCAAGGCAAGTGAAAGGCGCATGACTAATCTCAGAAGCGTTAATGCGCTTCTCCATGTGCCTAAAAGATGTTTAGCCCACAGTCTTAACTGCAGCACTCACATTATTTGGGAATAGTATACTTACCTGACTGTAGCATGTAGCCAACGAAATTAACGTATAATGTATAATTCTATTATAATATTGGGTGTTTATAAAAGTTCGATGCGGACATATAGTTGACTATGTTCTTGTGAGAACAGATAAATATATTATTTGAATTTTAGATTTCAGTTATTGTAAATGTTTCGTTTCGCTCCTAATAGCAAATTTATGGTATTTCTGTATTCGGAATAAGTTCAGCGGTAATCCCACAGGCCTGAGGCTGAGCCTTAAAATTTTATAATTCAAAAACATTCTCTCATTTTGTGTAATGCTATACCTCTCATTAAGTATATTAATATGTCATTTAGATGTCTGAAAGAGCAAATTATTGACAATCATTTTTAGCAAAATATTTGTACTGTTCCCGTTTGTTTCCTTGCTTTACTTATTTAAATCCAGCAGGTCTGGCATTGTAAGCGTTCTCTTTGTGTTTATCTTGTGAAATTTCCAGCCATGGAGGTTTGTTAGAAATAAGCCGCTAGGTATCCAGCTAAGTAGAGCCCCGAGTCATCCGAATCACCTGATTAGGCTTAGCCGCAGCCCAACAATGGGCATCCCTTCGTCACCGGCCGCTTTGTCTCCGGGAGAGACGGCGCTTTGAAACAAAAATCCCGAATCAAGGGCACCGGGAAGCGTCCGTCATTCCCAGCGCTCGGCTTCTGACTCGGAGAAAGTGAGCCGCAGCTCTAGCAACTCAGGAGTAATTTTTTATGCAGCACATGATAATTTCCCGCACATTTTTCAGGGTCATATTTGAAAATCCTTTATTTCGAGCAATAACTTGTGGTTCATACAGACACGTGCACAACTCTTAGAGTATGCAGTTCCCCCCCCCCAGCCGTTAACCTGAACACACTTGAAAGCGCAACATCCCATTTCATTAGGATTCAACCTTATTAGTTTATTACAATTTATGTTGAAATATAAGAGCGGTACAGATATTTTTTTACCAAAATGAACTCTTACTTCCTTTTAGCGTAACTCAAAAAACTGCCCTTCAGATTAAGCTGTACTGGCCTAGGTTTTCAGCATCAGGATCGGTATGGAAATAAAATGTTTTATTAGTTATTGCTATATATGAACTTAATTACTTGCATTATTATTATGTAATCTATATATTATGTTATAGGCCTTTACATTGCATTATATATAGATTATAGATAATAATACAATAGTAATATGACTATATCTGTTATACAGTCATATTATTTCTATTACTGTTGTGATAACAACATGATGTTCATTATATTTGATTCGATTCGTTTTTTCCCTTTAACCTTCAATTGTAATGTAAACTATATCTATGTGTTAAAATTCCATTTAAATAAACGTGTAACAACCTTAGCCATTGTTTTTTAAATAAATAAATAAATAAATAAATAAATAAATTATATGCGGTTCATATGCAATTTAGGACTTTCTTTCTTTCGAGAATATAAAATTGTGGGGGGTGTTTTCGATCGCGCCAGTGTCAGGATATGCTTGTCCAAAGCAAAATACAATTCAATTCTTCCTTCCTTGAAAATGTGTATTGGCGACCTTTTATATTACTGCTAAGTTCTCAGAGTAGTTATTTTTTAAGGAACAAAAAAAAAAACGACAGCGTTTCTGGCATTTGGTATCGGATATTATTGGACAGTTTGAACTTTAGGTTTTGGTGCACAGATAGCGGTTTGTTATTTTGCCCCCTCCCCCCCTCGAGATTACTGTTGAGAGTTATCCATGGCAGAAAGCTACATATGCCTTTTAAGTAGTGGAGCCGTTTTCCTGAACGGCGTCCATGGCAGTGTCAGGACTGTTGACGCTCTGTACTCAGGATTAATCTGACAGCACCCACCGCTCCTTAATCCTTCACTGTATCGTAATCTATTTACTTGCATTCTAAGAGGATTTTCATATAAAAAAAATTACAAGAACCGATGCTGAAAATGGACAGAATATCCGGACAGATTTCGCGTTTTTGCTTTTGTTCCTCTTTGTTTTTTTTTTCTTTCTTTTTTCTCCAAAGCTTAAAAAAAAAATTCGGAGTCACGGCCAAATGAAACACTACCCGAACTACGCATTTTAGCAGTTTCTTATTAAGCGTATTATATTACCTTGCTGTTTTATGTGTGAAATTATGTCTGTCACTACTTGAATGTTTTCAAAGGCGCATACTTATTTTTGAATTTGCAAAGTAAGGAGCAACAAGGAAAACACGTTGAAACTGAACGCGACATACAGTTTGTACATTCCCCATACTTTTTTTCATTGACAGATATATTTAGGTGCTTTGTGTTTTAAAACCCTAACGGCATGTAACAGTGCTTGCTTTGCATGTATTATAGTGTAATATAGCAACTAGGAGCCATGTCTCACAGTCACAAATATGTATTTTTAAACAAACGCTTATTACATTTTACCGTATTACTTACAGTTTGATCAAAGAACATGCAGACGGATGTAAATAAACCAGCTTTCACCTATATAATCGCGTGTGCTGTAATATGCAATTACCATACGTATAACTTCAGAACAAAGCCACAGAAGTTACGATCAATGGAAATTACCTAGATTTATGATTGATTTCAATATTATTCGGGTAGTTTGTTAATTCTCTTTCCAGCAGGGTTTATCTGAATAGATCTGGGTTACAGTACAATCCCCTAAAAAAGAAGGCCAAAATATCCTATTACAGCCTCACCGATTTCAATGGCACACAAATGTGCTCTTTCAGAAAGGGACACGATCTCTGGATCAGCACAGGGGGTGCGGATCCTGCAAAGGGGGTGAAGCACCTGTGACGCCGGGCGCCCACCGTACCTGCAGTGCTTCCGGTCGGCACGTTTGCCAGACGGCTAACCCTTACAAATGAGAGGAAGTGGGAGCCGGGCCCCTCTGGAACCACCTCCTATCTCTTCCACGGCCCATTACGTGCATCTCCAGGGAGCGAGGACGCGCGGCACCAGCGGAGGACGCGGCGAGCGCGCGCCTCCGTGTCACGCCAGGGCCGCTGCAGCAGGTAAGGCGCGCGTGCCGTTCTCACGACACCTCGTGCCACCGGGAGCCGTTCGGGCAATGTGGGCAACATGAAGTGTGCAACGAGCGCCATGGTGATTCAGCTTCCTCCAAGACGAGGGCAAGGCGATCGGAGATATCCCACATTACACCCATCGTGACATTAACTGGGGTTTGTATTACAGCTGATGGAAGTACTTTAAATCGCTAGCTATAAATGTTTGGAAAGCACGATGCCTCGCTGTCTGGAAATAAACCAACTATCTCTAAGCTTTAATATTAAAATGAGTATATATTGCTCTGCATGTCCTAACCCTATATCTTAGGTTGAATTACTTGCCTAATATAATGTTGTTCAGTCAGGAATTGTGTGTTTTTAATTACTTATTACAGGTAACGATTGTCCAGAGAAACATCTCCACTCCTTCTGTGGAATACACAGCTGCTGCCCCAGGACCTGCCATTGCCACCTAAAGGGAACACTTCAATTAAGAACGCTGTTGGCTATGAACGTTTCCCGCCTGAGGGACGTTTCCTAAAAATGGTTGCAATTGTTAAAGCAGGTTAAGCTGATGCATAAATCATTAACTACAGTTATGTCATACAGACAAACCATATACGTATTAAGTATTGCTGAGTAATGCTAGTATAATTATTATTACATATCCGTTTAATAGCCTAAATCCTACAGAATCCCTGTTTATTCACTATTCATTATAACATGTTGTAGCCGATACCTGCATCTTTGGAAAACCGAGCTAATCTTTAATGAAGTTATTGGTACTTTGAATGCTGTTCTGCCCTTAAAAGTTTCTGTCATGTTTTGATCCCTGCTCACAAATATTGGCTGTTTAACAGCATTTTTCTAAAATTCAGGCTGTTTAGTTTCTTTTAAGGGAAATCGTGTGTTTATGCACCTATATGGATTTTTAATAAATTAAGCTGCCCTTGAAATAAAACAAGATTGAAAATTGTAAATCAGTGCCCTGTGCAGATTCGGAGAAAGCCTTATTGATGTTTGGCTGAGGCCTGTAATAATCCGCTGAATTTAGCATTCATGGGCAAGGTACCAAGATCAGATGGCTCGAATCAAACGTCTGTCAGTTCTAGGATGGAAAATGCTGTCCTTCCATTGCTTCAGATATAGACTGATTACAACCAGACATGCAAAAACGGAGCGACCGCTTTGCGCCGTCCTCTGGATAGATCAGCTATAGCAAATCCGGCATTAACACAATCAAGGAAGTAAACACGTCTGTACTGTTGCAATCGCTGCCGTTCATCTGGCTGAAGGTGGCTGTCAGAAGTTCAGGCTGGCACGAGGCGGCCTCGTGATGTAACGTGCACGTTAACGTTTAGTACACGAAAATAACGAGTGCCGACGGCTGTATTTTGCACGAGTGGCATATTACGCTAATAATTGCAGATAAGCTGCGTGTTTTCCGTCTTTTATTGGTTCCCACGATAAATTCCTCCAAGTACAAACACAGCAAATTTTATTAATAGAAACATACATAGAAAAAGTTCTGCGTTGCGCATTTTAATAATGTCTCTAAATGTATACAGTTAACGTTTATATAACAACAACTGCAGTCGGAAGGTAAAACATCACATTATGCATCATCAAAAAAATAAAAACCCCAATCATCGAAAGCACTGAAAATAATTAATACTGCCGAGTTGATAGTCAGGAGAGACTGAAAATTGCCTGCGATGTCATAAAGCCGCCGCTGACGTGGTTCACACCGTTCCACATTTTACTCTGAAGAATCGTATCTGCGCACCGCATTGTTCGTAGCACTGATGTGTGCAAGCAGTGTGTCCCACACGAAGTTGGTATACGGGGACCACGCTATAGGTCTAAATCTTTCTAGTGCAATATCATGGATAGTTTTTCTGTTACGAAAATTATTTGTTCTTCTATTAGGGCTACATTGTGTTTGGTCTGAAAATAAAGTATAAAATTCGATACAGTTTTAACACACTACAAATAACACGACTTACTACATAATTAAATGGTCAGGGACGCAGTTTTGACACCCTGATTGTATCTTTGGCATGACTGAAACGTCGTTGCTAAATACGTTTTAATAAATCAGCACCAGAAGACGGCACGTATTTCCATTTGCTTTCTTTCTGCATGTAAAATTGCTTATGCTGACAATAATTAGCTTGGCATGATACATTCTTGGCAGTAAACTACAGAAATGCGGAATAACATATCAATAATCTCAGGAATAGTTTGTGATTCACGTTTTTCCACGTATTATTTCTTGTCAGGAAATAGGAGAGGAATGATTTAATTGGTCGATTATCACATACTTCTTATCTGAACGGTCACATTGTGTAATTTCGATGAATAATTCAGTTGTAGTTGAAGTATCTTACTGCTTTGGTCTAAAATGTCTAATTATTGATAGCTTTTAAAGTGACTCATCCCATTATGTTACGTTCCATGTTTTTAAAGTAAATATTCGTCACGTTATAAAAATACCACAAAATCTATCTCCAAACAAAGGAAGGAAGTGCATGCTGCTTTGATGCATTTAAATTAAGTTAAATTAATGAATAAATTCAAATTGTTTACATGACTGAACATTAAACTAAACATACTTGAATTATATGTATTCATTAGGCTAATAGCCCCTGGCTGATAAATTAAAACGAAGGTAACAGACATGAATAGGGCCGGGGTTGCGAAAGCCCAGAATTAGCATTCCTTGTTGTGAAAATGCAAGATGACTTTTCCCTTGTTTGAACGCAGTTTACCAAATCCTGGCTTGTTTGTTAAAGGACTAGCAGCGGCCGTCGCCTACTGTCAGCGCGCGGTGGGTCTTCGCGGGAGCGGAGCAGCACAAACACATTTTATGTTGTCGTGGATGATTTGTTTAGCGTCATTTGTTTGCTCAGCTGGCGCTTATTAATTCGCGACTTATGAAGAACACGTTTCGGTGTTAATTGAAATCGTGATTCGCCCCGTTATCTTGTTTTTCGTATATTAAATCCCACACCAACCACGGGCGCCTAAAAAGGCAATGAACACCGCGTATGTTTGGAACATTTATTGAATTAAATCGTTTATTAAATCCATCTATAGAATTGTTTTCGTTGCCATATCTTACCAGAAGTGTGGTTTTAAAATTTCAAATATTGCAAAAATATTGCGATGTGCGAGATATGTTTGCTATTATTTTAAATATTTTAATGTCACCTTTAGGCTAACGACTTGGGCTGCGAGTGGACTGCCCAGAAGTATTAACACAATGTAATTTTACCGGGGTCATTGCTTCGAGCGCCTGTGATTTGGAAGAGCCTGATATGATCATTTAATAGAATCTATTGTGTTATTTAGACACCGTAATGCAAGACTTTATTTTTTTTTTACACTTTCAGGGCCGGACAGTAAAATCTCATATTTATAGCAGGCCTATTTCACTCGCAACCAGGGAGGTCGCCCTGCCCAAGCAATTAGCGAATCACGAGTAGCAATATCCCTCAAGGCTAATGGCGGCGATACATCTTTTAACGAGATTCTGTGGGGAAATAGGCGGCGCACTAATTATTAGCCTATACTCTTTTATAATTTTCGGATTTTTATTACTCACCCACTAGCAAAATGTAAACACCTTTTAAAGACATTTTTTAAACGCGTCAAGTAAAATATAATTAACCGCTCCCCCCCTAAAAAAACAGCCCATGCTTCAGTGCCACACGTTTCCTTTATTGAGAATTATCTAATTAATCTGAGGCGTGTGGCTGAGACTGGCGGGAAGAAACGGCACTATCATCAATTTGACATTTAAGATAGGAAGGGGTGGTGACCTTGATTATCCTTCAAAAGCTTTCACGAAGATAGGCGTATTTTAATTCCGCATTCCAAAGCAATCCTTATATAACTAAATCGGATAATACTACGTTATTTACAACCTTTTGACGTCGCTTTGAATTATGGAAACTGACCTTAGTTCTTAATGTGTATACACACGCACACCAGTTTGACTTTCATAATTTAATGTGAATAACAGCAGCAATGCCAAACAAAATATTGACGTGCAAACGTCAAAACATCCTATTCAGGAGGGGGAAAATTGACCGCTTACATACGTCTAAAGGGGTGGAGACGCGAGTCCCTCAAACGTACGATTTTAATGACACTCCACTCACAAACCTGCTTGTTGTTAAACTGATCTTTATTATACGGACACGAATGTAAGGGCGTTCGCCTTCCACATTTCACTGGAATATTGAAATTGAATGTCTAATTCACATTCTCGCTCGCTCGCTCTCTCTCAAAGGACAAAATAATGACTTCGGAACAGGAAACCCAAGTGCTGCGACTGAAATGAACCCCGAAATACAACACTAGAGACAATGCCTAACATGTACTGGAAGGAGTTTTAAATTTTCGCTTGAATTTAACACACAGCAACTCGGGTGAAAATACAACATTCGTTTTTTTTTTTATTTCGTTTGAATTCTCGGTTGATCAGACTAAATCTTGGACTACAAAATAAACATTCATAACGACCTTAAAATTACTAGAGTTGTCCATAGTAACGAATGTCGTGAATACCTTGAAGCGTTTTTTTTTCTTTTCTTTTTTTTTTTTTTTTAACTGCCAATTTGTCTTTAGGGAAAACGCACATACTTAAGCTTAGGAACGTTGCTTTTTAAAACAAATTTCAAATCCAGGAAAACCAGCTAATTGTGGTCACTGAATTGACCCAAATACATATTTACAAACAGCTCCTTTCTGTAGGTGACTATTTCAATTCCACCCCTCCTGCTAGATAAACAAGTTTTAAGAAAAGCTGTACAGAAGGCGGGACAGGGGTCAAAGGGCCAGAGAGGTGGGAGTTCATTACAGGAGAAACATCCATTTCATTAGAAGACATGGGTTATGGAGAGCTGCCGCTCATCGTAGGGGTCACAACAAACTGTCCAGCATCTTAAATCATCCCAGTTTAAAATTCTTCATTGATAAAAGTAAAAACAAAAACTGCGAATCTCTCACAGGTTTTTGGTTACGTTTCCATTTCTTAAAAGGGATATAAAAAGTAATCTGGACGAATGTTCTTTAACTTCTAGAGTTTCTTTTTTAAAGTCCTGTTTAAAAACAAAAAACGGGGGGAGGGAAAGGAGGGGGGGAAAAAAATGAATCACAAGACTTGGAACCTCCAGGAGGCCTGGTCTTTGTAGTCCAAGCAGTCTGTCGCGTTGAAGTTGAGTTTCCAAGAGGAGGCCGTTTGATCTTTGTAATCCAGGCAGTCCGAGGAATTGAAGGCCAGGCCAGCACCACTGTAGGGCTGATGGTGGTGATGGTGATGGTGGTGTCCAGAGGACTGGCTAATGTGGTGGTGTGGGTGTCCCGACATGGAGGGTGTAGCCATGGGGCTTAGTTGGTGTGGGTGGTGGTGAGAGTGCATCGGGGTCAGATAGGAGCTACAGTCGACACCACTGAAGTAGGAGCCCGACACCGTCGGGTAGCCCTGGCTGTAGCCGGTGGTCTGGTTGTAGGTCATGGGGTAGGAGGACGCCGTAGCCCCAGAAACGGAGCGCTGCATGCAGGACGTGCTGGTGGGGGGCATAGAGTCGGGCACGGGGACGGACGGCGGGGCCGACCCTGGGGAGATGGAGGCCGGGCTCCAGATAGAGGAGACCGGGGTGCTGATGGAGGTAGAGGTGCTGATGGCCGTGTTGTTGGAGGAGCTGGAGCTGTTAGAGGAGGACGAGCTGCTGGCGCTGGACACCGCAGGGGGGGTGAACTGGCCACTGCTCTCGGAGCCCGTGCTCTCCCGCGCCGGGGATGACTTCTTCTTGGCTGGCCGGGCCTTGACGTTACTGCCGTTCTGCTGCTGCTGACGACACTTTGCCCGTCTGTTCTTAAACCAAACCTGGACCGAGATGATGGCAAATACACACAGATTTTAGTCTATAATCAATTATCTACTTCAGCTTGCTGGCCATGCGTTTCACTTAAGTGTTGATTAAATTCTGATTTGCTTATTTTTCTTTTGCAAGGAACAAAAAGTTAGCACCAAAAGCTGGACACACCCCTCAGATACAACCGGCATTTTTGAAAAGTTACTCCAACTAGCCTGTGCTACATGCGTTTATTGAAATTTTTGACGCACACAAATATCCTCAATTAATAACGTAATAAAACAAAAGGGATCCGCTTATGGTAATAGGATCCATCTTCAGCGTTATTAAAGACACTCGGCGACACTTGGGAGGCCGCGTGACACATTTACAGAAAGTCAGCACAAGGGGGGGCCAACGAACCCTCTCCACTTTGCTATTTAAAGTGAAAAAGAATACACCAACTCAAGAACAAGCCACGAAACTACCGCAACACAATCCAATACATGTAAGGAACAATATATAAATCTTTTTGCGAGTCGGAAAATATAAATAATGCCAAGAGTCCAACCTGTACTCTGGATTCAGGCAAGTTAATTTTCAGCGCCACCTCTTCCCTCATGAATATGTCTGGGTATCGAGTCTTAGCAAACAGAGATTCCAAAATGTCCAGTTGCGTTCGCGTGAAAGTAGTCCTCTCCCTACGTTGTTTCCTTGGATTTGCTGTGAGGAAAAAGAAAACATAACCGGTTTACCAAAGAACTGTTTTCCTCCTCTTAAACATTAAAAGATTAGGTTACTACACGAGTTACGGTACCGGACGAAGAAGCTTTAATTAAAACCCCGAAAGTGGTGCAAAGCTTCCACTTAAATGTTTCCATTGTTCTAAACAATTTTTTTTTTCTGTGCATAACGGTGACGAAAGTTTCTTCTTTTTAAAATGATTCACTAGCTAAATGTAAACTTATATCCATTAGAAAAAAAAATGCAAGTACAAAATAGTACCGCCTCAAAACTAGACTATAAACATATGTTATGGCCTATAACGGCAGTTGGGGACTAGATTTAAAACTTAAGATTTACATTTTAAATTTTCGATTAAACAAAAAGATATGCATTTAACACCGGAGGCAGCTCCGGAGGGCTTACCGGGATATCCAACCGAAGGATGAAGCAAGTCCATAGCCGCTCCGCTCAGCCCCAGGCTGTTCATGCCGTACGGGGGCTGCTTGAGGTATGACATCATGCTAGAAGCGCTCGCGGGTTTCCCCAGATCTTGCCAAAGAAATAAAATTTGCCAAACCTCGCACTTTGACAGAGAGGTGATTGGCTAAACTGTAAGGGAAAAACACATATTAAACCCTCGGGCCCATGTGCCTTTACCCAACACTTACAGTACAAACGTACGAAATTATGTCCTACGAAACGCGCAAAAAATGTTTCCGAGGCAGACAAGTGAAATATGCAGATAAAGGAGCGAATACAGAAGAGAAACTGAAAACTGATTACAAAAACTATAATTAAAATTACAACTAGCCAGCACATATTTACACAAGCTCCACAAACCAAGAAAAAAATATATAAACCAATTCAAACAGGTCAGTACTGCTGCACCTTTCAAAGCGTAGCTAGACTTTTTCCGTACTGCAAATTCGAATAGGCCTACCTGGTAAAATTAGCAAGAAAGGTGAACGGAAATCAGTATTTCCACGTAGCAAAATCACGTTTAATCCAAAAACGTGTAACCTTTAAGTGCAGGCACCGCCGGACACAAATTTACTAGGCACACTGGTAGGCCTTAAAGAAATACTCGATTCGACTTAAAAGCGACAGCCAATTTGAACACCCGGAGAGCTTATGTTTTTTAATAAAAATGAAAAGCGCTATAATTCCACCAAAATAAATCTTCAGTAGCTACAGTATAAATTTAATAGTGAAATTTTAATAAAAAATAGCCGAATTATTTCTAGACTTTTTTAAACAAGCAAACAAATTGCTAATGAAATGGCAGCTAAATTGTATGGTGATTACAATATTTAGAGTGAAAGATGCAGTCTATTTGGACTATGACTGAAACATGTAGGGTAATATTGTTCAATAAAATAATTTATACAAATTAAATGACATACTTAGGGCCTAAAAGATCACGTTCTCGACCTATTTTTTAATAATATCGTGTATCACTCTGACTTCAGTGAAAACACCCATTTAAATATGATTAATTTATATCCTAAATATTGTAAGTAGCATTTCATTGTTACGTATTTCTTGTGGGTGACCTTGATTCAAGACAACTGAATTTGTGGTAACTCCTTCAGTAGGTTGGTTCAATCACCCAGCCACCGCTACGACCTTATCAAGCTGGCGTGCCTCTTCATACACAAACAACAAATTATGTGATCGGTCATTTTATTTCCAAGTTGTTAGTTGCCGTTTCCTATTAAGCATTTTCCACGCATACTACATTTGAAAGTTTGAGTGTTTGAAAGTTCCAGTGAAAAACATCAGATGCAACTTAGGTTTGCCTATAAAAAAAATGTAGCGGACATATAAATTAGCGACTGAATAGAGCGAGATAAAATTGCCAAAGACAGGCCAGTTATTTAAACGTTATTTGTAGTCCACGGTTACATAGCCTTCATGACCGTCGGATTTAGCCTAAAGCGCCACATTTTTTAAAGTGCAACAAATATAGGCCTAAATTTCCTCTCTCTCATATATACATATATATATATATATATATTTAAAAAAAAAAACTTGGCGAGCTAGCTTTTTTTTTTTTTTTAAATCACTCTAACAGAAAGAACGGGGTAATGCCAACGATTAACGTAGCAAGAAAGACTATTTCCGTGCAGTATAAACTATCGCACCAGTCAAAATCCTTTTCGAGGGTCAGAAGCACAATGCCCTTGTGGCTTTAACAGTCATGCAAGGTTTTCAAAAGTAGTGCTTGCAAAACTACAATCATCTGAATTGACTGTCAATTACCTGCAACGCCAGGCAAAGAAGTCCACCGACAAAGAAATTAATCGCAAGGAACGCCGACTTTTCTGCATGTTCCAGAAATATATTTCTTACGCTGCAGGACGGAGTTTAACCAGACTGAAAGGGGCTCGGAGTCTGTGCAAATTAACTCAATTACAATTTAGATTAGACCTCCAGGGAGAGCATTCAAAGGAGGGGCCTTATCTGCAAAATAAATTGACAAAACCAAAACACGCCTCTCCAATTATCCCACTAAATAGATTCAACCCTTTAATGGGCAATCGGGTTCTGAAAATTATTCATTTCCATGAGAATAAAAATATAATCAGCCCCATCCAAAAACCAAGAAGTGGAAGGCTCCGTTATATTTAATCAACTTTATAATTTTAGTTAGCAGGATTCCGTGAACATTAATTGATAACCAACACTTGTAGTAGAATTCCGCAATCGAAAACGGAACAAAGCGGCGAACTTTAACACGGGAACGGAACGGCAAAGGAGAGTCGGGAGAACTTTTGGCGAAATTTACTGCGATTAAAAAAATACACACACAGGCCCATGCATTCGGTTCGCCGCAGAACAACATTTACCAAGTTAATTTAAAAAGTTTGATCTAACTGCACAAGTTTATATGCGCTGTGTGACAAACTAATTGTATGCAGTTCACCATAGCATAGACGACACACAAAGAAGTGGTCGTTTTAAAAATGTTTTTAAAATTGTAAAAACTCATACACATACCTTTTAAAGGTTAGGGTTCCACTTCGTTTTCTGTTTTTGAGGCGTGCCCGTTTTTAAGTATCCACAAATAGAATTTATTTGAACAAGAAAACGACTGTGAAACAAAAAATCGAAAATGAATAATTTTTAAAAATGACGAACGCACGTCTGCGTCTTATTCTAAATCTGATAGCTCTTGCGTATTCTGCTGTTTTACCGCGTCAGTCCCTGTACTTCGCGGCGTTTCAAAATCAAATAAATCAAACGCATTACTGCTAACCGCATGTGTCGTTCACTGTGTTTAGGTGATTGTTAATGTAGACCGATGGAGATTGATCACCTTCTCTCCACCCTGCCCTTCTATGAGCATAAGACACCTGCGGAACCGCCCACTTTAACCAATCACCAGGCGCTCTTTTTCTAAAAGACTGGAGAGATGGCCACTCATTGCGCAGAGTTGCTTCGAAACCCCGCCTCCCTGAACTGAGGACAAATTAAAACCTGCAGAGTAATATCGGGCAAAAGGAAAGCGGAAAAAGAAAACAAAATAAAGAGAAAAATAAAAGGCTTTAAAATTAATGGGCCATTACATTACCGTAATTACCAACTGCGGAGCTTTTAGGCGAAGGAAATGCATTTTTTCCTTGTACTTTATATAATGTCTATATTAAGTTATTTTAAAACGTGAAATATACGTGTAATATTGCCAGGCTTCCTACACAAGCAGTTTACTTCAAAATGATCGTCGTTATATATATATCAAAGCACCTAGTAACTTCCCTTATTAAACTCTGGTATTTTTTTAAGTTACGTAAAATACTACAGTTGTGTTCCGTTTTGTGTACAATAGAGAGTCAACGCAGATTTTACTGGATGAAGGTAGAAGTCCGGTAACCTGCAAATAAATTAATAAAATGTCGTTGAAACAATTTTCTAGATAAAAAAATTAAATACATTTTAAAATGTTGGCCACCCGAAAGCACCGAGTTTTCTAAAACTACCTGACGTAGCCAACTTTTATGTAGTTGGCTACGGTTATATAGATATAGCTCCAAGCGTTTTCCATTACACTAGTAATAAGTCCTGTTGAATGTGACTGGTTAACTATGATTATTTTCCATCTTTATGAGTAGATTTTTAAAAATAAATAAGTATGTCTGCAGGGTTTTGATTTTTTTCTGTTTCCCGTTCCATACGGACACGTCATTTTAAAATATCTGTACAGATTTTTTTTTCTAGCAATACTACAAGATTAGGCGATTGATTTATCCTTTATATTTATTAAAAATTGTATTGTTACCTCATCTCATGAATATTAATGATAAACTAATCCCCACTTAGAATTACATCTCAGAATAGTTAGAGTTAAGTTAAATAGGGACAGTCTTTTTACTCAGAGTGGGCTATGCGAGAAGAATTGGATAGAAGAAACTCAGGCGATCCGGAAAATAAATTACATAAGACAAGAAAGACTCTCGGGGTCTTAGAATCAATGAAAGCACCTTTCAAGCCACACTTTCTTAAAGAAATGCCAATAAAATACGGTAACAGAATATCATGGAGGGCACACTGTTTCCTTAACTGCTTCTCAAAGGGTCGGTGAGATGCTCCAGGGACCATAATACGCCTTCGG
Source organism: Isichthys henryi (assembly GCA_026776945.1). Classification (NCBI taxonomy): domain Eukaryota; kingdom Metazoa; phylum Chordata; class Actinopteri; order Osteoglossiformes; family Mormyridae; genus Isichthys; species Isichthys henryi. The sequence goes on from JAODJX010000112.1 coordinate 276,469, forward strand.
TCAGTGCTTTTGTAGATCTCACAAAATCAACTCATTCTAATTGAGGCCGAATCTGAAAGCGAGCTAATGTTCAAAGAAAGTTACCGACAGTCGAATGAAATTACATTTTCACTTAACCCAACGCCATGCGTCCAAAGCTATAGGTCTTCCTCACATTATGTGACGCGCAACTACTAAAAAAGGTATAAAGAAAAACGAACGCAAATACCCGTGAAAAACCGAGCACGTGCAAATATAGGCCTTTACACTGCAAATTAATTACAGCGTCCATAGAGACTATAATAATAATAATAATGATAATAGTAATACATAAATAATTACAAACTCTGTCAGGTATAATAGAAACAAGGTAGGTCATTCAAACTCTTATACAGTAAATCCCGACCGACTACAAAATTAAATACGGACTACAGTATACAAAGGCTAAAAGTAATTGTGCAACAATTCTGCAAACTTGCTGTTTTTATGCCAGTTGTCTGTTAAATACGACGGGATCCATCTTTAAAGTATCCAGATATCAAGTAGCACTAACCTTTTGTAACAAGAGTATTTGTCTAATCCCAAATTGCAGTCGAATTTTCTTAACGCTGAGCCGGTAAAGCCTGGGATTAAGCAACGCAGAAAGGGGGTGAAAGTTTCGTGTCTTTAGTTGGCAGGTTAGCGGTGGATAGTGTATGTTATCGGTGCTTATTAAAACGACGTTGCACGAAACACGGACTTGAAAGGAACCCCGAGGATTCGTAATGGTTTCCCTTGGTACATTTTGTTGGAAGTCGGTGGTAGTAAATATACACGGGATTTTTGAAACACGTCTAATCAACACCTGCGAGGTGAAGCTGCGGACTCTGCGCGTGTCCAAAATACATTTGCGAAAGTCCATCTCGGCAAGGGATCTGAAGGTAGGGATGGACTCATTTTGCTTCACGTGTTTTTAATCGGCAGAAAACTCTTAAATTATTCGTTACAATATATATATATATTTCCTATGGGGACTTAATTCCACGTTTTCGTTCTTTTGCCTTGCATCGGGCTCCCTAGCGGCTCAATATACACAGCTTTGGAAACATAAGTTACACACGCAAGATCAGCGAGGCTGCGTCTTCATTGTTATGCGTTTTTAATGAACAGTTGTCCCCAAAATCACTGCATTATTATTTACAAGAATCAAGTGCATATCTTCTATTTTATCAGCAGATAACTTATCAGCGGCGATATCTTATGTTATGAAATGAATAATGCAATTGCTGAACAATTATGTTCTGCAATCTGTACTAGAGTGTCTGATGGTTTCTTGTATGCAGAACAGAATTCACCTTCTTTAAAATTATTTATCTTAAATATATTTGAAAGGAATGGGTACAAAATAAGAAGTCTTTAATTTAGCAATGTTCATTTAGCAGACGATTAGTATAAACGCATTCATATCGAATGCGAATTAGTTTACTGATAGTTTCTTTTAAAGTGTGGGTTTCATTAAACACTTTCCCTATCAGACACAAATAAAATATGAATTATTATTTTCATCCCTCTTATTTTTTACATCAAGTAAAAGTGTAAGAAAATCAATAATAAAGTTTATGAAAGAGTTTAAAGTGTTCGATTGATGTCTGTTTTGTACTGATAATGTTTCAGCGTTCATAGATAACATCCACACAAAACGTGCGAGGATCGTAAACAAAAATTAAATGGCGGGGATTGTTGACTGTGCTTAAATGTAACGTCGTTATTGTTGAGCAAGTGGTCTCATAAATCATTTTTGTAGTCTTTTCAGCAGTGAAACACATGTAGTACAGGGAAAATATTAAAACAAAAACAAATCGCCTTAGGCGACATGATATGGAAGCACAGGTGGACTCAAGCAGAGAACTCGAGAGCAAATTAATTTTTAATTATCAGAACGGTCAGGGAAAACGGCACCTGTCACAACCTATTTTTTCCGTGTTTAATCATTTCCAGGCGGTTACGGCGAGATACTCGACAGCCAGCATCATTAAAAAGCCGCACTTCACTTGCATGCTGCAGAGAAAAGACCGGGGATAAACTGATCAAAACATGGTAGTGTAATCAGATTTCCCGGAACAAACCCTGCATTAATCTACATAAAACAAAATACATACAGACGTTCATATAAGACCACAACTTTCGGGAATTTAGGTGGGAAAAAAAATCTGAGTTGTGTATACCCCCAACTTTCCTCACATGCTTAGATATTTTTAAATAATTTTCACAGTGTATTACAGCAAATACGAGGGCCTCACTGGTCCGCGATGAACGAGTTGCATCTTCATTTTTAAATTTCTATTCTTTCTTGTGTAGCATGACATTAAAATCGTAAAATGAAAGGCCTACCGTGAATAACAGATTATCAAGCGTTCCAGATTCAACTGGATGGACAGGATAAAAATATCGTACGAAACGCAAAAACCGCCAAGTAAATCGTTTTAAATGTTGCCCCGCATAAAGCTTTTTCTTTAAGCTTATTTTTACTGCGATACATTCCAATGTGCGGTATTTCACATATATGCTTAAACCACTGCCAGGACGGTTATTACATAGTATTATATTTAACGTACAAATAACAAAAAGTCTTTACATCATATTTAAGGTATTAAGGTTAAAGATTACAAAAGGCACAGTAATAATAAGACAACATTGTATGAGAATATGAAAAGACTGCAGTGTTATATATTTGCAAAGTAAGCTTTTAAATGTCCATTCATTTATAAGTATGTAAACAGTCAAATATCCAAGCATTTAGCAACGGTACGTATAAATGTAAAATGATACATGCAATGTTAGTTAAAAAAAAAAATTACCTCGGTTTTTCGTCTAGATGTAAGCATCCCATTCTCTGCTCTCAAAACATGAAATTATATCCCGATTACAAACCAGTCACTAATAATTTCAATGATATATAATTCATTAATAGAGTGCATGTGAAACAAACTTGTGAAACCTGTGTCGAAAAGAGAGAAAATATAACGACAAATGCAAGTAGAACACATTTCTTACTTCAAATCAGACGCTGAATAATAAAGTTAAACCGAGATATTGCAGTTATACGAGGCAATGAGCGTCAGATATTTTTGTCACACCGGTTTTGATTAGCACTTGCCATATCGATGATAATCAGTTAATTTACTCTTCGACCTAGAGGTGATTTAACCTCTGCCTTCGTTTCTGAAATGTCTCCTTAAAAACAAATCAAATGATCTTCTCATATCTGGCAATAAAACTCCGCGAAACGGACATTGAAAAAAAAGAAACTTTCAAATACATTTATATTCTGGTTTATTTGTTTGTGTGTTTAATTATTTTTAAAGACATCCGATGAACTTAATTTACAGCGAATTGTAAAATTTAATGCAAGCGCAGTAACAGAATTAAATTTATACAAGTGTAAGACAGCTATCAAAACCATTCCCAGTGTCCAAATATACACAGTACCACAACAAATGATCAGTGGCTTTTAAGTTCCTTAATATTTGGTATATTTATTTGTTTGTTCGTTTACTATAATATTCAGGACTCCGTTTTGTTCGATTGCAGTCACTGACCGATGTATTTGTCCTCTTTGTTACTCAGTCTTTACTCTGCAACGGTGCCTGCCCTCCCCTTTAGCTCCCGAATCAGTCGGGTGTCACAGGATGGCACGGCTGGACCCATCCGCCCTCCCCCCACCCTCCGCTGACCTGTGCCACCCGGGGAGAGAGGGCGCCCCGTGCAGGTGACAGGGACTGTTCCTCACTCAGTGTGCCAGCATCAAAGTTTTCCAGAAGCCTCGCCGCTTAACCCGCGCCGGTCCGGCCACTGACCCGCGGTTAACCGTGCCAGAACCGCACACTGCCCCCCTCATCCCCCCGCTCCCCGGCCAGTGGGTCCCGTCTGCTGACCAGCACAACCAGCTCATCCAGTAACAGCACTACTGGTTTCCGTCCTCCTCACTTCCCACGTGGAGAGAATCATCCAGAACACGCCAGCGGGCCGTTGATCTCTAGGTACAGCCAGCGTTCACTCTAAAGAGTTTGCCATTTTGCACCAAGAAATTAATCACATCATGTACAGTGTTACTTTTTAAATAAAGCTTTAAATCGCCCATCTAATAAGCCTCAGATGAAAATAATGACTAAAAAAGGTCACGTTTTGCTTGTTTTCTACGTTAATGTCACTCCTAGTATAACCATATGGTTCCGAACGCCTTGAGTGTGGTAAGCTGAGATGGTGCGAGACCCAATCAATCCAAAGCAGGTCGCAGAATCAACGGAGCGCCCCCCCCCCCACACACACACACACAGATCCAGCTCCGGGCTTGAGTTCTGTGTTTTGATGTCACCTGTCCAAATTTTGGCCCATGGACATGGGTGAGCCGTGAGCTTCCCAGCTGAAAAAGGCGTCGCTCATAGCCGTCCGTCAGCGCGAAGACATGCCAAGGTAAAGCGAGAATCAGGAATGCAGGTTGAAGGCTGCATAGGTGACAGGTCACAAGTTAGGGGTACCGGTCACAGGGCACCACGGAAGCCCACTTCCATAAAGGCGCCTAACGAAAAGCCACTCAGCAATAATGTATGAGGAACAAGGCGCAGAATGTCAGTCCAAAAATAAATACGTGCAAAGGCACTTTATAAAAAATAAATAGATCTCCTCTCATTCCATCAAAATGCAACAGTTGGACGGATCTCACGCTGGGCACCATGTGTTTGCCTGAAAGGTCTGCTCTCTTCCCATTTAACCTCTGCGCCTTTGAAGTGGAGCGCAGAGCAAAATGAACACAGTTCCAATATTTGGCGAGTCATTTTCCCACCTTCGTGAAATTAAATCGCCGCTCTACATCCGTTACTTAAAAATGTATGAAAAAAGGCTTATGGCTTAATATCAAGGTGAGAGCCAGGAAGAAAAACATATAATATAT
>JAODJX010000112.1:284193-297891 GCA_026776945.1 Isichthys henryi
GTCCTCGGCCCAGTGGCACTGACAGGTCCAACCGGGCCACAGATAAAGTAGCTCGGGCCTCGGTCGGGCAGCTCCGCGCGAGCGCTTCACGAGCTGCTGTCTCCCTGTCATGGGCCGGCCAAGCAAATCAGCAATTACCCATGTGGCCCCCGCAGCCCTCAATGGGCCTGCTGGAGCACTAAATAGGAAAGGCGATGCGTGCCCTTCCCTGGCCGCTGGCTCAGAACTATCTCCCAGGCCGAAGAAAGCACTACCTCCAACTGTTAAGTGCTTCCTGTTAAAAAAAACACACACATGGCAAACAGGGAAGCAGGTCGCAGAGTTACGGGCAGCGAAGCAATCAACAAGTTGAGGGGCAGCAGGCTGCGGTGGCCTGTCCCCGCCCACAAAACATCTCAGCCCCTGACCCCGCAACATCCCGACCCCCATGGTGAAATCCCCCGACCCTCAGATTTGTGTTAAATGCAGATTCTGGGGCAGGTGTTGTCAATGTGACGGCATCTGTGGCAACTAGCTTGGACGCTATATTGCTACGTTAATCTACAGATGGACCAATAAGGAGGGAGGGGCCTTTTAAACATGGTCTGCAGGCCTGCAGAGAACATCTTAGATTGGTGGAGATCACTTTGTACACAGTAAAGCACAGGCAGGTGTCCCCCGGGTGCAGAAACACCTCAAAAACTCCAGGGTAAAACATCAGCGCAGGAACCCGGCGCCCACACGCACCTGCCACAAGCCGCGTCCCACAAAAACTAATTAGAATTGATTCATTATGGATCGGCTACCTTATCAGGTGAGGAAAGAAATTACCGCGGCTCGCCGAAGGGGTCCGGGGTCACCATTGAACAGCAAAATCAATTTGCATTGATTCTAAAAGGTTCGCGTCGGGAACGAGGACGCAGTCACAGGGATTAAAGTTGCACGGACAACTCTGATACGACGAGGCCTCCCTGCAGCTTTCTGACGGAAACACCGGAAAGGAAGCCCATCGCCAACCTTATCGAAGCAGCCAAATAGTCTTTGCTATCAAATCATGTCCAGGAAATCAAATTAGGCGAATGGATAAAGGTCTAAATATTTGTGTGAGTGGCGATGCTATGCTATAGCAAACAGGCCAAAAATACTATAATCCTTAGCAACAATTAAAACCAATCATTTATAGGATTAATACAATCATTATTGTTATCTAATGACCTGTCCATTATTTACTATCATATTTAGCAAATAGGCACTGTAACCATTATAAGAAGAAATGGAAATGAATGCATATTTGGAGTATAAAGTGTAAATTTGAAGTATTTTTAACAAATGTTCTAATTAAATGCTCCCCCCCCACACTCCAGCCTCTTGGATTCACTGACCTCCTCAGCTGTTACTCCAGGCTCAGTAGCTCAGAAGCCTTTTGTAGATCATACTCCTTTTCCCAGGGCAAGTTGTAAAAGTTCATCAATATGTTAATGACTAAATCATTAAACACTTAAAGAAACCTTTAATAAACATCGATTTAAGCACTTTGCAGCCAGCACTGTGGCTTCACATTAATCTACTGCTAAAAACTGATAGACAAACCGAAATGTGCAGCTATTGTGATGAGGCCGGAATGGACTGTGCAAAAGTTCCCTGGCAAAATTCATTCTGGGCCTTTTATAGGTACTAGTTGGGGGATAATTCTGCCGTAATAGAATTTGCCCTTCAGTGCAAATTCAGTTACAAAGAAATTAAACAAATCATTATCAGTGTCCTTTTAACTGACCACCTCAAAAGCTTAGACCTACGATAGAGTGATTAAAGGTATGTCGAAAAATAATTGCTTTAATTTTTTTCTAATTTAGTCAGACTTTTTTTTTCTGAATGACAACTTGCTGAAAAATACAATTACGCTGTTAAGGGGAGGTTAGTGATTTTCACGATAACTCCACGTGAACTTTCACTGCTTGTGGTGAATGAATAATTCAGACAGATCGAGACTTTTTTCTGCATACGAAATTAATTTTGTCCAGATGAAAGCCAGAAAGTTTCACATTCGCTAATTTATTCTTAATCGCACTAAAAATCAGCAGAACGCTGGATAAATAAATACGTAATCCAGCTATTGACACCTGATCCTGAAGTTCCTTTTCAAAAGGGACAATGTAGATGGCATAAAGACTCCCAGAAACACGTCTGAAGCCGGCTGAGGTGTCAGAGAGACTCCCACTGAAAATGTTTTTCTCATTGAACAACACAAAGAGCTCATCGCCATCCTGGCCTTTTCCTCATCTTCCTCTTCCTCAGTGCTGCCTGTAAGGATTATATCATAACCCAACTCACTCAGCTACATTGGCAAAACAAGGTCAATAGAAAAATGGCCTTCCGGGCGTAGCACTTCAGTGGTGTCTCAAGGTCAATCGCATCAATCACCTTCCAGATGGAGAAAGTCAGTTATGATCTTGCCGTAAGGTACGGAAAGCGGTGTGGTTCAAAAAGCGCCAGCAGCCTCCAAAGTAACCAAAGGACACCGTATTGAAAAAGGGTATTGGGTCAAAAATTGGGGAAAATTGCAGGACGCGTTTAAGAACCTGAGCCCCATCGGTTCTTAATTACTCAAACTGAGCTAATGATTCGAATCATAAACCACGTGGGTCTGGAGTCTCGGTGTAAATCATTTCTTGGGGGTAGTATTGCAAAATTCAGAGTGAGAGTAAAAGTGTGACCCTGACACACTACAGACAGACACTCAGAGACTGAAAGGTGGATCCTACACTCCGCCTCCCCCCCTCCCCACCACACCCACAGGCCAAAGGGACTCAACATGCACAGTTGCGCCCCTAACAGGCACACGGCCCACAGTGCCACGCTGCCAAGCAAATTTCACAACACCAACAAATAACAGGTATTAAGGTGGCACCGCTCACTCACAGACGGGGAGTCTCAGGGGTTCCCATGGTTACACGTTTAAGAAACTTCTTAATACCCCAACCATACTATACAAACAGGTGCAAGTTAAAGGAGTTCATTAGGAGAGGTTTGAGAGACAAACCTGTGACTGTCAGCGACTAGTGACACCAAAACTGCAGTGACACCAATTAGCTGTTTGGCGGAGGATATCGGAAGGAGGGAAAGGGCGTTCTAAGCCCGTGTAATCACTTCAGAGCCTCACGGATCCTTAGTACCTGCCACACAGCGACAGATTTAGCACAGGGCAACAAAACAAACACGACATGAACTGCCAAGCGCTTGCTGTCCATAAAGGCTGCTAAAAAATTACCTTCTCAACTGCAGAGTGGACTGCAAATATATACATATATATATCTCCATTGTAGACCTCCTTAATTTTTTTTTTAGAAAAGTTAGAGTGTAAAGCTATAGGTAAACTGGCATTGCCCAAACAGGGGGCTGCTCAGCAGGACCCATTAAAATTCAATCTAGAATCATGCACCTTGTTACACCAAGAGATCACTGGTCTGAACTTTGCAACACACCTGTTGAATTGACGTAGCTGGACTTGAGGTCCACATGCTGCTTTGATGACAGGCATCCATTGCGAAACACAGCAGCACTGGTAAGAAGTGCACCTTCAATTTTATCCAATTTATAGACTTCAGAATATGAGAGAAGGGGGCAAACAAAAGAAGAAGACAAAGCAATCCATGGGGGGGGGGGTCAGACTGAAGTAAAGACCAGGCCAGTAAGTCCCCCATTGTCTGTTTTGGCATCCCGACTCCCTGAAGGGGAGGGGGGGCGGTAGCCTCAATGCTGATCTGGGGCCCGCAGAGGCGACCATGTGACCACGACGCTGGTCATGTGGCCCATGTGTGCCAGACACAGACCCCCAGACAGCAACAAAAGCCAAAGGCTCGAAGGGGGGGGTGCAGAGGGGTATGGCCCTGTGGCTAAGCGCAGGGAAACAGGATTGTTCCATGGGGGAGTCTTAGCAGGATGCGGAACGGCCACATGCATGTAATATTACCAATAACTTCGGGATTTAGGGCAGGATTATGGCCGCCGACTTTCCCAAACTGTGGCTCAAAGGGGATAAAGGCACTAGTGACAGGTCACTCTCCACAGTCCCCTGTCCAGCCGAGCAAGAACACAACGCAGTCCTGAAAATATGCCACTTTGTATTTTCACTGTAGAGAAAACCAACCGGTAATCCTTCGCATCAGTCGCTCTTGTCCCCGTATTCCCCCCACTTGTCCTGCCTTAATAACAGCCCTGATGGATAATCCTGGGAGGGGAGAGATCATTTTATCCGGTGTTTTGTTTGGAAATGCTGGAATCGCTCCCATCACTCGGTCAAACTCGTGAAATATTGACCACAGCCAATCTTTGGTCTATGTCAACACATTTCTCCACTTAATAACCAGAAACTAATCACTGGAAAGCACCAACACAGCCAGTTACACCTCCCCTCCCTCCCCCTTTCAGCATCAACTGAGCCAAACATAAATAAATACACACGTTTAAACACACTCAAGCCTTACAAATTGGATATACAAGCTGATTCCTCCCCCGTTCTGGTACTGATTTTTATTCCTGACTGTCAAGGGACAATTAAGACCAAAGAAATGCTTCATCCTTTCAAATATTAATGTCTAGACACTTCAAAACAATTTTTTTTTTAACAAAGACCCAGCTTTAAATTAATATACTAAGATAGTGTGCGGCAGTGCAGATTGCGAAGGCCTCCAGGGAATCAAAGCCGAGGGAAACCGTAATTAAGAAGTGCTGTCCAGTACTTCAGGAAGGAGTGACCTGAAGAGGAATATCTGTCAACAAAGCTACAAACAGAGAGAGAGAGAGAGAGAGAGAAAGTACTGAAGTCCTAGCAGTGGAAATTACAAGTGAATGACGCCTCTTGGATTTAAGTATTGTAGCTCTGCAGTCAGGGGAGGGGGCACTGTGTTATTTTGGTGAGCACCGTCCCGTGGCGTCATGTGAGAGAGGACCACCGACCACCGACGGTGTCTGCGAGCGTGGCGGCAATCTACAGAGGACGGGATTCGTCCTGAAGGCCCGCTAGGGTGAAGCTGCTTCAATAGCCAAATAAGATTAAGACGGTGATCCTGGCCAGTGCTGCACTCAAAGCAGACAGGAATAATGACAATCCCTGCCATGGCAGACCTGCTGCTGTTGGGTGGTGGTGCCTCCAGTCTACGTCAGACCTTACAACACACACACACACACACACACACACACACACACGCACACACACACACATACACATAAGTCTGCATATATACACACTCATTCTTCCATACATTCAGTTTTCTCTGAAATACATATGAAGAAAAAATGGTCCCCAACAACCATTATACTCCAATGTGCTCCAATGTACAGCACTTTGTGTCAGCTATGGTTGATTTAAAGTGCTTTATGAATAAACATGAAGATGATTATGATGATACAGTATGTGATATATCACACATACTGCATAATAGTATATATATATTTGTATTCAATTGTGTATATATCTTATACACAATTAAAAACAAATTTACCAAACAGCTACTGCAAATGATGCAATGTAAAAAAATATGCCACCTCACTAATAACTAGACTATATTCCCTTCTTTATAAATTACCCAAGAAAAACGTAATTGGCGCTATTAGCATCAAACAATTGGCATAAACAATTACAGCGAAATCAGTAGCCATTTGTTCTTATTTAATTTCGAGAAAGAGTTTGCGGATTATTCCGCATCTAATCTTTCTACCTTGTAAAAGGGTTTATTCGTTGTTTGTTTTAGATAGAAATCTTTAAATTACACTAAGAAGGGGTACCATTACAAATTAATCCCAGTTCTAATAAAACCTAGGTTTTTTTTTTTGCCCTGAAAAAGGAGGGGTGAGAAAAAGGAAGAAAGGGAAAGAAATATATTAAACCCTGTGATCACAGCAAGCATTTCTCATTTCTTATCCGACCATTTTCTGTTTAATCCAATACCCAGTAATCCAATTTGTCTGTCGGAGTTTAAGGGGCAGATCGCAACTTCTCCACAGCCAAGTCACTTCTTGAACATTACAATATATTTTAAGGGGAGCGACACCCACTCGTTTCATCTCCTTTTTTCGACTGTTGCCTACATGGTCTAATGTCTTGCGGAATAAAAAAGAGAGAGAGAGAGGGACAAGATGAACATTGTTTCGTGTGATTAAGTAATAGCTCATTAAAGACTTGTCACCGCTTTGCTCTGAATATGCATGAAGCACATAATCAGATCTGGTACTGTCACTAGAGGAGAATATGGTAAGTACAAAGCATTGATTTAATTACTTGGAGTGGGTTACGGTGTGGCGCTGTCTTGTTAGCGACGAATAAAAGGGATTGTACAGCCTTGCCCGATTTAGAAGAAAGGTAGTTTAGCTTTCACCACAATACCTAATCTACGGATAAAGCGCACTTCATTGTACTTGAAGGAGCCGTCGCTGGTCGCGAAATTGATGTAACACGTTTTCTTTTAAGTGGACCTGGTTAACGGCAAACCATCTTTTCTTCTTCTTCTTCTTCTTCTTCTTCTTCAGTAAGATTCAGTCCTCCTTATGTGGTGGCAGAACCCTAAAATTCTTCATTCATTTAAAAAGACCACAGTGACGCCGAACTAGCGCATCTCGAGAGCGCTGCATCCAGTGATCGTGTGATACTTGCTGTGAAATTTAGCTCACACGCTTCACACCGTCTGTGATCGCAAACGGCAAACTTCAGGGATGTCAGCAGATGTCCCGTTTCTCTCCTTGTCCCGACTATACGATATGAAAGGGGAAGAGGCACTTTGAGACAAGACTGATCCCATTGTAGTTCCACCTGGGGCAAAAATAAAACAGCAAACTTCCCTTTTTTATTTTTACTTGCCACATATAATAGATACTTCAATATATCAGCTTTCTGATTGTTTATTTGACCTCGACGGATAGAGCAATATGCATCGGCGCAGGGATAGAGGTAAAATGAGTTTAACCTTCTATGTCAGCTATAAATAGCTCGAAATGGTTATCGTGCGGCAGTATTACAACTCGCTAACAAAAAGAAGGAACAAATATTTTAATGAAGTATGTGAGGGCAGAGAGAGAGAGCGTCTGCAAGGAACGGGGCGGAAAGTATCTTCCCTTTAAATGTGAGCGAAATCCTGAGTTATCGTGCCATCCTTCATCGTGACTGAGTTCGTGTTTTGTGAGAGTGCATGTGTATCACTCACCTTAGCTCTCCTTAAAACATCTCGTCATCTCTTCACATTCATGCTTCACACACACACACACACACACACACACACACACACACACACACACACACACACAATTGTATTCAAATAATAGTGGGCACCATCAATTAATTTCTATGGGCAAAACCTAATCCCAAAAATGACGACCTTAACCCCTACCCAGCCCTAACCTTAACCAAAAGTAAACAAACAAAATTCGAGACTTTTGGCATTTTTAGTTCTTTGATTACAGTCACAGATTTTTATAAAATCGAGGTTCTGAATAAGTGGTCCCTACAATATAAAAGAACAGGTTTTTATCACATTATGGGGACATTTGGTCTCCACAAATGTAACATACATATACACCCTACACAAACACACACACACACACACACAAACACATACACACCCCATAGCAAATATCGTTCTCCCCCACAGGACAATACCTTTAACTTTATAACTGTGAGGATGGAGGCCAAAGCAAACAGCTCCAATAAAATATTTTTGTTTTAATCCCCGCTGCTAATTTAATTTAACCTTCCACCGAACACCATCCCCCTTACTGGTGATCTCCACACTTCCCTTTTGCTGTATTTCCAAGCATCTATTTATTCACCAGCCAGTTATCTGGGAGAACTTTCTGTACCCATGGTTGTTATGGCTTAAAAATATCCAACACCACCTCCTCCCCTGCCCCAATCACCCCTCCCCCACCCAGCCGCTCCTAAGTCAAATTGCGTTCTTTAAATCAATAAACATTATCACAGAATGACAGACTGTCAGCTGTTTTGGTCCATGTCTCCCCTTCCCTCACGTAAGGCGAGTTGTTCACCCCCTGCTTTTAAGGAAACATCAGGAATCCCAGGCCAGACACATCTCAGAACGACAGCGTTGTGCTTCCTGTCTTCACGGGAGAATGAACATGGGAAAAAGAGAGAAAAAAAAAGAAAAATAAGCGAGTTTTGAACACGTACAGCATCTATCACGTGTCTGTCTGACCTGACCTCGCTGTTTAATCACCTTTCCTTCCCGGAAAGCGATTTGTTGGTTTGTTGGTAGGTCTCTCTCTTCCAAAGCGGCAGATAGAAAATGAAGGCTAAAAAATGCGGCATCACCCCGAGTCCATCGTACAGAAATACATCAACCCATTCTGCTGAAAAGCCAAACGAGTGAGAGCCGGCCAGTGTTTTTATTGAAAAGCATGGAAGCAAGGTAGCTTTGTCACAAAGCGAGATGGCGAAGGGGCCCCATTCAACATTTAACAAAAATAATTCTCCCGAGAGCGATTGCCATTAAGATCGATTGTCTCTGCATTTTGCTAACATGGGCTGCACTGCAAAACGAAGGGGATTTATAATTTTTTTTCTGAAAAGCCAGAAAGCTCTTCAGATATGGCAAGAGGGGGGCAGATGAAGAATCAGCGGAGGAAGCTCACCTGGTAAACTTCTAAAAGGTGTTCCATCAAAAGGCCCCCCGAGAGCCAAACAATGTGACGGGAACCATATTCCAGCCCCTCACGCTCAACAGGCTCTCCAGACCCCAGCACAGATGAGAACAGAAACCTATCCCAGTTAATAATCTCGTAACAAAAGCTAAAAGACATCATCCTATTAAGCAGTGATCTCCAGCGCTAGTGCGAGGTACTTCCCAGTGCCTTTTATAGAGAGCAGTGCTATTAAAGTGGCCTAAACAGCCAGCATGAACCTGGGCTCCATTTCTGCTTTTATCTGCCCCCGTTGTTTGGGATTTCAGCAGCGCACTGCTTGATGTGTCACTGATATTATGGATCTCTGGGAAAACTCGGGCCCAGTTTAGTCTTTTTTTATATATATATTTAACAATTCACTTTGTGCTGATTGTGCCAGGCTAACACAGCTCTTATTTATCAGATTTAGTCTTTAAATACATATGTTTTGCAGAAAAAATAAGTTGATCCCCCCCCCCAGCCCCCGGCCGACCACCATTTCTTTGTGTTTTTTGCTGGGGGATATTCAATGAGCCGCCGGGAAAGCGCCGACTCCCCAACACAAAAAGCGTCCGAAATTCTCATTTAGTTGTCTTTATTTTGCTAGCGCCATGTGGTCCTTGAAGATGCTGAAAACACGGGAAGCAGAGGACGGATCAGAGCGGGCTTATTAGCATTCGGACAAAATTGGAGTGGTCGAGTTCTATAGCCGGTCTCCTCGGCTGGTCCTGTGAAAGCTGCCGGTGATAAGCTCTCTATTTCATTGTGCTTTTGTCTTTCCTCTAGGTTTTCAGCACAGCGGGGCGTTTACTAGCCCCAGGTTGCACAGGAGAATTATGGGAAATTTTTTAAAAAGCCCTCCAACATCCTTACCCAGTAGTACTTACACCAGTCTGTGGAAAAAGAAAAAAAAAACTTTTTGAATTTGCCCCAATTTTTTGACCATCTTTCTCTCACTCTCTCTCTCTCTCTCTCGCTCTTTTTTATTTGATCAGTTGTTTTTTTTTAAATCCACTGTTTTGCAGCAGCCCTCATAGGGGACTTTGCCCTAATCGCCGCTTGTCAGTAGCCCTTGTTGTTTATTAATTCATCCTTCCAGATACTATTAAACTAAATAAGGCTAAAAACAAACAAACCATAAAATATTGATATGTGTGAATTTTAAATGTCGAACGAGGGAGGCTCCAATTAACACAAGTCAAGCGGCTAGCTTGTTTGATTAGCGCTAAACGCGCGTGAGGCAATCATAACCCACGTTGTCATTCGGGGTGCTTAAAGATATCGACAGTCTGCGCATCAGCCGGCAAACTCCCCTGAGGAGACGCATAGGCAAAATAAAAAAAAAACATATTGTGGGAATTTTCAATCCCCCCCACACACTTTTTAAATATGCATATAGAGGACAAAAATGGTGTTCTTTGATGAAGAAAGAGAGCACCTTAATGCCAGCCATCGCGTCGTCAACCTTTCCAAGTTGTAGTGAAATGGATGAAGGTCTCACTGGATGGGTTTATCTGCTAAATCCTTGTGGTTGGCCTGCTATCTTGGATGATGACCCCCAAGAATGTCAACAGCTCATTTCCCAAAGAGCTAGAAGGAGTCAGTGTGCAAGTCATAATCTGCCTCTTCTCAAAAGCCCAGGTTTCCAACATTGAATTTCACAAGCTGTATAACCATATTCACCCCCTATGATCTCCCTTCTACAAGATCCCCTGGATCCGCATGCTCCACTATAATACATATATATTTGTTCGTAAATATGATCGTTAATGGAAAAGTTCGAAAAAAGAAGCACAATGTATCAACAGAGCGAAACAAGTTAATGCTAAAGAAACCGTAAAGGAAATTCACCTTATCAGCTGAAAACCTGATGTATGATGGAGCTAATATGGCTAACATATACAAATATATATACGTGAAATGTATAAGAATGACGGTAAACTGTAAATGCATAGAGGCTTAATTTCTATTACAGTGTTTTCTTTACATTGTTTGCCCCTGTGACAAGAATTGTAATACTGGTATAGATCCGTTTTATGCTTTAAATACCCAGCATCATTTCAGGATTTATTTATTCCTGAATTTTAGTTGCATTTCTCTTTTTTATTGCATTGAAAAATGCTAAAACACAGGATAATGAAATCTGGAATGCTGTTACATTGAAGGAATTATACGTCTCTGTTAGTATGCAAGATTGTTATATTTGTTATATTTTGTTTTCCTGCTAAAGTAAAAAAAAAAAAATTTTAAACGAGAGGCTTTGCTGGGTGCACATGTGTCCTGCACAGAACCACCGAAATGAAAAGGGCCGATTGTCTCGGGTCTCGACAATGGAGGCCCTCCACACTCTGCTTGCCGTTCAGGACCAGATGTTGCAGAACTGACCAACAATCCGGCCAATCATGGTGGGGGTGGGGCAACCGCCCCCCCCCCCCCCCGCCCCCCGAATAAATTAATGACTGATTTCTCCAACTTTGATGGAATTAAGTGCACGCCTTTTCCCAACGTGTCATGTGAACGTCCTCGCGTTAAACGTTCTTTTTTTTCCCTCCCTCTCTCTTTTTTTTCCTTTCTTGTCAAGTAAGGCCACCCAGCAGAAAGCAACTGATGCAAAACCTGGAAGTAATCCTCCTGTTTATCTCGGCTCTGTGGTTAGTCTTAACACTGTCCCTATTATCTTGGGGATTTAGGCAAACTTTCATTTATTTGTTAGCCTTGGTTTCTTTTTACGAACTTTCTTGCCCAAGTTGAAGATCCGCAAGCCTTATTCCAATGTAAATAGATTTGCATAGGGCTACAATGCATCTTGCCAGGGTCCTGATTAGTCAACAGTGGCACAGGGCCGCTTGCATCCGGGGGTCCTCAGGCAGATATGTATATGTAAAAATGTGGCTTCCAGGAGTGAAGTTGCAACACTTGCATATGTATCTGTCCTGACCAGAGACCCTTTTCCTCTCAGCAGCCAAAAGAATGCATTTCATTTTTCATTTTTTTCTCATTATCAATGCCTCACCCCAGTTCCCAAGTATCCACGCCTTCCCCCCAACCTTGTCTGCCTGGAACACGCACCAACAGTTGTTCAGTCTCTGCAGCTCCTGCCAATAACACTAGTAATGCTACTGGCGGCGGCCGCGCGCCTGGGAAGAAGCGCGGCCCTCGTGCGAGAAAGTGAAGATGCAACCGACTGAAATGTCAGGCAATTATCTACCGACTCATACATCCAAGTCTGTTTTATTGATTTTATAAATAGGAAATTCCGGAATTTTAGGCTCCCTGTGCATCAGTTTATCTTCAAATGTCAGAAAAGCAACAAACAAATAGGATTATTAATGACGAGATTTGCGCAAATGTAAGGAATAGGTGTGTTGTGTCGCGGATTAACGTTGTAGTTGCTGCGGGCGAAGTCAAAACGAGAAAAACCCACGTCGACCGACAATGACATCAGCAGCAAAATCCTCTGATGTGTTCTACTGGGAAGCGGCGGCATGTTAACAACACAGAATGAGTCAGAATGAGAGGCCCGCACTGCGAATGACGCAAGGAGACCTGATCACTACACGACTGTTTGATTTTGACGGTCTCCCTGGGTTTTCCGAGGTTCGGTGGGAGAATCGGCCCGCACACCAGCACTGGCCTTCATTTTTCAGAGGAAGAAGCTAAATAAGATGCAAGAAGCGTCACAATTAGCTGATGCCAAACGCTTTGTGGCTGACGGGTTAAAGCAAATCCTGCTGAGGCTTCAAATTAGAAGTTGCGCAAAAAAATTGTGAGATTTCAGGTATAGACTGTCAACTTATTTCTTTACATGTCATATAACTAATTGTCGTTCTACTGGCCAGTTTACAAGCAAGTGTGGACAAGATGAATGTACCATTTCTTGCTGTGGGACTGTTTGACACTTAGAGAAAAGTTCCCAGAGTTATGTCAAGCCTGCTTTGATGGCCTATCCAATGGTGGACTAATGGACCTAGTTAAAACACACACACACACACACACACACACACACACACACACACACAATAACAAGCCCAGTGTTTTTGTCTCGAAGGTTTAGAATTTCAAATTTCACCCTTGTCTTCATGCATACTAACAAAGGTAAATGTGTAAAACACAAGTGATGGTGGGGGGGGGGGGTAACTTATAAATAACCAAATTGGGACAGCAGGTGGCTTAATTGCTTCGGACATAGACTTACTGCCTCAAATCGCATTGCTGATCTTAGTAGTAAGTAACTCCACGGCAGTAAAATCACATATTAATTACATTTTTTGCTTATTGATAATAGCTAAAATACATTCTTTATGATCCACAAAAAGAAATATTTTAATTGCTGCAAGCGGCAAATATGTTTTCTATTGAATATGAATATTAACCAGAAAACCATTCTGCCAGTATTGATCAGGAGGAAGTTGCATTAGGCGTGCAAAGTGTTTGTCCATGTGAAATCCCTCTTTAAAAAATGTGTTAGATAAAAAGTCCCTGAATATGGGGATCCAAGCTTCAGAGAAAGACTGCAATGTGTCGGGTTGAATAAGTTTCCTGGGGCGTTTTAAAAAGCTGGTCTTCGCATGCGGCCTGAACCAGGGGATGCACCTGACGCATCTGCTGCTGCATCAGCTCTCACGCATCTGGCTGCAGCCTGGGAGTCAGTGCGCTCGCAGTTTTACTGGGTGGGAGTCGTGGGCGGGGGGTGGGGAGGGAACCAGCACAATAGAGGTGCCAAAAACTGTTGACAGTCCCAATTTCCTTTGCATATGAGGCCCCTCCCCCCCCATTAGTACTGGGCTGCGATCTCCCTGGGCTATGTGTTAGAACAAATTTGAGCAGTGTCATATTGCGTGCATTTCAACAAGGCCGACAGGGTCAGTGCTGCATTTGCGTAATGAATTCATCTGATGGAGTAATGGTTAGGCTCGAACCCTTAGGCCCTGCCAGGAGTGGGGAGGGGGGGGGATTCCGGCAGGGGGCTTCTATTTAATTGTTTTGGTTTATTTAAGGACAGTAATGGAAAAGCCCTTTTCACAATTTCACGGTGGAGTCTTTCTCCCCACC
>JAODJX010000112.1:339665-349944 GCA_026776945.1 Isichthys henryi
CATCCCACCCTGCACACAAACTGAGCCGCACACCCTCTTATTTAATTCGCTGATTATACATTGTTTGCCGCTTAAACCCTATAAAAATGTGGACTTTCTCGCCTGTGTGGTATTGATCGCTTAAATCTAGCAGGGTAAATTTCAATTGAAGCCAGGATTATATAAATCATTATCGAGCAGAGGAAGCACGATTCCATCTTAACCGGAACGGCCAGGCCAGGGCGCACACAGACAGCCTATTGTCCTGGGGCCCCGCCGGCGGGGGCTGGCCCTTTAACCTTTCGTGGCCCCTGCAGTGGTCACCTGGGTCTCAGTTTTAACCAGCCTCTCAGTTTACCAGCAACCGGGAGCGGCGTGTCATTCAGCCGTGCATGTTGGCTTAATTGGTGAGGCGGAGGTAGGCGCAGGGCCCTGTGCATGGCCATTGTTACTGCCGTCGCATTCATTCCCAATGAGGGCACCGGGGTTATCGGGCAGAGTCGCGCGAGCGCAGGAAATAAACCTGCAGGAGGCGATCTAGAGATTCAATGTAGCTGTCAAACCGGGGCTGGGGGGGTTAACATGACGATGAAAGACGGGAGGGAGGGGGGGGTTTCAGACCAAAACAATGTAACCAATTCTCTGGGGTGGGGGGGAAGCAAGAATCAAAAGCACAACAGGACAGGGAAATCAGTTCAGAAGCACGACAAATGCAATCAAAACTCATAGTATTATTGAAATATTTGTATTTAAGTATCTATATAGCTGTGTATGGGTGTATTATATATATATATATATTGTCATTGTGTACATATGTAATTAATATATAATAATATTTTATTTGATAAGTGATAAACATATAAATTACTACAAAGTTTACAAAACATTGATGAACATCTGCCAGCTAAAGGAATACAGTATAGCAATATAATCTGTTATAAATGCTCACAGAGTAACGTGATTGAGAATATTCCTACTTCAATTTACAATTGTTAGTGGTCTGCCCATTAAAACTGCATGCCGTTACATTAATGAATACTTTTGGAATTAAGATTTATTGTGCTGATTAACTGAAACGCATTATTTTAAATTATTTTAAATATTGCTCGCTTCTAGCGATAGATAGATAGATAGATAGATAGATAGATAGATAGATAGATAGATAGATAGATAGATGAGTCTGTGATATATATGAAACCTGTTTTATCAGATTATCATTGTAACCTGTGCACACCACAAATTATTTTTAGAAATTATATCGTCTAATTAAATTAGCAAGTAATGAAATATATGGAGAGAGAAACTGCATTTGAATAGGTCATATCATGCCGCATGTTTTCTGCACCATTTTCCTAAATGTAAGAGCACAAGCCGCAGTTTTAAGGCGCTTATAATTCCCACTGAACATGTATCTATTAACCACAGTACTCTTTACCTTTGCAGACCATTCGGGATTAATCCGAAAACATGGATTAGACACTAGAAAAGGTTAGAGAAAATCCTCTCCTTTGGAAACAATACAGGAATATCCCTGTAACAATTCAGAGCCAATCGATTGGCCAGAGAAAACAAACAATACGTGCAGGTATGAACACGGATCACAGGACGCCCCTGATATGAAGAGACACCCACTGCAAACTGGGAAACAGAGGTTTCTCTGTGATGTAAATAGGTCATGTGACTCAGGAGCCATATTTCACCATCTTTTGGGTATACTCATATAATATATTGCAGTGACCCTGTCGCTATAGGGCTGCAGTCTTCTGGTGGTGAGAGGCATTCTGGGAGGTGAGCAGTTGATGTTGTTTAGTTACTTGTGTTTGGCACTTAGTTTCTTACCTTGTGGTATTTCTCTGCTTTCTGGTGTGTGGCAAAGCAACACATAAGAATGGGTACTTTGTGGCAGTGGGGTTTATGCATACCGGACATTAGGGCCTGGTGAGTTTCCATTTTATGATTGAAGGGGAGAGTGTAATATCAGGTGTCATTTGTCGTGTTATGTCCCATTGTCAGTGCCATTTTTTTTACCAAACGTTACAAAATTATGATTTTGCGTGCAGGAAAGTGGATGAAAATGCCCCCAAAAAGCAAACATAACATCATTTGTGATTCATAGGCAGGTTCCTTGAACTTGTGACTGACACACGCAGGCTCTGCCAAACCAGATATCCTTCAGAAAGCCTATTCGTCCTGCGAATTTGGCAGAACGATCCTCAATGGGGAGAACCAGGGAAGGCAGAAGGGTGGGGGGGACGACAAAAGTAAGCCTAATGAAAGGAAGGCAGGTGAAAAAAGGTTTAAGAGTAAATGTTTAGCTCCAAACTGGATTACACCGAGCCCGGACTGGCGCCACCAACCTCACATAACCAGATTTTCATGTTTTGAAGAGGAGAGGCAAATATTGCCAGGACCTTGTGGAAACATGCACTCTCTAGCCAGAGAGAATCCGTTTAGTATACTCGCTGCAGGGTTTAAATTATGATGCTATCTGACTACTCTCAGGTGACTGTACCCTTTTTGTGAGAGATACCAGAGCAAAAGGGGGGGGGGGAAGACGCGTAACACGCTTTCCATCGGCGACGGCGGGGGAGCGAGCGAGCGAGCGCATGAGAGCCACAATTATAGAACCCCGGGTGTGGAGAAAGGGCCAAAACAAAACAGCTTACTTATCGCGAAGGATTAATGCTGCGTCCAAGAAGAAACGCAAGAACATAAAGCAAAAGAAAATGTGCATCAGAACGGTGGTAGATGAAGGTGATGTGGATGAAGGCGATGTGTCGGATGGCGGTCCTTACCTTTAATACCCCGGGGAGTGCGGGACTTTTAATCACCAGACAAGAAAAAACGGTAACAAAAAAACAAACAGAGTTCGATTAAGCGCCAGTACAAACCAGGGTCCATAAATGTCATCCTTAATGACATTATTATAACCAAGCGTGAGATTTCACAGACAGCCAATCGCCCGAATGTGTGGAGGGGAAAACAATATAGGGGCGAGGCGTGGCCACACGGGTCCTTTTATCCCCTCCCCCTCCTTCCCTTCATCTTCAATTTTTAGATGAAAAACCTCCGGGCCAAATAGAGAAGTCAACCGGTTGTACACCAGAGGCCTTGCCTTTAAAACCAAATTTACCATGAAGCAATCCCTGGCTGTCACAGTACAAACACCTGCGGGTTTATTTGCCTCATCTTATTTCAGAGCCGACACCATTTTCGTAATCTTCCTTTAGACATGGAACGAGATTAGCCAAGGCAGGGGAAAACGGAGCAACGAAAGCACAAACCAGTATCATAAAAGCTTTTTTTAAAAAAAATAAATAAAAAAATACGCATATAACAATACCGGAGAGGCTGGGGGTGAAAGAAAGGGTGAGATTATACCTAGAAAGGAAAATGCAAAGTATAGGGTTTGACCCCTACCAGGACGTAGCCAAGGTGTTGAAACAGTAAAGCCAAGTGTTTTTACCGTACTGGTCCAACACAGAGGCATGCACTGGATCATGGTTTTTGTATATTTTATGTATTGTTTTCTTGTTGTTGTTGAAGTGATTCTAGATCACATAACCTTTGACCTTCTGGGTCTTACTGTGTAATAGATAATGTGCAGAGCATAATTAGCGCTTTCATTGGCCAAGCCCCAATGGAGGAGGGTCTTAACAGTGCCCTGTATAGATTACATAAGAACAGCAAAGTGTGCATGTGTGTATTTCCGTGTATCTGTGAGAGGCGCTTACACGAACCCTTTTAATGAGGCGCACCGCTGCACTCGTGGCCTTGCTGTTAACCTCGCTGAGACTGGCCGTTACCCTCTGGCCCGTCCCCCTTCGAGGTTCTCGGCCACAGAAATACCACCGACTGCATATTTACTGTTCATCGCAACGGTCTCTGCAAACTCGGGACACCGCGGTCTGTGAACATCCCAGGAAGCTGGCTGTTTCTATGACACTGGAACAATCATATCTGGCATCAGCGGTCGCACTACGTTCAAAATCACTTAGATTGGGCGTCTTCGCCGGCAAGTCTGAGTGCTTCAGCTGCACAGTTTCAGCCGCACAATCTCTTGTTTGCGTTAAAAAACCGGTGTTGCCTGATAAACGGGCCACGGAGGGAATATACATGACTCAGAGGGTTAAATTTAAATCCTACATCCAAAAGATCCATGCTGCTGATGGGCCCCTGAGCAAGGCCCTTAACCCCCCAGCTCCAGGGGGGCTGGACGCTGGCTGTCCCTGCACTGTGACCCCACCCCCCCCACTCTTGCTCTCACCTGTATATGTGTCTCATGGACAACAAGACAACCGAAATGACAATATCCCCATGAGGGTGATTAAAATCAAGTCAAGTCATTTTATTTACATAGCAGCGATAAAAACAACCAGTGATTGACCAAAGTGTCACATTAATGTGTTACACAGCCATTAGGGTTTGCCTTATTAAAGAGAGGCAGCATGTTCTTGGCCAAACACCCATTCGTTTTCCTTTATATGAACTCTTCAGACGTCCACAGGCTGGTGGCTGCTGTTTGCCTGAAGGCTTTGTGCCCTAAGATCCTTCTGCGTCTTACACCACTCTTCAAACATCCGATAATAATCTGAGCCCTTACCTCACTGCTTCAAATGAGTAATAAGTCAGCAAAAATTAAAAGAAGCTTCGTTCTCGGTGATATAATTTGATCACATTTAAGTATTTGTCTTTATATAATTCCTCTGTTTTGTTTGCATGGGTTTTAATTGTTTTACGCTCTCGTCCCTCTTACGTAGACAGGAGAGTGTAATTATCCCAGCCCTGCTGTAATATCGAGTTCACTTCCCTGTCAGAATCTTTCAGTGAGGCTCCATCCGCACTGCACGGCATATCCAGAGGAGCTGCGTTGATCTGGAGGGTTTGCGTCTGTGCAGATCTTACTCCCGTCTTTCACTAGATTACCTAGAAGAGTCAAAAACTAAGCTTCTTTAACTGCCTACCAGTAAGGGCACCTCTGAAGTCCTCTCAGTCAACCAGAACCTTCGTGTCCTCAAACAATCCCAGACTGGCTGTAGAGATTAGGCCTCTGCCTTCCGACCAGAACACAGCTCTTCACAGCAAGATGGCTAAGCAAATCTTATGATGGCTGAAAGTCAGGCCAGTAGCTGGATCTCTCTCATGATACCTTAACTCACTGCTCTGGCCAGGGCATTTTTTTCCCACCGGGGTTCAAAAATCAGTGTAATTGTCTTCAAGCCAGAAACCAGAAAACACACCGACAATCACTAACAACTTACCCTTTTTTATCACCATTTGCAAAGTTCATTGTTGCCGACAACTGGGGTGGAAACTGTCATACAGTCAGGCTGCCAGACGCGATGCAGTTGTGGCCACATATCTGCGGTCTCAGAATAGTCGTTAAGTTGATCAGTAGCAAGTCACATAGATGGGAAGTCGACAACAATCTGTATATCATTTATTATGTTGATTGTTTTAATTACCATTGATAGTTTTGCAAAACCCTAAAAATAAATTCCTTGTATGCAAAAGCACTTGGTGACTAATTTTATGTGTAGCCTCAAATCAGCTGATGCTTTCTTCTGCGTACTTTATTGGCGTGCGTCCGTGTGCATTCAGGGCAGAGAGAACGAGGCCGGGATGTCCCCCAGCAAGGTCGTCAAGCTGATAATCTTCACCCCGCTGTAGCTCCTGGTCCCGTCCCTGTACCTGGCCAACAGGAACTGGGTCACCTGCCCAGAACTGAGCGACATACAGAGGCTCCAGTGAGGAGAAGGTGAGACAAAGCAAGGCCATCAGGGAGTCCATCCACCGCTGAATAACGAGGCACCCACAACATGCACAAAGAGCAATTGGAGAGTAAAGCCATTATGAGAAAGGGCATTATGAGAACCAGGCTGTGAAGGACCAACCATGAAGAACCGCTGAAGACCAGAGTCTTTTTCATTTACCACACTTCCAATTTCAAACTGTACCAAAATGTAGCCATTTTCAGGTCATATACATCAGGCATGTTCATGTGTTTATTGATACTTATGCATCACTATAGCCCTGAACAAATAGGTATGGAAAATTGACGGATGGATGGATGGATGGATGGATGGATGGATGGATGGAGTTTAAGTCTTAAGGGATATATGCAAGCAAGTGTTTCATTGCACTTATACAAATGACAAAGCTTTTGAATCCTTGAATCTTTAAATGCACTAATTTGAACTGATAAAATGATTTACTATTTCCCAGTCCTTAAAGTTGCCCAGCTTTCAGAAAAAAAACCCAAACTGAACCCAATCCCCTTTAATAAAATTCAATAGACTAATAAATTTTATATGTCATGTGATGTTGTGCCTTTAATAAACATGAATGAAAAGGAATTCGGATGAACCTGAGGGGATGCTTAACCTGAGCAGGCAAGGGGTTAACGTCCAGATCAGTAATAATTCATACAAACAGGAAAACGAAACATATTTCATAATGAGAGGTCATTTGCTGTAACCAGCACAGAGCCATGGATAATGTCAACATATTACTAATTACATTTGGCTTTGAGGTCTTATCTAGCGTCACATTAGTGAACATGAACATTTCGCAGCTCAGCTTTTAAGCCCAGTAAAACCAGAGAACACGGGATGTTTCCCTGGGAGCCAGGATTCTGCTGGATAATCTTGTTAAGGCACACAAATATCTGAGTATGGACTAATTTCTGCTTTTAATTGAAACATAAAATGAACACGTAGGCACTTCCTAAAAAAAAGAATCAGCAAAAATATGCTAATTACAAACCTGCTATACACTCTGGCTCCTAAAAACTTATCACATATGTAACATTAAAAGTATTAATGAAAGATTAATTGGATTTAACTTATCACTGTCATCAAAAAGTATGGGTTAAACTGACAATCCTATGATCAGAGGCCAAGAGATCAGCTGACCAGGCAGAAAATCTTTCAAGCAGCCTAACATCACCCCCTGTTGGCCAGCAGTAATAATGACAGGATATGGCAAAGCTCAGCGAACGGACTCGGGTCATTACCATGACACAGTGCCTGTGAATGGTTCAGTCACACGGAAGCATAAATAAGACGCCAGCGGGTG
The DNA here is from genome assembly GCA_026776945.1 of Isichthys henryi. Lineage (NCBI taxonomy): Eukaryota > Metazoa > Chordata > Actinopteri > Osteoglossiformes > Mormyridae > Isichthys > Isichthys henryi. Next base: position 346,722 of record JAODJX010000112.1, read on the forward strand.
GCTGGAGTCGGTGGCAGGGAGAGGACAGTAAGGTTGTACACGGAGACATGGCTCTTCGGGGGTCTGGGGAGGGAAACACACTGACCAGCTGAGAATAACAGATAAAGGACGCCTGTCTGTTCTACCCAGGGGCTGCGTATACACCCCCATCCTTTTATATACCCGTGTTATGAACGTGTTACTTTTTCCCCACACAATGCCCTCTAATGCACGCTCGGCCTATAGCTTACAATTCACAAGATCTACGTGCTTCTGCTGTAGAAAGATACTAAGCCTGACAATAAGACTCGGACACAGGAGGCATCTCTACCCTATAGGAAGGTCAAGATTGTGGAATTCAAAGTGACAAACAAAAAGGACCCAATCAGAACAACCAGAACGGTCCACAGAAAGTACCACACCACAGATTGCTGTTCGGCAACAGCGTCCAGGCCAGGAGTACGGTCTCCTCACTCTAGTGCTTATGGATGGATGGATTCGGTCTTTCCATGAAAAGGCCCAGCAAAACCAATAAGGACCCAGGCAGGTGGTTTGCCTCACTGGGCCTGGAGGAGCCTGGCTCACCTGTGTCCACCTCCATTCCTCCGGTGGCCTCTTCCCTCGAGTGGGTCACCCTGCTCAGCCACCCTAATTACCTGGGATTACCAGGCACGTCTCATTAAAGCGGTCGGAGAACAGCATACTTTAGGCAACTTCAGCTTGTCACAGGCTTGTTGGCAGCAGTACTACTCAAATTAGAATAAAGCAACCAAGATTCAACACTTTCACATGAAGAACATGACCAGAATACTTCAGAAAATATGTCCTCGCCTTGAGAGCTATCATATGCATAATTGAAATAATTGTTTGCATACCCCAATAAAATCACAAATAGGCAAACAATTTTAGTTCTGAGTTTCAGTATTAGCTTACTATTATGCTAGGAGCCAGAATTTAATTTACACATTCTTTTCAACGAGAAATGTACTAGTAAGTAAAATGAATTTTTTATTTTTTTTTATCTTGCTCAGTTGAAACAATATGTTTTGGTCCAAGAAGTGTTTTTGATAGAAATTTGGCTACACACAATTGCTTTAATCTGTTAGAAATTGGGGGATATAATCACTATTGTTTTTGTTGAAATTGAAAGAGCAAATCCTGATGTCACCAAGGTAGATACAGGAAGCCTACAGCACCTGTTCTGAGGTGATGTGCTGGACTGAGGCTGAGTAACACACAGTGCAGTGTAGCCTTCTCTCTGCAAGCCCCGGGGGCCATGGACAGCGGTCAGCTAACCATTTTGCTGGCTGCTAAACTTTTCAGCATGTTTGTGGCTTGAGCAACAGCACCGTGTCCTGTGGTGCCAGGAAAATGAAACAGGTACATCTAGGTATCACATGCTGGTTGCTGTGCCCTTTAGGAATCGGAGTGCTTTTGCCACTAAAAGATTGCATTTAATTCTGTGGTAGGGAATATTCCATGGGAAATTTGGACAAGTCAGCTTGAGGTCTGTGTGTTCTGTCACAAACAGCAACACGTTAAACTATGAGCCACCTGACAGGCAAGTGAATGACGTAACAAGTGAAAATGGCCAATTTAACCCCCGCCACTTTAAAGGTAATAACATTTGCAAGGAGGAATCACATGAAAGCGCCTTGAACTCTCACATGTGCTCTGAAAGCACGTCAGAAGATTTGTGTCACGAGATTTGAGGCGATGTTGAATCTCGCACTCTTTAAAACGTGTAATCCCTTCGCCGGGGCTCCAGGCGAGACACACGGCGCGCGCTAATATCGCGCCGTGCCGCCGCCGCCGTCGCGTGCTCCTGCACATCCCGCGCTCCTTCTCATCCGCCTCGTACGCTGGGAACCCGGGGCAATACGCAAACTGCGGCGTCCGGCTAAAACACTTTTATTCAATTAAAAATTCCACACAAAGTCGCACTGCCCTTAATTAAAATCACCTCCATTTTCTTTTAACTGTTGCCATTAAAATCGCGACCCTCTCCCGCTGCCCGTTACGCTTCCTTTATCCCCAACCCCCGATGACGCTGCTCTGCTTATGTTTGCTTTATCGAGTTTCCCCATTACCTAATTGCACCTTATTAATTACTTAATTGCACCTTCGGTTCTACAAATAATTAGTCTCACCGGAGAGTCCGACGCTTTGCTTGGGGGAAGAAAAACACCCGAGAGGAACTTGAAATTTCACGACCAGAAAAGTTCAATTAAAACTTCCATTATGTGACGGGAGAAGTCAACTGTAACAATAGACAGTAGACAAAGGAGAGACTGTCGCAGAATTGACGAGCGCTACAGAAATAAATATTTAATGGACAGGGAAAATATGATATTCCAACTCATATTACTGTTGTAATCACACACACAGCCTTTTCAAAGAGGCAAAGCTAAATCCTGCTTAAAAATCAAGCCTCATTCTAGACCCTGTAATTCAACAGCTTAAAAGTCAAATAAGACTGATTACAGCCAATGCTACACTTTGCTCAAGCAGGAAAGGTTTGTAATAGGAAGGTTTCAATGTGCCGTGCAGGATGTCGAACATTAAGACAGTGGACAAAAGGAAGCGCGTATTCTATTTGAGAGCCTCTTCCACAAATTATAGATACTAAGCACGAGAGAAATATTATTATTACCTTACTGCAAAATGAATTGCATTACATGTTTTTGGTTTTTAATATGGATTATTGTATCGTATAGCTTATACCTGTATCATACGCCTGGGCCATGACAGTTTAAAATTGTCGTTTTAAAGCTGATTATCAGACTGAGTTTAAGAAAACTAAACATGTTCGTAATGCATGTCATGCTATTTGTTCTTGGTGTGAAATATGAGCTATTATTTTAATTCTAGAATAATATAAATTACGTAAATTACAGGCTTATAATTTAAACATTTCAGGTAAAAAAAATTTCCAGACTTCTCTTCAACTCACTAGAAGTAAAAAAAAAAAAAGTAAAAAAAAGAAAAAAAATTAAAAGCAGGGTTTAAAAGCTAATTTCCTGCCAAATCTATGAGGCATTAATCTCCTTTAAGTGCTGTCTTCAGCAAACAAATTAGGGGTGCCCCCAAGTTCACTGATTTATCCGATAATGTGTCTTTTTTATCAATTAATCAGAGATTCAAAAGAAAAACTCATTAAAGAGGTACCTTCAGAATTATGTTCTGCAGGAAATCAACGTGCTTGTGGGGGGGGGGGGGGGGGGGGGGGGGGGGGGGGGGGGGG
>JAODJX010000112.1:390754-406109 GCA_026776945.1 Isichthys henryi
CAGTGCGTCAAGAACACAAGCCATCAGACTAACACATTCAGGTAACATATTCACTGCATGTGCCAGTGCGTCAAGAATACAAGCCATCAGACTAACACATTCAGGTAACATATTCACTGCATGTGCCAGTGCGTCAAGAATACAAGCCATCAGACTAACACATTCAGGTAACATATTCACTGTATCTGCACGGCAAAGAGACCCATCAAGGCCTACAGCAGAGACGCATTGCCATGTACTGTAACAGGCTCAAGTAATGCTTACATACAGGAAGCTCAGGCATTTAGGCATTCATTCTCAGGCATTCTTCATTAGAAATGAGAAACCCTTTGTTGTTTTTTAATTTAGTAGATTTGTGTTGGCACTGCAGCACCAGTGGAGGCAGTGACGCCATGCGCCGCCTGCACACCCAATGCCTCGAAGCTCCAGGCTGACAATCTATACACAGGGTCAACTGCAGCACTTTGTGCTCGACTTGATTCAAGCCCAACCAATTACCATCAGAATGGAAGGGATTTGGACCCTGAACGCACCCTAAGAGCATCCGAAATGTCATCTTCAAAGAGCCTCCTGCCTGCCTACTCAAATTGACTCGTCCCTCTCATCATCTCATTCGGCTGAACTCCCATCCTGCTGGAGCCCCCTTATCAGTGTCATAATATAATCGACACGTACGGTTTATGTGGCTTATCGTATTATTTATAATATCTCATTTTTGTAGCCTAATAAAAACCTCTTGAAGCCATTCCTAAATTTCACGAGCCACGCGACGCTGTTCGGAGTCCTGTTCGATCCCACGCATGCATGTGTACGCGTGTAAAGCACTTCTGCATGGAGATGTGCACACACACAGGCACGTTGGGGCCTGTGCGGAGGGCCGCGTGCCAAATAGGGCCGGTCAGGGCGACTTTGATGTTAGGCCCACTTGGGGCACCTCTCTTCCTCTTCCCCCCTCCCAGCCGAAACCCCCTCCCCTCTACCTTTCGAGGCATCTCTGGAGAAAGCACGTCTCACTCTGGTGCGCAGAGATGTGCGATCCTTGGAGATGGCCGAGCCTGTCTTTGATCACGCCGTCATTAACGAAGCACATAAGGACCAGAGGAATTCATGTCATCCCCACTATGTTGTTATACTGACCGTCGGAGGACGCACTTTATCAGACTCCAACGCAGCTCCCATGATCCTCTCTGCTCCTCGAGGTACCACCAACCTCAGCATATTCCTTTAAAGACCAGTCAAAACCAGACCAGGCCTCATACTTCTACCAAAGCCCTCGTTCCATAAACATTTCACTTCAGCTATGATCATCAGAGAAAAAAAATACAGCATTTTGTTTTGCTGTTTCCACGGCGCCGAAGCTCAGGTCTTTGGCACGGACCGTGGTTGGCATTTCAGCACGGGTGACACGGGGGCGAGGACTTCGCCGTGTCTTTTGACAGACGGGACGGCGAGTGTGCCAGAGACAAGGAGGCAGAGCACCGCGGGCCAGCCCATGTCTCGCTCTCTGCTGAGAGAACAGATGGACGAGACGCTCCCTCCTGGACCAGCGCCAGGGCTCGGGTATCGCTCGGAACTGGAAGCCTCCCTGGCTGCGGGGGGCGCTGAGCCACGGGCAGCAAGGTCAGCCCATCACCTGGGCCAGGGGGGGGGGAGAGACGGGGGACACAAACGCACAGCGGCACGCCAGAACAAAGTGCAGCAGAAGAGGCTTCTCGTGTACGTCCTCTGCGTCCTCAGTCACGCAGGGCTGTGCTTCTCACAAAGCCGGCCTCAATAATAAACACGTGAGCCACAAAGAATTAAGCCATCTGAAGACACAGAATAAATAGCATTTAGCGAGAAACAAATAGGGTTTAACCATTACCCATCTTGCCAGTGGTTAATATTTGAGAAGCTTGAACATCAGTTGCTGATTGTCCTTTCAAACTATCCTGAAAAAGTGAGCCTTACATATAATGGACTTGAAATATATTGTGATCCATGTATTTGGATAAATGGTATGGATGGATGGATGGATGGATGGTTTTGATTTTATCTCTTTGAACATTGCAGAACTTCACCGTTCCATCACAAAGCGTGTCAGTAGTACTAAGTTTTAAATAGGGACTAAAAGACTGAACTTACACAGGGAGACATGGTTGGGCTTGGACCTGCTTCAAATTTGACCACTTCGACCGATAAAAATGCTCAGCGAGTCGGAAACAGGAAACAGATGATCGGTCCTTCTTAGCAGAATATTAACTTTTCAGGAAACAAGGTTCCCATCTGAAAAACCAAGACAATATATCTAATTCCGGCAATGGGGATGTGTTTCTTGCAGGGAAATGCACAATGTGAAATGAAAATCAATCTCAGTCTCAATTTTAATTTGACACACATAATGCACGCAGACACACTGTCAAATTTTATTTTTCCTAAATTTCCTAAATTCAGTAGAATTTCTGTTGGTGATTTTATATATATATATATTTAATGGTATTATTTTTAAGCTCAAAATTGGATTTAGGGGTAATGTACAAGAGGGACAGACATAAATCATTGCACAGTTGCATGGGGGATTCATATGGTTTAAAAACCAAGCAACATGACGTACAAAAACAGGCCATGCATGCTCCGCAAGGCACCGGTAGCGACAGATGCTGCCATCTAGTGGACAAAATGGAAGCAACAATATGTCTTTAAATATCGAGAGCCGTGGGTGACGTTGCCGCTTAACTTCAGAGTGCTCTGTTTGAGAAGGTTCTCCATTGCAGCAAAAGATGTTCAATGTTGAAACCAGGTTGCAAAATGAAGGGGCTTGTTTGACTTAGTCAAAAGTCCATGGAGCATAACAGTGACTAACAGACTTGTTTTGGCTTGACCTTGTGGAAGCAGTTCATGTTCTGTCACAGTGATAAACAGCTGCTCCATGATCACCGATTCACCGTTCCTCCACTTGAAGATGGCAGTATCGGTAGAAGTGCCCATTAACCCACTAGACCTTTATTCCCTCCAAATCTGATCCAAGTTCAGATCTCTGATAAAAGGTCTTCGGGACAAATAGTCACCAAAAAGACGAATTCTTCCTGTCACATCCATGACGATCTGCCGAAACCCCAGCCAGAACATTTACAGCTCACGCCTAGCATTCAACAGAAGTTGCATACGTGTCAAACACGTCTCCATTTTGACTGATACACAAACGGACATGGCTGAAACATAGTGGTGGATGGGAAGCAGTTCATTGGTCAAAGCCACAGCCGGTGAACTAGCTAGAGTGAAATCAGAGCCACATCTATTACTGCGGGGAACCTTGCTCATGAAAAACATCTGTACTCCTGCAGCAGAATGGAGACTTCCTTGTGATATCTCTCGCCTCATCAGCATCATGATGCCTGGCTTGTATCACTGGGAATTACGCTCCTCTGTGTAACCGGTTTGTACAGCTAAGAGGAGTTTCTCATCTGTGACATTTGCACAAACTGCAACAAAATGACCCTTTCTGGTTACATTTAGATGACTACGGTCATATCCAGAGCCTGGTTCACGTACAGTCTGTCAGACTGACTGACCGCAGAGCAATCATGTTCTTCTTTAAAACGGTTCCTCCCGGGTGCAATCCTTTGATCTCTGACACGGAGGAGATGCTGTATGCCCAGAGCACATGCTCTGCCAAATGGTAACAACCATCCTGTGATGTATCTCTAAAAATGTGTTCTGTAACTCAAATAGCTGTCACTTCCCCCAGCAACCCTGTCCCTGATTTTACTAGTGTAAAAAAACATGAGGGCACACAGATGCAAGTAAAACATTTAGGAAAAGCTTCAATGAGCACGTTAAATTCGCAGAGCATTAAAATTCTGCACGTATGACATGAGCATGTCAGTCGTGCGGTAAAACGGGTTGAAATGACGACTGAGGAACTGGGAGTCAGATTTGTAAATGGAACCAGGAATTCGTGCCTCAGAAAAAAAAATAAGACTGCAGTGACAGCGGTGCCGTTGATAAAACTCGGAAATGGTGCAGTGCGTGTCTGTCATGCTGCCGCACATTCTTCACCGTAGGCTACAGCTCATAGCACACAGAGAGTATCACTGGGTGAGAGGTGCCTGAGAACGCCAGACAGGTCTACAAGTGAACCACGAATATTAATAGTACTGCCGAGCCTTGAAAAGCATGGCGGAAAACAGGCATGAATTTCTGAGGAAAGCGAAATATTTTATGCAAACTTTTATAAAAGTGTAATCCAATACATATCCAAAGGGTTTTGTATGTGTAACGAAACAGATTAACAGTTTTACATTGAAATCCCAGGAGAAAAAGTTGTTGTAATTAATATAATCAGCCACTTGGGGGCAGTACGAACAGTAAATTCCTAATGATGAAAAGAAATTCAAATTTTTAATGGCATGTCCATTTGAGGCATTATTGAACGTTTCCTGCAGGCAATTATAATAAACTGATATTAAACATGCAGTAAATGTGGAAGGGAAACATTTACTTTGCAGTGTTTAGTAATTATAACTATTCTGAAACGTATGAGCATAAGTATTAGAGATGCAAAGATTGTATCGCCAGCTATGGGTATCAGTCAATACAACAATCTGGCCATCGGCTGATGGTTAAAAATGAGCTGATATTTACCACCTGCTTACTAAGAAATATGTCTGTTGTGTGGAATTATTTTAATGTTAGCGAAAAAATAAACGTTAGAAGTGCATTTTGCAAACATTGCTCTGATAAAATTTCAGGAGAAGGGTCTACCAATAAACATCTCAACACCACAAATTTGATACTTCACCTTAAGGTGAGACAGTGAAGAGTATGAAGAGTTTCTGAAAAACAAATTCGCTCCAATAAAGAAGGCTGCAGTATCGCCAGATAACGTCCATCAGTAACGGAAGCGTTTGATGGCAAAAAACAATTCAGTGCAGATACTGTGACGGAGTTCATCGCACCTGATCCTCAGCCCTTCTCTGTTATAAATAGGCCTATATAAGATGTTTACAAGGCTCTCAAGTTTCATCAAAAGTTGCGTGAGATTACATTAGGGGTGGAAAGTGTGTGTCACAGTCAATGTGTGAGGATTGAGAACCCTGTGAGTAGTTAAATATAGGGCTCTGGGACTGTTGTTGTATGCCAGAGTTGTCGTTACCAAAAATAAATACCTTTTTAGAATGTTTTTTTCTATTACTTATTTGGGTGGAGTGTCCTCTTAAACTTTTTTAAGCAGAACAAACAATGGTTTCGATGCCAGTACATGGCCATCGGCATCAGCCAGATATAAACATAAAAATACCTGCGGAAACACCGAAATTTAAAAAATAGTGAGAGCAGCCATATGAGTTCAATGGGCGGTTTTGAAGGACTCCGATCTGGCAAACGTCTAATTTAGTATGGTGTGTCTGTATAGGTCCAAAGGCCACGTAGCAGACCTGTACTCGCATACATGCATCGGCGTTACTGGGGAGAAGGGTCCAACTGCAGAATAAACCCTAACCCTAACCATAACCCTAACTTTAAGCGGAGCTGCACTTCCCGTCCTTAAAGATGACGTGTTTCCTGTGGAGGTGACGTATGTCGGCTGATGCTCCACTCTACAGGCGTCTGCCGCTAGACCCTCTTGTAGCTGATCGAAAACTGTTCCGGCTAGACGTCAACGTACAGCATTCAAACAAAAAAGCAGGCCGGGAACTGACGCACCTGCTTAGCAAAGCGCTACCCCCCTCTGCCGGTGAGGTTAGGTCACTACAGCCAATTACCGAGTGGGAAAGGCAGTCGACTGGAAGCCCTCCAGCAATCAGCAAGCCGTCGCGGTTGAGCGAGGCATACATGCATAAATCCGGGCGTAGGGCGCTTCCAGACGATCTCCAGATAATTCTACACCCACGAGTATTCGCGAAAGATGTGTTTCACCAAGCCGCCACTGCAGTAAAAACAGAACCTAAAACTGAGCCCACAATAATGTAGCCAGAGATTCCCCCAAGAATGCAGAAAATGAGTCCTGAGCCGAACAAAGATTTGTTGTACATATATGTTAAAATATTCTCTTTGAATTTTTTTCCCTTTTATTCTTTTACCTATTTATTCTAACTTTTGAACCCTAATACTCGGTTTTGCCTCTTTTGTTTAAATACAGAAATATAATTCTATATTTACATGGTTTTTTTATTACAGGAATAAAGATGCAGGAAATTCTACAGGACGGAACCTAAAATCACCATGAAAAGAGTCGCGGCACTAGCTGGAGGCTCAGCACAACTGCTTTTAATAAACAAGACATTACAATGAAGCTGATCCCTCTATTAAAACTTCATTGTATTTTTGTTGCCCAGCAGCATCACCAAAATATATAATTCTCAACACAGTAGTCCCCTAATAAACAAATACATAAATTGGTCATTTTTTTAATTGTATGACTGCTGCTAATTTTTTTTAAATATACTCCAGTCCAGCCCTCAGGGACCTACAGTCAGTCCACATTTTTGCTCCCTTCCAGCTCCCTTCCAGTCAAACTGCATTTTTGCTCCCTTCCAGCTCCCTGCCAGTCAAACTGCATTTTTGCTCCCTTCCAGCTCTCTGCCAGACAGTCCACATTTTTGCTCCCTTCCAGCTCCCTGCCAGACAGTCCACATTTTTGCTACTGGGAGGGAGTAAAAATGTGGACTACCCATGGATCTTCAGGAATGAATTGGGAAACACTAATCTATACTGTTACATATAATTATGATTGTATATGTACAATAGCATTACCATTATTCTATTACAGGTTTCTCACCCACCTGACCCCGGTCCAGTAGCGGCCTTTAGTGGCAGGGAAACGTGGTTCCGGGTGCAGCATGGATACAAAACTGATTGGAAAAATTCCCTGGATACCGAAATTTATCGAGAGTAATACCCCCCCCCACCACCAACGTGATAAATGATGAATAGTCCGGCCTTGTGGTTGAAAAGACTGAGAAATCATATTCTATTCTATACAATATATGGAAAAAATAGCACACAATATGTAACAAGTAGAGCTTTTCTGCCTTCAGCTCAGCATTGAGACCCTCTGATGACAGAAGAAGCGCTCAGTGTTGCCACGGGGTGTCCATGCACTGCCCAAGCTTCAGCTGGCTGCTTGCTAGCTCTAGCAGAATCATGAGTGAACAGGCCTGAGTGAATCCCACAAGATACCTTATGGCTAGAATTAAGACATTCGAAGGTAGTGAGAAATTAAGGGTCAGGATTTCATCATCGTGGAGAACATCACTGTTACCAGCATCCTGCCAGATCGCCATGATCCACAGCAGCCACTATCGTGTGGGATCACCCCTCATTCACTCAGGATCGTCATCCTGCTTTAGCTCCAGGAAATGCTATCAGAACTGGCAATAGAATATGCTGCAATGCTTTATTAATGCATAATAAACATGGTTATAATGTGTTATGCCTTTTTATAAATATTTATAGGCATGTGCATAATACTTTATGAATGCATTATAATGCATTATGAAGGTATCTATAATACATTACACATGACTACGTTAGGTAAAGCGTTACCATAAATATTAAAAAATATTAGCACTCACATTTCTGCACTAGACAGAGTAACACAACTCTCATCGTTTTTTATTCCAGGAATCATTCAATGGTGCTAAACTGTGGCTATAAGGGAATGATCACCACACCAGTAAAAACATCCGTAAGATCCCAATGGGAAACGTGTGTCCTCATGGCAGAGAAGGTTGTACACTACGCAAAAGCCAAGGTACTGACATTTAGGTTTACTTGTGTTCGCATTAATGTGGTTCATAGCATATACACGCCAAATAGTGCCCTAGATATTTATGCCACATTGCAGTTTTAAAATGTGCATCAGTCTAGCACATAGCATTTCAGGATAACAGTTATTACAAATTGACTTCAGTAATTATAGCCTTCTGGTGCTTTTTTGTGCTTTCAGGAATTTGCTGACTCGCAGGGAATCCCCATCCTGGAAAACAGCGCCAGGGACACCACCACCATACAACTGGGTGTTATAACTCTGGTTAGTTACATCATCAATAGACATGAAGCCCAGATGGAGAGGTCACCCACAGCCAGATGCCACCTAGTCAGTGTCACTCCAACAATATGGATTTCCTGATTCATTATACAAACATTGCAACTGTTCTATACATAATTCAAGCATTGGTAAATCTTAAATGGCCATTTAAATGAGTTCATGTTTCAACAGCAGACAAATCACACCAGGATTTTCTTCCTGCTCTTACTGTTGTTCTCATCCCTACCTTGGTCACATTTGACTTTGTACAACACTTTGGTCGACACTTCTTGCTGTAACTGTGCTCTATAAATAAATCATGATTTGAGGTAATACATTCAAAAACATTAAAATAAAGATAAAATTCATTGAGGAGCTAATTTATACGTTCATTGCGATCTGCCAGCTTGAAGCACCTTTCAACTGAGGGGCACATCCTGGACAGGATGCCACTCTATCAGAGGGCAGTCACACACAGACACCGCCGTAAACACTGATCGGGGGGGGGGGGTGCCACCCGCAGAGATGCGAGGCAACGAGGCAACCACACCACTTCCAAAAGCAGACGACGAGAAAAAACGTCAGCCGTTGGTCCCGGAACTTACGCAACTTACCAGTAAGCCCACGTACAGAATTCGTAAGGAAAGCGCAAGAGAGCCAGAGATCCATATCACATTACAGCCGTTTTGCTGGGATGTTTCCACTTGAATCGATGCATTATACAAGAAAACATATCAACCCCCTAAAGAATTAAAAATAGCTTGTCATAGTGACGGCTTATGATGTAAATCAATTTCTCCATGTTTTTAAATATTGGCCTCACCAGCTGTGAAGAGACTATATCTGAAAAGATGTTAATCTGAAAGATACAAGCAGGCCGCAGCACCTGCGACAGGGGGGGCTAAAGCCCAAACTCATACTGGGGGGTAAAATAAACACCAGCGAAGTATTTCTTATGTCAGATTTATTCTCAGGAGGGAATTCCACGCAAAGTGAATTTGGTCCTTTGATTTCTCGCTCGTTCCTCCACATAGACACCTTCTTCCTGGGCTCGGGGAAGGAAGCGTCTTCCGCGGAATGCAAACCGACATCGCTTTAGGGCCATTGCCGCTAAAGACCATCCATTAAAACAGTGCAACATTTCCAGCTAGTGGAAATCAAACAAAAACACTGCTGATAAACGGTTTTCACAAATTAGATTGAAGGCTGTGCGACCCAATCTTACATGAGATGTTCCATTTACATACTATTAAAATAAAACCTTACAGATGTTGTATAAATGAGAAGAAATACGAAGACCAAATCACAAAAAACATACAGGTCACAGTTTTGCAACCTCATCCAGTTCCCCACACCCAGCTCCAGGGGGCAGCAGTGAGCTGAACCTAATCAGCGGCAGACCCCCGGAGGGGCAGCTGTCTTTGGCGCTTTCCCAGCCATCTCTCGGCCGACGTATGGGTGGGGGCGGCGGCATATGGTTAGCGTCGTCATCGCTGCTGTATCGCCCGCATGGCATCAGGAACACGCCCCGGTGATGGCGCCGGTACAGCGCCACGGCAACGCCGAGCAGGATCAGCAAGAAGAGGCCGAGTAAGAAACACATGGCGTATAGAGCTCCCAGCACCTCGGTCGGGGCCATCCTGCTGGAGGCTGGAGGAGAAGCACAGGTCTGGAACCGGCTCTGAGAAGCCCTACCCGCATACATCTAGAGTACACTTGCGGTACCTGTGGGATCCCGACAGATCGTCCCCCTAAAATCAAGGGGAGACATATCCTCGAACCCTGGCTGACAGCGGCAACCATAGGAGCCGAAGAGGTTGATGCAGTCGGCATGGACGTCACACGACAAGAGCTGAGTCCTGCATTCATCCACATCTAACACAGAAGGCTAGCAAGACATCAGAATGCAGGGCTAAAACTTGCACCACACTATACAGTACATCATAGGGTCCCATCCCAACATGGAGCCCCACTCGGCCCATTATAGAGGCAATATTATCGGGCACACTATACTGCTTCCCCACTACAGGCCAAATTACACCAGAGGCTAAAGAAAACTGGCCAATCAGCGGTTCTGTTGATGCCCCATCTCCACAAGATCAGCCAATCCCACACCTTCTGTGGTGATGGAGGCGATGGTCCCATTGAAGCGTCTGTTGGCACCGGGCCGGACCTCCCTCCTCAGCAGCCGCCGGAGAGCAAGGCTCAGCGAGTCATAGACGCGAGTGCTCTCAAAGCCTCCCGTAAACTGGACCCACATGATGAATAGCATACCAGCATGGAGCCTACAGATTTGACAACTTGTTAACCGCCCCCCTCATCCACTAGGGGGAGCACTGCTAGGAGCCTGACCCAACTTAACCTTCACCCATAATCACTACTGTTAAAGCTTTGACTTGGGAAGGAACGTACCTCTTTGTTTTCTCGGAGGATATGGCTTTCAGCTGAAGATCAAAACCCAGCTCTCCCTGAACCTGAAGCCCCCGACCCCCAAAACACACAAAATTCATATTACACAAGGGATCCCAGTCTAGACCTAAAAAAACAAAATGATTATGACACTCACTTACGATGTTTTCCACTGATTTCTGGAGGGACAGCAACACATGGTCCAAGCTCCGAGCTTTACGTGGACTTGTGTAAACCTCCACAGCCACTTCGAATAAAGAGTCTGACGGGAGCAAGAAAGTTCATACAGCTACCGATTGTTGAAACGTCACATTGTGCTCCTCAAGGACGTATATTAAAACCATGTAACGGTGCTCGACGTCACAAACAACATCGAATAGCCTTGAGATTGCTTGTTCTCTCACCTCCAGGTAAGTGCGGCAGTTGACTCGAATTTGCAGAACGTTCCAGAGAAGGGGCTAGCTCTGTATGGGAAGCAGAGGAAACACCGCAAATGAGTCTTACACAGGAACCAATCCCGTCACTACTGGAGTGCCCAGAGAGACGGCCAAGCACCTGCGGGAAGAATCGACCGGCTATGCTGCAAGAGCTTTAATGTGATTGGCCAGCTTCCCTGGTTGCCAGGGCATGGATCTCAATCCACATTCTTCACGAGGGTGCATTAATTGTATCTGTCTGGAACGGTATGTATAAGTGTTACAAATATTACAAAACTGGGGGAATTAAAAAAAACAATTGTTCAGTTTGAGCAGTTATGTACCATTTTAGTGTTTAATGTCGACAAAGTGTCTGATTTCCAGACTTCTTTGTGTTGTTTTTTTTCCCGAATCCTAGTGGCTAAACTTGAATGAGTTCAAATGTATAAGCTGCAGTGTGTGTCCGTGTTGTAGTGGTGGGGAAGGTCAATTACGCAGGGCACCTGCTGAGAAAAAAAAGAAATGGTGTCCATGTAGCCTTGAGTCACAAATGACTCAGACAGGAATACATTTCTGAAAACATTACACCCGTTTCCTGCCTTTGGATCTACTGTCCAGAACGACATTCAAACGCTTCTCACCGGGTGTCATGCGGCTTGATTCATCCCAATCTCCTGTCATTTGGCTGCCGCTGGCATTAAAGGGAGAGTCAGTGCTATGGAGCGCTGGAGGCTGCCTGGCTGTGTGCTCATCCCAGCTGCCCTTCATCGTCCTTGCATTCAGCGTTTCCATTTCAGGACTTTCAAACTTATGGGTTGTGGTGCGCCACACTTCTGGAGGGGAGGATTGGAAAGGGTGCCCCCTGTTGGCGGTGCCGTTTTCTGACAGCAGCACTCCGCGATTAGCGGTCACTCTGAGAGATGCGGCACGCTTGTGGCTGAGGTCTTCGATCCTGTTACGATTAGGCCGTCTCTCTTCAGCAGAGATGCCCTTCGGGGTACTCACAGAGGCCCTAAGACCATCAGTGGTGGACTTGAGGTGACTCCACATGCCTTCAGAATTCCACACTGAACCTAATGGATGTTCAACAATCTCATCTTCAGTTTCAGGCTGTGCGACCGTTGCAGGTGGATCTGATGTCCGCGATCCCGGAAAGCCGAATCCCAACGCAACCTTGGAAGAAAAAGCATTCACGCTCGGTTCCATCACCATTAAATCATCTCCAACCTTCGTTAAAGAAGGTTCGGTCTTTTCATCCCATTCCAAACCTTCTCTTTCACTGTGTGTTGGTTCTTTGATATGTTCTGGCCAAAGGGCGCGGTACCGAGCACGGAACCCTCTGAGAGGAGGTCTGGGGTTCCCTCCGATGAGCAGAACAACATGCAGGGTGCTGGACTGGGACTCATACACAGTCTTCCTCCAGCACCTATGGAGAACCCGCTGTCTTCCAGAGCTTGGGGACTCATCCAGATGAATTTGGTCATTCTTATGGTGACAAGCGTTAGCAGGGGTCAAGTCCTCCAGCTGCAGAAGAACCTGCATCCCGGGTTTCACTTGGATGGTCCAGTTACACCACAGCGGGGGGCTGGAGCACATGTAATCTGGGGAGAAGAACTCGCCACTGTCCCCATGCAGCACGTGGTGGCAACTCCGCAGAGCAAAAAAGGCGTTACCTTCTTTACCAAAAGTATGCCCTAAAAATATAAAACGAAAGATATGAAAAAAAAAGTAATAAATGGTTTGAAAGGAAAGCTGTTAGGATGAATTAGGGAAAAGGTTACAAGATTCTGGAAAATTATCCCATTAATTCCCATATATTCCGGTTAATTCCCCTGGAAAGTTTCCAGCTTGGAATGTTTCCAAAACCCCACAGCTTAACTGAAAAGTATCTCAGAATTTTCCACCCCTTTGCAACTCTGCTTAGGGTAGAAATATACCAGACAGACAGACAAAAAAAAAAAAAAAAAATCAAATAAAAAAATGAAAGAATTCAACATTACTAAACGTCAAAATCTACATAAGAACATAAATTTACAAACAAGACGAGGCCATTCCGCCCATCAAGCTCGTTTGGGGAGAACTTAATAGCTCAGAGTTGTTAATATTTTATCTAGCTCTGATTTAAAGGAACCCAGGGCTTTAGCTATGATAATGAACTACAACTCCCGTCAACCACCACTTCTCGGGTCCTTTGACCTTTGCAGTCATCACCCGGTGCGCTGGATGAAACAGAGTCATTTGCGCCATCGTAAATCATCATTACTGCATACAGCAAACAATAAATTAAAACTTTTTTCGCGTCACCTGCAGTCAGGAACACACGGTAGTGCGCTGCAGTTACAATAAAATGTCATTAAAACCAAATAAATTGCCCGTGCTTGCAATTGTTCCTATAGGCCTAACAGCATTTCTAGGCTATATAATTAAACCTAATGAAACGGACGTGTGATCCTTTACACAGTACATTGATTTAATGTGTACGTTCTATTGTCCCTTGCAAGGGAAGTCCCTTCGGCAGGACGAAACATGCAACAGCATTTTGCGCAACATCCGTAAAATGCGTACATTGAAAACATCGCATATTACGCGGGCGGTGGACACATTTTCTGTCTGAACAACTTTAATAATTAAATCTCACCTGCGAATTTGTACGCTGCATCTTCATTTGCCTAGAATGGGCAAAGCACAAGGGCAGTGTTTTCAACAACAAATTCTCCCTTAACCACAGAACATGTGGGATAGATATAGACTAGAATGGCCTTTACTAAAGAGAGTTCACTCACCAGTTCCGCACATTTAATTGGTAATATACCGTATATTGCAACAAGTGTGTATACATGGAAGAATACGAAATGCTCGTGTCGAGTTTTAAACTTCATCGTGTACTTTTGTTGTTCTGATTACCGGTTAAGAACTGAAGCATTCCCAACCGCTTCGTCGTTTTCGTTAAACGGAGAGTTTTGCCCAACTTACAATTTCTCCTAATACTCCAGGTGAAGTCACGTGCCATTAACGCAATTAACCAATCACCGTCAAACACATCTGCCATTCGGCCGTTTCCGTCTTGTTCCTGCAGGTGTCGCTACTAACCGCATGGTAACGCGGGAAATCTCCGTAATGAATATACAGCAATGCCCCCATATCCGATGGCGGTACGTCCAAAGACCGCTCCACTATACTAGCAAAACATCCGCGGACACCATATGGCTGATTTTCGTGTGCAAACATATAGTAAAGTTTAATTGAGGAATTACTCACATTACAATACCATAATTAAATAATAATAAAGTTCACTCCAAATCGAAATGAACTTTTTGTTTTTCTGTGCATTTGACTGATTTATCTACTGCGTTGCCCTGTTAATTGAATTGAAATGCTGCCATATTATCTTTTTACTTCCTACTTATTAATCATCATTATAAGTACTCCCACAATATGCTCTTTTATGAAGATAGTTGTAGAAAGTTTTATGAAGATAGTTATGTAGAAAGTTTAAATTGACAGCGAGTCCTTGTTAAGAGAAATTAAATATTGAAAAACAGGATGGAGGCTATATTTATAACAATGTGAACTATTCAAATAGTATTGCAACAAAATTTCAGTTCTCGGGAATGTTATTACATGAAATCACTTAAGACTTCATTTTCGTCTTATAATTT
This sequence comes from Isichthys henryi, assembly GCA_026776945.1. Taxonomy (NCBI): domain Eukaryota; kingdom Metazoa; phylum Chordata; class Actinopteri; order Osteoglossiformes; family Mormyridae; genus Isichthys; species Isichthys henryi. The sequence continues at coordinate 405,247 of JAODJX010000112.1, forward strand.
TGTCGCAGGAAACGCATTGGCAGTACAGAAATTCTCCGAACATAATGCACTCTACATACCTCCCAGAGCCACACGTGATTAAACGAAGCTCACAGTACCTCTGTGACTGTGACTCTTTATACTCAACTGCTTGGTTGAAAGAAAATCTTGGTATGGATTTTTACTTTCTGAAAGAGAACTTTCCATCTCTGCCTATGGACAATTAGGCAGCTCCAATTCATTTCAGCATGTTTTTAGACTGTGGGGGAAACTGGAGAACCTAGTGAAAGCCCCTAACCACTTCACCACTGCATTGCCCCCACACTGATCCACTCATCTGGCCATAATGATTTCACCCTTAAAGTCACTCTTTACTTCACTTTAAACTGAATGTTTAGTTTACCATCTAATAAATCTCACTTTGGCATACAACACTTTTGTCAGATAGTCAACATCATTCGCTTCACGAGAGGGTGGTCACAATGTTTTGGCTCATTGGTGTGTAAGTGAGGTTCGTTGACAAATAAAAGAAAAGGTCAAGCCCGGTCGTCTGAAGGGTCTTTCTTGGGTTACGCTCATGCTCTTGATGCCACAGTGTAGCACACTAATTCATTCATGGCAAAGGGTGCCACAGCGATCCTGAACGGGGCACTTTCTCGATGTTCAGGTACACAGCCAGCCATGCGAGTCGTGTTGAATTCATCAGCTCCCACATTGGCAGCATGCAGAGAAGTAGCAGGCAGGGGTTTCTACCCGAGTGAAACGTTCAAGTAGTTGTTTGGGGGGGGGGGGGGGGCAACAAAAATAACACACCACCCCCACAAATTTTTTAAAAGGGGTAAAGTGTGGGTTTTTGGAGACACTATGGTGGGCCCCAGAAATTT
>JAODJX010000112.1:406209-418321 GCA_026776945.1 Isichthys henryi
CCCCCCCCCCCCCCCCCCCCCCCCCCCCCCCCCCCCCCCCCCCCCCCCCCCCCCCCCCCCCCCCCCCCCCACAACAAAAATAACAGACACACCCCACACTTGTTCTCACAGGGGTCATGTGAGTCTTTGAGTCTCACGTATGTAGCGCCCATGAAAGTGAAGATAAGATATCGAAATGTAGAAGTGCAAAGTGAGTGAAAGAATTCTGGGAAGAGCCGCGATAGATGCATTCGTAGCTCAGTCTACAGATCGCTTCGACTGCTGGTAGCCATATCATCATTCAGCTATGGCACAGTTGCAGATTCATATTAATACACTGATCCTAGCGATAAAGGATGATCACCGTGTGTTAATTAACAGATACGGACCGCGAAATGCCTAATGCTAGGCAGCTATGGGCATCCCGAGATATAAACCAGGCCCTCAGCCCTGGCCACCATAAATGGTTGGAAGACAGTCAGTCACGACACACTCAAGTTTTTTTTTTTTTTTAATGAAAAACGCTCCAGTTTTTCCATACAGAGGTAAAAAGACTCATTTTGTTGTTCAGGATGGAGTGTACTGAGGAACAACTGTGTACACTGGCCTAACAGCACCTAAAAACTGCTGAAAAACAGGTTTTACCAAAATACCACCTCAGTTCATGCAGAAGGCAGAGAGCAAACGTTTGTTGCAGGAAAGAGACGGTTTCTCACAGACATTTTATTAATGGTGCATTTTACCTCACATATAAAACCATGGTTTGTGGGTGGTGGGGAATAGAACAACTTTAACCAACATCTGTAATATGAAATTTCTTGCCAGTACAATTTGGAATTTGTGTCCCAAAACAATTCAGAGAGCAAATTTCAAATCTACTCCCATCTTCACAAAAAAAAAAAGAAAAATCACACAATCATTACATCTGAATTTTCTGTCAGAATAATCTATAATCCGGCTAATCCAGGGCAGCTTTGCATCTCCACGTGTACGGTAAGGCCAACCTAAAACTACGCAAATTCTTCACAGCATAACAAAAAGCAACCAATCAATAAGCACAGACTCATGGACACGAACATAAAGTGCACTTAAATAACAATAATAAAAAAAGTAGAACAACTCACACAAATTCCTGGAATGAATATGGTCTTCAGCGTCATAATGGTTGAAAAAAATGGATCTACGATCAAATGGCTCAATTTCCATAAGGGGAACCGTTACTATGACCCGATAGGTTTCTGAGTAAAAATTACGTCCTCTTGAACAAGGACATGAGTGGGGCGGGGGAGCGGGGGCACTACACGAAATGAAAACCATTATCAAGTACATAGAAGTATTTAAAAATATTCAGCATGATCATTTCTTGAAAGAAAATAGTGTATAATACAAAAAAAAAAAAACGCAACTAATATTCTAATAAAGCAGTAGAACCGGGTCACATTTCGAATGGAAAAAAAAAAGTAGAGTTCAAATATCTTTCGGCGCTACAATCATAACATTGGTAGTTCAGCTGCCAAGACATTACCATCCAAGATGTCAAACTTCTTATTGTACTCTGAAGAATGTTTACAATACTTGTGAACACAAAATTTGTTACTGTCACTGTCAGGTTTTAAGTATAATTTGAAGCATAACTGGACCCTGCCGTTTTAACAATTGAGAGGCATCTTCACCATTTACAGAAAGTTTTCCACAAAACGACCCGAGAAAGAATTAACCTGTCGGCCATGAACCTCAAAATTGCTTTGTTTCTTAAAAAAAATAAATACCCGCATCAACTACCCATTGGTCTTTGGAACAAGTGAAGCTCACCATTCTTACAGCATGATAAAAGATATGATAACAGGTCAGAGCATTCCAGATTTACAGCGACGATCACTGACAGTTCAAATTGGGGTCGCTGAGCCACGTCCATATTTTAATCATCTCCTGTGGAGTCCTGCTGTGCACCAGCATCAAGCTCTTGTAAGCGCAGGCGTTGTCTCTGTACTTCTCCTCGATATCAAAGGTCCGGAAGCCCTTGTGCTTTTCGGGACTCAGTCCCAGCTTTCTGAGACACATGCCAGTGTAGACGTCATCGATGGGGTAGAGGAACACTTGCTGAGACACATTGTGCAGACGTAATGCCAGGTCTCCCGAGTACAGGAACCCCCCTCCCCCTGCATATGGGGGGTACCGGCCCACAAAAATGCTCTCCGGGATGAAGTACTTCAGCTTCTTGTCCCGGTGTGGGCCAGCGTTGGTGATCACGTCCCCAACAAAGAGGTCTTTCGCCTTGTCTGGGGATAGGTCCTTCAGGAAGTCCATGATGCGGTGTGTGTTGACAATGACGTCGTCATCCCCCTTGAAGACGAAACTGGCCGTGGGGCAGCGGTGGCGGAACCAGTCCAGGAAGAGCACCTCCTTGACGGTGAGGTTGAAGAAGGTGTCCCTGTAGTCCCACAAGAGGATGTCACGATGCACGGAGCTCTCAAACTGCAGCATCGTTGACAGGTCAGGGAAATGATCCACCCCCGTGGCACTGCCAAGGAGGAACACCGTGGCTACTGTGCGGTTGGCAATCCGGCCAGCTCGCCCCCATGATTCCCGGATGGCCTGGCGTCGGTCAAAGTGCGGCGCCAGGGATTTAATGGCCAGCAATAGGAAAGGCCCATTCTTGCACATGTCAGGCTGGTCCAACACTATGGGGTACGACCTGCATTTCATATACAGCAGAAAGTCCTTGAAACGCCCCGGCAGGGAATTATAATCGCTCACCTTCGTGGCGACGCCAAAGTCCGGGTCGCACGATTCAGAGAAGTCCGTGTCGTTAAGCCACTGCAGCAGCTCAGCCTTGGAGCCGTTGCTCCTCATCAGGATGGGGTTGTGCAAGTAGTCCAGTTTCTGCTGCTCCCGATTCCAGAAGCCCTCTTTGGCCACCAGCTTCTTCCAGAAATGCCTTGTGGGCATGACTAACTTGTGTCCGTCGCCCTTGCCCTGGCCACTGCTCCGAAGGACCTCCGCCATGATGAAGATGAAGACGTTCACAGTCATCATCACCCCGACCAACTTGAGTTTCTTCCTTGTTGTGTGCATAGTGCCACTTATCACCTGCTGGGCACAGAAAAGCACAGAGATCAACCAATAAGAACGTAGGGAACTGTCGTGACAAGTCTCAACTCGTCTCATTGCCTCAAAGCCAACTTCTGCTGCTTTTGGCTTTAATCTCATGTCTTCTGGAATGAGGTGAACGCCTTTCTGAGAGCAGTGCTTTCAAAGAAAGAAATACGTACATCAATGTATACCAAGACTGCTCTTTCAACTGAAACAGAAGCCATGTTAAGGTTTAAATGGAAAATCTGTGTTGAGAAGAGTCAATCACTTCTCAGGGCGTTTAAGCTTCCCAGGGTACAATTAAGCTCTGCAAAAAGTACATTAGTGGAGTAAAGACATTCAGAACTGCAAGTACTTAAAAGGAAATTCCAGGTACAGGGAAGGTCTTGTAACATGTTAAAATGGGATCAAAGCCATCGGAAAAAAAAACAACCTCCTTCCCTCCCCCAGAGCCATTTGCTAAAAATAGAAAAGTTCAGCTGCCAAGAGAACACCAGTTAAGGCACTGGTATCAGTTGGTTGTCAGGGAAACCCAGTGGACCATTCCACTCTAACACAGAGTCCCTCAGAAACAGACACCAGAATCTTACCCCATTGTTATCACCTGCAGAGGAGTAGAGCAGACCTCTCTGAGGTCAGCCAGGGGTCCAGGAAAGAGACAGAAACTTTAAACCTCACAGATTTTACTCGAATCGCACAGGCCGTGGACTCTGCTAAAAAAAAAATATTTATCAAAAAAAAAAAAAAAGAAACATATTTTCCTGGAGAGTGAGATACTATTTAACACTGACTACTAAAGGAGTAAGAATCACACTGGCAGCCCCATTGTTCCGTCTCTAACAAACAGGGGACCTTAAGGAAAACTGAAAGAGGAGAGACAGTCTTTCAAGTTAGGCTCCATTTCCTCAAGAAGAGCTGGAAAAAGCATGACTCTTCTCCTCTATACGGAGCAGATCCCAGTGGAAAAACCTAAATCCTGATAAGAGTACAACAGGGCCTGCCATGTACAAAAGAGATCAGTGGTTACACACGGGGGGTTGTCAAAGTATCGGTTACCCTGGATACTACTGCCAATTTCAGTGTCATTATAGCCCAGAATACACAGTGAACAGACATTTAAGGCTCTCCGTTTTAGGGCAAGAATACGTCAGACTGGATTATCTTTAATCAACATGGCTCCTAAGGCGACACTGCTTAGATCGATGAATAAAAATCAAACCGCACCAAGAATATATTTATTGCATTACCTTTGTAGACTGATCAGGTCCAATAGCGCTGACATTTGGGTCAAAATAAGCATCATTGCTTATAAGCTTACAACTACACTAAAACGTGCTAAAAGCGAACAGCGTCGTTTCCTTTTCCTGCGGTTCAGGTGACAGAAACAAGCCTAGAAATTGCTAGAAATGCACTTCAGTCACAGGGAGACTTTCAGGTTGCTTACACAGCAGTTATGAATCTCACCACTCCCAGTTTCATTAGGTATGCACTATGAAAATCAGCATGGTAAACATGGAAAATACCAACATGGAGTAGAGAGTTTTATATTAAGGAAGGGGGGGGGGGGCATAAAAACTCCTTGTCTAGACCTGTCCTTCTGAGGAAGAATGTGCTCGACATTTAAGCGTCGTTCATTTTTCACTTACTGAATAAACAAAGACTCGTCTGTTAACACTAAGAAAACATCGTTTCGGGGAAGCCGGGAATTTGTTTGCTTCTGTGTTTGTTTGTGCCTTTTTTTTTGCCTTTTTTTTTGCCTTTTTAGCTGCACGGGGATAAAAAAAAAAAAAAAAAAAAACAACTTTGACCACTGCTAACTATCACTACAGGCAAAGATCACTTAGCAGTATCCTCATCTGCTAGACAACCCATTAAGTATCAAAAGGAGAGGGAGGTAATGGGTGTGCGCTGACTTCAGAACACCCACCATACAAAAAACCACCTCAGGGATGGGAACCTGAGTACAGCCGTGCTGTGGGTGATACCTCAGCACCACACTAGTCCGAATGAACCAGTATTTCCCCCCCCCACAGTAGCTGGAGTGTCAATCCTGCCACCAAACCCCAAATTTCCCAGTAAGTTGGAGGACCTCCTTGCAGGGTTGGATGTAGATTAACATCATACCCAGGACAAAGCAATCCCAGGTTAAGGGCCTTGCTCAAGGGCCCAGCAGAGTAGGATCACTCCTTCACTCCTGGCATCCACAGGTTTTGAACTGCTTAAATTTTCAAAACTTGCACTCGCCCTCACCTCCATCACAAGTGAGGTTCCAATCCAGGGTAGCGCAGCCTGCAGCAAGAGGAATTGAAAGGGATAGAGTCTTCAGCACCAAACCTCACAAATCCCCACGCCACAGCTCATTTGTCAACCGTTCCTTAAAGACTCATTTCCAGTCACTAGTACTAATCAAATAATAAATCTCTAATAAAATCCATATTTGGCCACTCCGAGATGTCACTGAGCAGACCGCATTCCAGTCCTTTATAGAGCACCTCACACACAAGCTGAATTTCCAATTGCGTCCCCAGCATTCATATAACGGGGCAGCTGCCGAAAATGCACCCTGAGCTGGTACAAAGAGGGGTCGGTAGATGTGGGGGCTGGAGTGGCAGCTCACTGTAAGCCAGATCACACCAAAACGTGAAAATACGGCCCAGGAGAGGCCTACAGAGAAGGCAGGGTGAGATACAGGAAAAGGACTCCCACGGAACCCCACCCCACTACCACCAACCAGGCCTGCCACAACGGTGAATAAAAACCAGGTCAGAAGTCTGTGGCAAGGAATACTACAGGACTGTGGGAAATCGCCATATACACCAGTCACCAGGACTGAACAGTTAAGAGAAAGAGGACAATGTGAGAATGACTTCCTCCTTTCTGAACACACCGCAAAGTATCATGTGGTCATGGCACAGCACACCTGCAAGTGCAGCTTAACAAAAGGATTAACAAAACGCGAGGCTCTAACACTGCAAGTAGCATTTAAAAAAGGTAACAAGTAACAGGCAAGGATCCAAGTAAAGAGTAACCGATGACATTGTAGCAGGTCAAAACTTCAACGCACAAACGTGCCTTCGAGAGAACATTTTTGGGGTTTCTTTTAGAATTCCAGGAGTTAATGTGCAACTACCTAGCAGCTAGCCTTGGATGATGGTGACCTACCAGCTAAAACAGTCCACTGGCATTTCACATCTTGGAGACAGGCAGGCAACTTTTCAGAGTAAAGATCACAGGACTCCAAGGCAAAATATTTATACATAATTTCTAAATCTGTCAAATACAAAAAAAAATAAAAAATCATTAAATTCACATTTGTTTCACAGCAGGACAGCGTGTACAAGCGTACACGGCTTGTTAACAGAACAAACAAACTACTAAACCACTGGTTGGATAGATAACTTACTAAAAGTAGTACGTCCCTCCCATTCAGAGACACCTTGCCTTTCTCCTTAGGGTCAAAGTCACCAGTAATCACAGGTTTTAATCTCTACTCTAATCTATGAGCGAGATTCCCTGTGGTTCACTACCGATACTGGGGAAAAGCCAGCTGAAATGCTCCGAGTGTGAGCAACGTTAAGAAACTTCTAAAAACAATCTGGCTTTCTTGTCTGTCCTTCATATTTTCAGCATTTATTCACACCAAAATAAGCATGAATACCAGAAATCTATGAATCCGAGCTGTACATTCACATGCACTAGGGCTACACGACATCACACTGCGTTACGTGGAATTTCTGGGAATAATATTGCTACACTGATTTTTTAAAAAAAGGAGATCCGGTTACCCAAGATAAGTTCTGCATGGCTATAGTTTATCTACCAATAACGGGTGTCAAATAAGTTGCTGGCAGTCAGCAAGTGGTGTCAGACACAAAACAGCGGCAACAAGCGCGGTATGATAATTGCACATGCTCACATTGCGATAACGATGTTAAATTATATATCGTGCAGCCTTAAACAGCACAGACCTCTCCAAAGTTTACACACACACACAGGTTTGTAATAATATCTTTGTGGGGACTCACCATTCATTTCTATGGGGAAAACTAATCCCAAAATTAAAACCGTAACCCCTACCCAGCCCTGACCTTAACCATAAGTAACCAAACAAGATACACGACTTTGGCATTTTTAGCTTTTTTTGATTGCATTCACAGATCTTTGTGGGAACCTGATAATGGTCCCCACAATGTGAAAATAACAGGTTATCACATTGTGGGGGACATTTGGTCCCCACAATGTAATATAAACATCATCCACATACAGAGCAGCATTTTGCAATTCTACACACTAACAGACTGTCTGAAAACACAAAGCAAACGATGAAGGTTTAACAATACAATCGCTGTATGAAAAAAAAGTTGCATTACTATGAAAAAAATGAAACATCCAGGGTCACTTCCGGTTACAAAACCAAGACGACATGACAGCCTGTGGATGCATCCCTTTGACATGTGCAGAATGGAGACCGATCCATTATCCTCCATCCCACAAGGTCTATCCCATCACAGTATCCACTCCTTCGCATGGTCAACGTTGGAACATTACTGCCCTGCGGGTGACAGAATTCTGAACGCTGAAAAACAGAACAAGCTGAACGTTCCCCCCAAGAATGTCACAAAGGACTTCAACAATCCATGAATACGCAGGGACATCGGTCTGAGTCATTTCGAAAGGCTCCACTGCACCGATGTTTTAAAAAAAATAAAAAATAAAAATAACATTGAAGAAAACTGTGTTTTTAACAGCAAGCATAGTTCTTGAATCGCTTTGTTAGTCCAAGTGGATTTCCCTTTGGGGGCCATTAACTACCAAATGTACTTCTATTAATAATTCTTCTATGCATTAGACCGACTCTTTTCTTAGAGCGACTCGACAGTAAGCCAAGCACAGGAGCGAAGAGTCATGTCCTCAGACAAAGTCCTCGTCCTGTATATCTCATGCTTTCTACTAACAAGTCATTGATAGGGGGCATCAAATGTATGCGTGCTTTAGTAAGAGAAAAATTTTCATTTCCTTCCAGTCCCGTTGCTACTTTCCATCAGCAATACATTAAAACACAAATGAAGTATCTCGAATTCTGTCTTTCATCTACACAGGGCAAGTTAACCATTAATGTTTTACAAGACAAGTCAGGCGGAATTCGTTAATCTTCCCACTTATATCAGGGATCCTGAAACAAGCTAGTAAGATGGTCACTTAGTGAAATTATATATGATAATATTAAAGATGTTGGCCGAAGTATCAACACGCTGTTCAAATATGGGCTAAATAGGCAAAAGTTAATGTAAAAATGCACAAATGCCATTTCAAAATCACAAGTCCGCACACAGGGAGTTTGTCTTCAGTTGTCAAAGGGTCTCAAGTGTCAGTGCTTGAGTTGTGAACTCATGAAGGGCACAGATCTATGGCAGCCCCCCCAGGGGCGGTGTGTAGCTCATTGGGCTAAGGCTCTGTGCCTGTAATCAGAAGGTCACTGGTTCCAGCCCAGCTTTAGCAGGATAATCACGTGTCTGAAGGCCCTTAACCACCCTGCTCTATAGCTGACCTTTAGTTACCAAGCTTGCTCTCCCCTACATGGGTGTCATGGAGAACAAGATGGGATAGGTGAAGAGAATTTCCCCACACGATCAGTAAAGTGTCATTATGTGACGTCTCACACTATTCAGTCTTTAACAACAATAATGCGACTAATTAAACACATAATAAGAGGTGGACATTTCGGGTCCAAAAAGTAACTCAATTGGTTGGTTCAAACAAAATCCTGGTCTGGATTTTTATTTTCTGGATCTAAAATGGCCACCGCTGGTAATAATGTAATATTTTCCACCAACACCTGTTACATACATTAAACTATAAGACAGAGTTTAATGGGCCAGAAGCTAACATCTTTTTTAGTCGCCAAAATGTGGATTTTCCTGCGGACGCATGGGGCGGTTTTTCCATTCAAACAAAGTCATAAATTAAACACACTCATTTAGGCGGATGTACGTTAAAACAAACAAATAAAACCCGATTTTATACATTTCTCTACTTTAATTTGCAGTTATTCCAAAGTTTCACTGAAATTAAACGTGAGCTCCGTTAAAAATTAAGCACCGATTGTAGTATCTGCTAGACTTCAGGTCTGCTTCGGGGTGACAAGCGTCCAGAGGTGGACATTTCAGGTCCAGAAAGAAAAATCCAGACCAGGATTTTGTTTCAACCAACCACTATAGTACTGTATGACTGACTTTTTATGCTCAGCTGGTTGGTTGAATCCTGGTCTGGATTTTTACTTACTGGACCTGAAATGTCCACCTCTGGACGCGTCTGAGAAGCATCCGGAGAAACGTCAGTGTTAGAGTCGGCGTGTATAGGTGCGCAGGGCGCCGGTGGGTGGCGGCGGCCCCGCGGTGTGCGGATACGGCCGCGATCGCACGGGCGAAGGCGGAGCAAAACTGATTACGAATGAAAACTAAAAACTACCCTTCCACTGAAACAGACCCTAAGAATAAATAATCGGATCAAGGTGGATCTGATCTACACTTACGAATGCATGATCACTTCTGACCTTGTGCTTTCTCATAACTCAGCTGTTTACACACAAGGCACCAGGTGCAGGTTTAACAGAAAAAAATAAGTTACTAGAGAAGAGAAAATATTGAGGCAGACAAATGGAGAAAGCACTGTAACCCCCTGTCCCAAAACGTCCATTCTGGGAGTTTCCATTAAGTTCCAATTACCTAACGTTTAACGTGTTTAAAGCTATAACAAATATAGCCACCTGTTGTGTCATCTGGCAATACAAAATATTAAATAATTTTTAAATAATCGTTTTAAACAACAGTAAGCTTTGTTTATCCGGACTAACTAGTTAGATTACTTAAGATATACTTATTTTGTCACTGACATGGCATCTTGATGTTCCACATACTACAGTCATCATAATCTTCCCATTCATGGCCTATAGATTTCAAAATCCATTACGAACACCGACACGGCACCTTGCTTAAAACTTTTCTGCCCACGGTTTTAAAACCCCATATCCCCAATGAAACGAAGCAGAACGAGCGTAAGCAAAAGTTGCTTTAGGGTCCCACAATAGATATAAATAATAAGACAAAACACCGAGATGTCAACGATGCATCAGTTCTGCCTCCGCCTTACATTTGTTTTCGCTGAGCAATAATATTAAGAGCGAATGCAACTATTTTGGGGTCGATTCGCAGGTTATCACGACTTTCATTACGGAGTCAACAACTCGTATTATTTAACGTAGGTTATTACAGTCATTCGGCATCATTCGTAACGTGCAACATGCAGTACGTCTACATAATCGTAAGACATAAGCGCAACCTTCGAAATGAAGGAAAAACAAGACTTCAAACCATGCGCCGACTTTCAGCAAACCCCGCAAAAGGCGAGCAGCAATAAAGCCCCACGTTATCTCCAACACGCCATCGGACGAAGGCGATTCAGCCTCAAATCCCACCATTGCGACACCCGAGAGAAAATGTGAAAACTTGTAGATTCCGCCCGCTTACCTCGCACCGCCCAACCACGCCGGAGCACCAACGCGGGGTTACTTCATGTCATACTTCACTGACGAAAGACTACTGTTCTTCATCCAAAGAAAAAGTAAAATAAAACGAAAAAGCGCTTTCCCAGTAAAACAAAAAAAAACGCACTAAGCGCCCGATCTCATGTCGCCCTATTGTTACCCAAACGCTTTTTGATTTTTTTTTTGTAGGCAAAGGAAATTTCCACCCAGCCTCGAGAAGAAAGGCGAAGTACGGACAGCCAGCGCTGCACTAGTTCCTCTTTCCTTTAGTCAGATGTCAAAGAGATCGGCTCCTCCTAAGCATGTGACGTAACAAAACTGCCGGTGAGCGCAACCTGCTGTACTTAGGACGCCGAGCCTCCCAACTGCAATCAAACGCACCTTATGATGAATAATGGTAACATTTCACCTGGCCCGTATAATATAGACGAGTAAACATGACCTAGCGTTACTTTCGGATATCTTTCATTTTAATCACAGCAGTTTGTTTGCAGGGAGATCCACTGAGTAAATAATGAAAAGATAAGGTCGTTATTCCCTGAAGCGAGGGACGTTTCAAGTCCCGATTCGGTCGCGATCTTCAGGGACAGACTTTAATTAAAACGTCCCAAATGTCACCCCTGCAGCGGCTCATTTAGTGTGCTGGGTTGCCAGGTCCACAGTTAACCTATAGATATTTGATAATGGTACATTTTAAATACTTAATTCGGGTTAATCTTTTGCTTCATGAATTTTGCATATAAACATATAAAATAGCACAAAATATTTATACATCGCAAAATAACAAATCAAATTATATTTACTCCCTAGTTCCCATGTTTAAACATTTAGTATTGTACGTTAGTTTTTTACTTTTAATTTTTTAATATATATTTTTTTTAACTACTTAGACCACTGAACATAAGCATTTTCTGCCAAGTTAGCAGGGTGACTGCGTTACCGGTACAACTTAAAGAATTATTTTGAAAATGAGCCTGGTACGTTATAAAATAAGTTACAGGTTGTTTTCTCCAAACACGAAATGACAAGCATTTGTTTCGTTTCGTTTTCATCTCTTGTTTTGCCTGATAGGGCTGCATTCTGAATATCAGACATGTAACATGTGTAAGGAACGTGAACAGCTTCTGCGTAATAAGGTTTCCTGACCAGTAAGTTCTTTATTTATGGGGATAGGAATGCTTTGTCAGTATTGTTCCATTTTGTGGCGAAACCTGAGAGTGGCACCCCTCTGGAGCCATTGCCAGGACAAAAGTGAATGCACTGTACTAAAGGCATGTATCAATTTACTTTTACACTTGAATCAACACGGTTCTGTAGTGTTACTGGATGGCGCCCCGCACCTTCTGAATTATGTTATACATAATGAAATCCTAAGGGGTGGCATGGTGGTGCAGGGGTTAGCACTGCTGCCTCACACCTGTAGGACCTGGGTTCGAGTCTCCGCCTGGGTCACATGTGTGCGGAGTTTGCATGTTCTCCCCATGTCGTCGTGGGGTT
>JAODJX010000112.1:445049-457574 GCA_026776945.1 Isichthys henryi
GGAGCTCGCGCCATGACTCAAACAGTGCCTTGCGCTGCCGATCGTGCTCCATTTATGTGAACGCGCACAAGCACCGACTAAGTTAACACCGATTGAACAAATCAACTTCTTAACTGGCGTCGTAGTACTGATTAGCTCCGATTGATTCAACCCGATTTTGTCAACCTCGCGTTCACAAATTACCTCGGGGTTAAGTCTGATTTGGTTAAACCCCCTTCGTAGTACAGGCCACAGGTCTCCCATTAGCGTGTTCCCTTTAGACAATCTGAGAAGTCTGTCATATTTCCCATCCCAGGAAACACAGGAGACGAGGCAACGTTTACAAGTGCACACACTGGACAATTTTATAAGATTAACCGTATGAATTTCCATTTTGGGGGGTGGGGTGGGCTACACTAACCAGAAGAAAACACAGGAAGACCACGCAAACCCTACACATATCATACTACCTTTTTAAAATACATATTTCTTATGAATTTAAAGAATATCTCAATAATTTACAGAGTGGACAGAACAAATGTCCACTGAAGGTCATTCATATAAAACATATCTCTTATGTGCGATTTTATTATAATTCAATTATTCTTCATAATCACGTTCTTTCCATATTAAAATGACTTACACGTTATACCGGAGTTTACTTCCCAATGGTTTATGAAAAAATTGATTATATTTTTTAATAAACCATTACTGGTGTGACCATATGTCCTCTTTTGCTCGGACTTGCCCTCTATTTGGGACTTAAAAATTGCTTAAGTGTTCAGAATTTCGCTTTATCTCAGGTTGAAATCTGCTTTCTACAATTCTAATACTTTCTCTGTGCATATTTGCGTTGCTTTGGCGTGTCTGTGCGTCCTGCTCTCGGTGTCCTTTTTTTTTGCAAATCACAATATGGTCATCCTACTGTAACAGAAATTTGTCGTTTTCTATTTACTTCTAGTTTACTGGAGGACAATGTGTCAAATTATGTTTTTGCACATTGAGTGAGTATGGTACGTAACCGTTGCGGCAATAACAACATATCAGTATCCGCTTTTAATTATTTTGTTTTCTTCGTGCCTTTTTATATAAACAAATACATACTATACCTGCACAGATTACACTGTATATTCCACGACTTCTTAATTTTACAGCTACGAATATCCGACTTGTAATGCCGCATTATAATTACAATAAAAGTTTATACAGCAAAACGCATTATGTTGACAAATATAAATATATGTATTATAAAGATTTGTTCATTTAAAAACTCATTTGGACAGTTTTGACAAAAATATATATGCTACAGAAAATAAATACATTTGACAGGCATTTTACTTAGACAGTGAAACAGCGTCATATTCATTCGTCAGATCGCACGAATTGGGTCCTTTCGCCCTCCGTCGCATCTCAGGGATCTGGAAGGTTCCGTGACGGAGCCGCCTAAATTGAGCAAAGAATAAGAGGCCAAGTACAATCTTCATCCATCCGAGGCTTAAAATATATTTTGGGGGGTCGGGGATACATCGACTCTCCTTTCACTAACTGTTATAATATCTGAATACAAAAATAAGTAGCCATGCCTGAAGTCGTCGGTGCTTCGAAAGCTTCCAATGGAAAAAACAAAGGAGGCGCGTATGTAGATCGGGATAAACCTGCCCAGATTCGCTTTAGCAACATATCTGCTGCAAAAGGTAACAGTGCATTTTCCGCTTTCATTTCTCTTGATTATATTCATCCCTGCGTATTTCCTAAACAGAGTGGTTGGAGGTGGCAGGTTATACGGCAATGAATGAATTAACGGTTCTTGCTTAGTCTGCAGTCAGAAACTGTCCAGAAAGATTTAAAATAATCACGTCCTGTCATTTTTCGTTTTCCCATAATGTATTTATGCGCCGAATAGTTTTCTGATTGCTAATTCGTAATATACTCGTTTTGATGAATCTGCCGCCATGAGTTTGCAGAAATCACGTTGCCCATGTAAGGTCTAAGATTAAAGATTTTAAAAAACAAAATAAATTTCATTTGTCGTACTATGGATGTTAACGTACAAAAAATGAATCCCCATTGGAAGTAGACTGAAAATTATAGAAACTGCGTGAGATTCTTTCTGGTTCGAAATGATGGCCTTGTTTGGGCTGTGCGGGGGTTAACCACTGACGTAACATTTTATGCTAATATCAGTATGTAATATTGAGCGGGTGTGAGACATTTGAATTGATTCCATGTTTTTGCTTTGACAGCTGTTGCTGATGCCATCAGAACCAGCCTGGGTCCCAAGGGAATGGACAAGATGGTAGAGAGAGTTGTGCTCAACTTAACATGTCTGGGTGTGTTTATCACTTTGTCTGAAAAGGGCATTTCTTTTCTTTAATTACAGATCCAGGACGGTAAGGGCGATGTCACCATAACCAATGATGGAGCTACCATCCTTAAGCTGATGCAAGTTCTGCACCCGGCTGCTAAAATGGTGCGTGTGCTTACCTGGGGAGTATGCCGCACTGATAGCTCTCTGCTCCCGTCATGCTCATGGGCTGCCTTATGTATGGCAGGGGCTCTTAGTGGGATTGAAGCAAACCAATAAAAGAATCTAACATCTAAGATGGAGGCGTAAGGATGTTTTTGTCGTTAGACTCCACGTGATCTCACACTGACAGCCTGGTTAAAACTGTGTGCCCCATAGCTGGTGGAGCTGTCAAAGGCCCAGGACATTGAGGCAGGGGACGGCACAACATCTGTGGTGGTGATTGCTGGAGCTCTTCTTGATGCTTGTTCCAAACTGCTCCAGAAAGGTGAGTTTTTATTTTCCTACATACATTGTTTAACCCTAAAAAACAATAGCGGAGCGATCATCCTAACCCCTCCTATCCCATGAGTCCAAACCCAGAATCAAGCTTCCGTTTCAGCAGCATGGGCGGGTGATGTTACAAACCTGCTCATTTTCATTGGTGCGGTGCCTCTGGCAGGTATCCACCCCACCACTATCTCGGAGTCCTTCCAGAAGGCAGTGGACAAAGGTGTGGAGGTGCTGACAAGCATGAGCCAGCCCGTGCAGCTCAGCGACACGGAGACGCTGCTCAACAGCGCCACCACCGCCCTCTGCTCCAAGGTGGTGTCCCAGTACTCCAGCCTGCTGGCCCCCATGAGCGTGGATGCCGTCATGCGGGTCATCGATCCATCCACGGCCACCAGCGTCGACCTGCGGGACATCAAGATCGTCAAGAAGCTTGGGTAGGCGTGCCACGGGACCGGGCGCCGCAACACATAGATCTCAGCTGAGGATCGGCGGTGTTGGGGGGGCTTCTGGGAATGATTGAGGGTCTGTGATTATGGGCCAGATCGTGTTCTTCATCTCTCCAGCATCTTCATTCAGGGTGTGTAGTAGACAGAGCTTACAACTCAATAGTTGTTCTTCAGCTCTTCAGAGTAAACTGTTGTCTTTTCCATTCATTTATTATTGTAAAAAAGACTTATCTTGGTTAGCATCCAAGGGGGAGGGGCCTAGAGCCTATCCCAGACAGCACAGCCTGTTATATACCCTGACTAGGACGCCAGGCCATAGCAAGTCACCTAAACAAGCACACGAATTATGGATGATTTCGAGCCACCATATAATTGCATATCTTTGGACTATTGGAGGGAACCACAAAATACAGGGAGGTCTTGCAAACTACACACAGTTTATAGGCATCTGGTGCCTTTTCTTGCCTTAAATGCTAAGCAGCAGGTTCCTTCTGCAGGGGGACCATTGATGACTGTGAGCTCATCGATGGACTGGTGCTCACTCAGAGGGTGGTGAACTCGGGCGTGTCCCGCGTGGAGAAAGCCAAGATCGGACTCATTCAGTTCTGCCTCTCTCCTCCGAAGACTGACGTGAGTCTCATTGTGACTCGGTCATCCTGAACCGTACCATCTGGCCCGGTGATTAGATGGAGAATGTCTTGAGGGGCGAGCCGACGTTTCGCTTTGCTTCTTCATACAGATGGACAACCAGATTGTAGTGTCCGACTACGCACAGATGGATAGGGTCTTGCGTGAAGAGAGGGCCTACATCCTCAACCTGGTGAAACAGATCAAGAAGGCTGGTTGTAACATGCTGCTGATTCAGAAGTCTATACTTAGGTAACGTACAAGCTTTTCTCGTGTGGGTTTTTGCAAAACTCATGCTGAGTTCTGATATACTAATTTACATTGCCTAATTAGAGATGCTTCCCCGGTTACAGTGGGGTTACGTTCCGATAAAGCTGTCTTTAGGTAAAAGTTCATCTTAATACAGTACACCTAATCTGACAAACGTCATAGCGTAGCCTACCTTAAGCATGCTTAGAACACTTACATTAGCCTACAGTTGGACATAATCACTAACACAAAGCCTATTTTATAATAAAGTGTTGAATATCTCATTTAATTTATTGAAAAATGTACTGAAAGTGAAAACACAATGGAACTGGAATATCCATCGTGAAATATCGCATCACGGACCATTGTAACCCGGAGAGCCTCTGCAGTTCATAGTGGGTTATAAGTGAGTCTGTTGGTTATCTGTTTACTCCCAGTGAGTGACCTGCCGTTGGTTTTTGTTTTCAGAGATGCCCTCAGTGACCTGGCTCTGCACTTCTTAAACAAGATGAAGATCATGGTCGTCAAGGATATTGAGCGGGAAGATATCGAGTTCATTTGTAAGGTAGATGAACTTGTGTTGGCACTGGTGTACTACTTTCTATTTGACAAACTTGACTGTGTTGAAAGTGGGTCCAAGGCTTTATCCGGCGGTGTGTCTGTGCAGACAATTGGAACCAAGCCCGTCGCCCATATCGACCAGTTTACCCCTGAGATGCTGGGCACTGCGGAACTGGCAGAGGAGGTCAATCTGGATGGATCTGGGAAGCTGGTCAAGGTAACCTACTGAATCCAGTGCAGAAATCCGCACTTATATTTAACAATAGACACTGTAGCGATTGAAATTTCTGTTACATTTTAACTTCCAAGTTATCTGTCAGGTAATTATCTTCGCAGTGCAATAGTCAGCAAAATAGTCATTGTGATAAATTGCAATGAGACTCATTGCATGTGATTCCTCTGCAATGTTTTGAGGTACATATGAATACTAAGGGAATTAAGATACCATAAAATATAAATGATGTGAAAGAGGTTAACCACTGCATATGGTATGTGTTAGCATGTCTAGTAAATTTATTACATATGTATGTAGTAAGAGGTAAGCATGTATTACAGTGGTACAGTTAACCCTAATGGGGATTATTGTACAGGTCGTCCCCCTTGGTCTTTGTGGTTCTCTGAGTTGCGTTTCCAGTCTGACTGAGAGGTCTATGCCTGCCTGCAGATCACTGGCTGCACCAGCCCCGGGAAGACTGTCAGCATTGTGGTGCGCGGGTCCAACAAGCTGGTCATCGAGGAGGCCGAGCGTTCCATCCACGACGCCCTCTGCGTCATCCGCTGCCTGGTGAAGAAGAGGTGCGATGTGGGAGCTGGCCTTCAAAGGGCCATGTTTCTGTGCAGTTTCACTCATTCTATGATGTCTGCATGAATCTTGATGTCCTCCTGCCCTGCGACTCTCTGCAGGGCTCTGATCGCGGGCGGAGGGGCCCCTGAAATTGAGCTGGCCCTGCGCCTGGCAGAGTACGCGAGGAGCCTGGGCGGCATGGAGGCCTACTGCGTCCGGGCGTACGCCGATGCCTTGGAGGTGGTGCCATCCACGCTGGCCGAGAACGCCGGGCTCAACCCCATCTCCACCGTAACAGAGCTGCGTAACCGCCATGCTCAGGGCGAGAAGACTGCCGGGATCAACGTCCGCAAGGTGGGGCTTCCATGGGATCTGGGTTCCTTGTGCAGGTTACTGTTGGCCCGCTGTGTTTCAGTCCTCATTAATGACATGTACACTTGGGTTATGCCTGGGATCTGGGTTCCCTGAACAGGTTACTGTTGGCCCGCTGTGTTTCAGTCCTCTTTAATGACATGCACACATGGGTCATGCCCTGGAGGCCTGGGATCTGGGTTCCCTGTGCTGGTTACTGTTGGCCCGCTGTGTTTCAGTCCTCATTAATGACATGCACACATGGGTCATGCTCTTTCTTCTTGTAGGGTGGTATTTCCAACATTCTTGAGGAGCTGGTGGTTCAGCCCTTACTGGTGTCCATCAGTGCTTTGACGCTCGCCACGGAGACGGTCCGCAGCATCCTCAAGATCGACGATGTGGTAAGGAGCCTTAATGATTAGTAACCAAGGCCCGTCTGCTTAAACACCCCTGTGCTTTTACACACATCAGAGATCATACACAGCCATTCCAAGTAATTCTATTATGCTGGTTATCTGGCATCCCTAACCAGTCTGTCTTTACCTTACAAACATGGTATGAACGACATGGAAGCCACTTTGTTTTGCAAGCACTTGATTTTCCCTCTCTTTCACGTGGCAGGTGAATACCCGATGAGCAGGGGAGGTGACATCGCTAAGAAAAGTGTGACTAACCAGCTTATGTCAGGTCACTGCTTGGCGTCATGGGAGTTAACTCGTAAACATGATGTAGGTGTCCTCTGTGCAGGCTAATTGTTACCTTATTTAATAAATTTGTTTTTCAAATGAGCATTTTGTCTGTGTTCGTCTGTTTTATGACTTCACATCACAGCGTGACTATATGCCATATTAATCGTATAATCAATATCTTCTCATGATAAGCTGTACATTTCTGTAATGGTTGCCTGGTCTCTAAGGCAGTTAGGGAATTGTCAGACAAGGACTTTTTAATATAAAAATTGAAGATGCCTTTTAGTATCTGGCACATGAGGAGCTCTGTAAATGGCTATCACACTTTGAACCCTATTACTTAAAAGGCTTAGTGATAAACCAAGCAATCAACATTTGGTGCCAATGTTTCCCCCCCACAGTCCAAAGACGTGCTGAGGCTAATTGGAGTTATTATATTGCCCGTGTGAGTGTGCCCTGCAATGGGCTGGCCCCCCATCCTGGGTTGTTCCTTGCCTCGTGCTCGTAGCTTCCGAGATAGGCTCCGTACTCTGCGGAGGATGAGCGGTTTAAAGAAGGCCGTCTGAGTACAGAAGTCGTTGTCCGTTTTATAAAACGCCATAGGCTTTTTGGCCCTGGAGCCATACCGTTGTAGCAGAACTCCAGTTACCAGGGCAACGACGCCTCGAATTCCTATAGGACTGTTCGAAATGTGGGGCAGCAAGAAGTCTATCTATTTGAAGACTTAGCAATTTGTGAGAGCAATGGACAATTTACATCGGACAAACGTAATAGTGACCTCGTGTTTAAGACCGCCTGTAAAGCCGAAGTCTAAGGCACCGCTAGCGCTTTATGAGAGAGAAAGGGGGCATCCTCACGCGACGGGGCGCGCGGACACCCGAAATTACGAGAAAGAGGTAAAGTAAACCGACCCTCACATTTCAATGTGAGTACATCCCAGACAAAAGTTATAAATCGGACATTCTATTGGAATTAGTTAACTTTATAATATAACTTTCCGAATAACTATATATATATAGAAAAAAGGTTCGATGTTGATTTACTTAATACTGTGTCAATAAAAAAAAATCATGTATACTCTCTTACGAAATCTGTATCCAGATTTTCTTCTTGTATGGAGTTAAAACAATAATGAGCATAACTTTTTTTTTTGTTTTTAAAAGCATAATTTTGTGACATATACAACCATTTCAATAATGGGCACCTTTAACCAAGCATACAACGGTACGTATTTTTGGTTTAAAGATTCACCTTCATGCTGACCCTATACTTTAAAGATACGAAATCTTATATCTTAATATATTAATTAGATCTTTATTTATTTGCATGTTTTCCCTTGTCCTGGGTTTCCTCCTGCTTTGGGTAAATCCGTGTGCCTCCGTAACGGAGTGACGCCGCGCGCAGCGTGTCCCCTGCCCTTCGCCCCGTGCTCCTTGGCGTAAGCTGCCACAACCTTCCCATAGGCTGCAGGAAAATGAATAGAATTGATGATCATTATGATTCTTAGCCTGTGTAACCAAATTTCTGTTCGATACCGTTGAAAACAGCTATATGGTGAATTGAATACACAGATTGACCAAACAATCGAATGCACTGGATACTAAGAATCTGGTATTGAAAAGAGCATGTAACTTTATCAGGGGTTATACAGAGAATATGATTCAATCTGGTATTCATTTAAAAATGGGTTAGACTCTGCAGGATTCAATAAAGTTTGATTACATTTCTTTTCTTTGTCCTTAACTAAAATTACATTTACGCCGATCACGGACTAACAAATTAAACATGACTACTATTACATAAAGACGTGTTTTTTTCTTTCTTTATTTTAACAGCATTCATTAAGTCTATTGCACATGCAGGTAAAACCCTTGCGTTTTGTATGTATCTACACATTGATACCAAGACAGTCAAAAAGCCCTACATGTCAGTGTCAGCTCTCTTCCTTGGGGCAGTGTTGTCTGTCAGAACCTGATATGTTCAAAACAATGGCACGTAAATCTTTGCATTTCCATATTTCTGTATTTCTATTGTTGTATTCTTATTATTAACCCTGTGATTTTGATCAGGATTTATTCAAATATGTATTTGTTTATTTGATGTTTAATTAGCTCAACAAAGTGTGTTGAGGCATGAACTGTATGCCCCCCCCGTCTCAGGGCACATACCCCCGATTTAAGCCTGCGACGTCCCACTCTAGCTGACTGCCATATGGTCTCTTAAGCAGCAGACATGGTGTTAATGAGCTTATTTGTGAAGCTTAACCCCGCAGAGTTGGCTTCCCCAGACTCAAACAAAATATGACCTGAAAGCCAATTTTTCCACCATTGCAGAAGAGACACGTAATGAAAGCTTTCCTACAAAGTGTGAGATTTAAAAGGTGCTTCTTTAGGTGGGACGTAACCATGGATCCAGACAGGATAAGATTATCCTAGCAAGAACGTCGGAGGGAATGGTAGCTTCCCGGATGAGCATGTCTTTGGTTTGGGGAATTAAATCATTGTACGTGGTAGAGCCTGCAAACTGCCCTCTGAGCAGAGCTGAGGCCGAATACAAAGCCTCGCCACCGAACAATCATGTGACAGCATCATGTGTCATGTGACCTTGCTGTGACGCCATATAAAACAATAAAAATGCATTTCAGCGTTCAGTAAAGAGTGGTTACTCTACGGAGCTGTTCATATAGAACAATCCAGTTTTAATAAGTATTGCAGCTGCATTACTTGTAGTTTCTTAGCTGACAATTTTATCTAAAACAAGGTTTGATTCTTACCCATCTATAAAACTGAATATTGCACTAGTGAAAGATCAGGGTGAGTTCTGCGCTTGAATGGATCAGCATGGTCCCCCCAACAACTGAAACACAAGACAACGAACTATCAAAATACAGCAAAGTAAATCAAATATCATACTCGTATGATCTTTGTCATTCTTTACTACTAGTTGGTGTTTGACGGAGATGACGGTGGTGGAGGGGCTGAAGACCGCACACACTGTCCTTTGACTTTAAAGGACTGTGGCATTTCCAAGGATCATTTTGACTTGCGGGAGTTTTGCTTGTCCAATGAGGAGTATTACAGGAAACTGGAGGAGCTGAAACAGGCCCACCTGCAGACCATGGCAGAGCTGGAGGGGATGTACCGGCATAAGCTGGATATAAAGGACGTACCTCCTGTGGACGACAGGAACACAAGCGTGCCTCACAGGTTTGGCCTCACCACCGTGTCCACAGACTATTTACTCTGTGTCTCCTACCTGAATCCTCGTGTTTCTGGTGTCACTTGTTGACAAATGTGTAAAACATATAAAATGCTCATGGGAGTTTCACATACACAAAAATGTTCTGAGGGCAGAACAAAAAAAAAAGACTGGTTCAGAGAGATAACCAATCACATTGTAGGGGAGGTGGGTCCAAACAACTAAAGGAGGCAATACCAAGACATCTGATTGGTTGGTCCCATCTCCTCTACAATCTGATTAGTGATCTCTCTGAGCCAATCATTTTTGTTCTGCCCTCAGAATATTTTTTGTGTCAGTAAACCTCCCATGAGTATATAAAATACCTTTTGTTACAGCACTAATAAAAATCCTAGTATTTTCTTTTTTCAGGTCGCAGTGGACAAAGCCCTGCTCCGTGCCAGTGAACCTGCATAATGGCTCATCTGCCCAGGATCTCGACCACTACGGCAGCTCTGGAATGTCGGACACTTCAGAAGACAGCTATGTAAAGATCAAACCAGAGATGAGTATTGTCATCTCTCCAAAGGAAAAGATCAAGAACATGTGGCAAGACTTCATCATCGGGGAGCTGACCCCCCGTGCCCGGTCTCCATCCTGCTCCTCACTGAGGAACCAGTTCATGAGCCAGAATCTTGGAGTCCTCAAGGACAAAACCAAGGGCAAAGAAAAACGCATTGGGCAGGAGCAGCATCCTGATGGCCAGAGGCTTCAAATAACTGTGCCCAAACCCTTCCGGATGACACTGCGTGAGGTGGAGAAGAAGCAGAGGATAGTAAGGTCCCGCTCGGAGGTGGAGCTGGAGAATGCCATGCTGAGGAAGCAACTGGAAGAGCTGACCGAATGCCAGAAGAAATTCCATGCCAGCCCCGTCCCCGCTCATGTCTACCTCCCCCTGTATGAAGAGATCTGCGAACGCAAGAAGGAGCGACGCATCCTCTCCCGCCAGCAGAGACCTACCTCCCAGAAGCCCTTCAACTTCTTGGAGAGGGAGTGTCGGAAGAGGGAGCAGAAGGTCCAGCTCCCCAAGGAGGAGAAGAAAGCTTTCAGGGCAAGGCCGGTTCCGCGGAAGGTGTATGACTCCACAGTAAGTGAACGTCTCAAGGAGGACGAGCTGTACCGTGCCATCAAGATGCAGATGCGGGCCCAGGAGCTGCTTCACAGCGCTTCAATGCCATGCAGCATGCTTGCCCGACGATTGAGCAACAGGCGGAGGAACATGGAGGAAAAGACTGAGAGGACCATCCAGGCGGAGGCCAACTTCCAGCCAAAAATCAACAGAGAGGTGCCAGATTTCGATGCCAGCTACCGGAGGTTCAGGAAACGGCTGCAAGACAAGCGGAACGTGAAACTCCTGACCGTCTGCGAGCCCTTTCATCTGAGGACTGCTCAGATCCCATCACGGTGGGACCGGATCCAGGCTGCCACCGAGGCAGAACTGGAGAGCTACAGAGTGACACGCAGGCCGTATAGCACCCAGGCACAGACTGTGGGCTCCAGCCTCCGTTCCTCCTTTTCAAGTAGCCTGGAACTCCTGCCTGCCAAAATCACAGATGCTGCCAAAAAGCGACAAGAGGCCGTGAGGTAACAGCTCACGGGCCCCCAAGTCCCTCCCGTGTGCTATTAGTCCGTAGTTTGAGCCCATAGGTCGATTAGAGTCACATTTTTTGTGGATGAATGAATCCCATGTGAGTGAATCCCCAAGAAGTCTCTCTCTCCTTCCTCAAAATTACATCCCAAGTACAAACCATTCGCAGTACACTAGAGTGCAGGATATCAGTAGGGAAATGTCCGAACCTACACCCCTGCCCCTGCAAGTGCTCCTCGGATTCCCCAGCTCCCGCCCTGAGTGCCATTGTTTTTTCTCCAAGTAGAAGGACACTCGAGCAGAGGAGGAAGGCTGAGGAAGAGGAAGACAGATGGCGAGAGAAGCAGAGACAGAGAGAGAGGAAGCTACAGAAAGTGATCAGTAGACGTGCCCTGGCCAATGACCCGCACACGGCCCTGTCCCGTATCTGCCCGACCAAACTGAAGCAGTTCAGGTACCAAACAGTGCCCATGTCATTAATTCTTTTTGCTCCGTGACTATTACTAGTATGATGATGAGAGCACCAGAGCATGCATACAGACTGTATAGACCTTTCTTTTTATATTTTGACTGGAAGCTGTCCTACCCAACTGGAGTATTAGAATCAGAAGGTCACCAGTTCAAACCCCAAACTCAGCACGTCTGCGGGTCTTTGAGCAAGGCCCATAACCCCCAGCTCCCTGGGCACCCGAACAGGTGGCAGCCCTTCACGGACAGCTTACTCTACAAAGAGCAAGTTGAGGGAGGTGTAAAGATAATTTCCCCACGGGGATCAATAAAATATCAATTATTATTATTTATTTTGATTCCCTAAAATCAAGTAAATGTTTGAATGTGCAATTATTGGTTAATTACAAGAGAAAGTTTTCTCCATCCAGAAACTTAAACGTAAGAAGTGTTCAGATCATTGGTCTTATGGTTACACTTCTAATCATGTTTTAATTAGTATAATTTTTTATAATATTCACTGTTCATTTATATGAAAATCCCAGCTTATTTTAGTTGTATTCCTTGGTTAACATATGGACTAATCCATTATTTTCTACATAAAAGGGTAGCACTTCTAATAGCCCTAGAACTACTAACCACCCATCCATCCATTTTCCAAACCGCTTATCGTACTGGGTCGCGGGGGGTCCCGAGCCTATCCCGGAAGCAATGGGCACGAGGCAGGGAACAACCCTGGATGGGGGGCCAGCCCATTGCAGGGCACACTC
>JAODJX010000112.1:459983-486729 GCA_026776945.1 Isichthys henryi
GCTAACCACTGCACCACCATGCCGCCCGGAATTGAACCTGCAATCTTTCAATTACAAGTGCGCTTCCCTAACCATTAAGCCACCACTGCCCACAGATGTAGAACAGACAACAGAATTATTATTTCTCTCTACTAATAAGGAAGATTCCGACTGGACTCACCAACAGAACTATGCAAAGTTTCAGGGCCTGTACCTGGGCTATTCAAATCACGGTCCTCAAGGGCCAAGCCCTGCTGATTTTCCATCCTTCCTTTACCTGTGAACCGGGTGTGAAGCCTCTGGCCAATCAGAATCAGTAATTGTTAAACTAACAACCTAGTAGTTAATATCGTGTGGCACTGTGGTTTTTTTCAGCAATAAGAACGAGGATGCAGCAGGGTCCCCTGCAGGTGCCGAGTCCTTTCCAGATGGTTACCCAGAAGACTTTGATGGAGAGCTATGTGAAGGAGAGGAAGAAGGAGAGATGCATGAAGTCCAGAAAGGCACAGAAGAGGAGGACAAGAGAGCAGACCAAAGTGAGCTACAGGAAAATGAGGATGAGACCAAAGAACAGTATTTAGAGGAGGAAAGGAAAGACGACGGCAGGCAGGAGCGTAACAGGAAGGCGCCAAGTCGAAGCTCCGGTGGTGAAGAGAGTGACGCAGAAGCCGTGGGAGGCTGTGAAGAACACAACAGTGAGGGACCCTGAATCCATACACACAACTGCTGTGCCCCAATTCAGGGGCTGCGTCGTCCATAGGCTCCAGTCGAAGACTGAATGTGTCACAGCGGCATGACAAGGCTGTCCCATTTCAAAGGCTCCTTCAAATGCGGTCTAGGAACGCGTCCTCCTTTTGCCAAAGGGTGGATCCTACGTAGCCCCACATATCCCAAGATGCATTGCATGGACCTTCGAAGGACGCAGCCTACAAAGGCTACATAGACCATGTCCTTTGAAAGATGCAGCCGCTAAATTCGGACAATGTACAGGCACAAACCGACTGATCCAAACTGCACGCAAACACGGAGGAGAGATAACACTGTTTATAGAGAATTTCCCCCCATGTTTACAGCTGAATTATGAATAAAATAATAAAAAAAAACCCTTATTAACATTGTGAAGTTCCTTTGGTTTTTAAATCCATTACCCAATTTCCCAGTAAAATCTTTCTTAACCAAACCAGCACACTATAAATGTGCTAGCTTGATTCTAAATAATTATGTTTGACATGGTCAATATTTGTTCTAGTAAGAGGTGCAGTCTGATTTTACACACTAGGTGGGGCAGTTTAAATACATATTCTAGGTTCAAATATATTTCATGGCAACACGAATATCTATGGCAAATTCAATGTTAAATGCTGTTTAATGATTTCATAATAAAAGTACTTTTACACAGCTCCAAGGAAACCTAAAGAATTCAACTAAAATTAATTAAAATTCACAATAGCAGTAAAGATGCAAGAGATTACTCAATGGGGTTTTGTAGAGAGTACAGCCTTTAACAGGTTCTTGGTTTAATTTCTCATGAAAATGTACATCACATGCAATCGCGTATGCAACAAAATGCACATCACATGCAATCGCGCATGCAACAAAATGCACAGCACATGCAATCACGCATGCAGCAAAATGTACATCTATGTGCTGCAAAAATGCAGGGCTCTTGTAATTTCATGCAAATGTTAACTTTGAAGTTATATAAGGGGCAGAAGGTAGGGGACATGGCACGGGGTGGCATCCTGTGCGACATCAAATTAAGCCATTCATACTCAGTAAGAGGGAAAAAGGCAGAAAACAATGGGGATTGTCAACCTGAAACATATTTCCAAGTGAGCACATTTCCAGATTCTGCCTTCTTGATTAGTTTTAAATTAGACTGGTTTATAAGAATGTTATTTTTACTAGTAAGAATTAATTATGTTATGACAGGTCAGCCTTATACTAATAAAAGACTATTTGGCTCGCCGTACTACCTAAGCAGTCAGACTATGCCTTATAATCATTACCATGTTTCCGCCTTCCCAGAACATGGCAGAAAGACCTCGTGCAGGTGTTCTGGGTTATTGAAAAGCAGAGAGAAAAAGGAAGAAATTCCTTAATCTGTACTGCATTACTGAATGCTTAAAGATGGTCAATGAAGCCAATAATGTAATTTTAATTTAAATACAATCATAATTTGATATGCAGATCAACCCACCTGAACAATCACACATTTCAGTAAGCTTGGATGTGAAAACATCTTGGGTCAATGACAAGAGACACTGTTGATTTATTAAATTTTTTTGTTATTTCCATACATATACCGTTAAAAAGGGCATATGTGTTTTCAATTAGCCTAATCGGTAGCCCAAATTACAGTTAAATTCACTTACTTTGAAACACTAAAATAAGTGATCTTATTAAATGCATGAGTAACTACATTTACCTCAGTGATTCCTGTCATTGCATTTGATATAATTTACAGTAAATTATTTCGTGCAGTACACACAATAGCAGCATTTCGGTCAGTGGCATTGCCCCTGCTCCCATCACGCTGCGCATTTTAAGCCGGATCCGAAGCCAGTATTTTTCCACTTCCAAGCATTCGCTTAAATCTGTAGCACATGACGTAACATAGGGCGGGCGTTTGTGAAAATACGCCTTTAACCCGCATTTTTAAATCGCTGCAAAACTTTTAAACGCGCTGATGTACCTATTAGTTTATTCTTACCCTTCACCCCCTGTATAAAACGAGGATATATTTGTTAGGTTTTAACCTTGTGTCAAGCCTGTACTATTACTCTGCTCTAGTTCACCAGCGCAGCCACTCCCCTTTGTGGTCAGTGGAAAATTACCAGGTTCATAGAATCGCTTCAGCAACACTTACATCAAAATCGAAGGCTGTGCCTAAGCACTGTTATGGGACTTTTAAAATACTCCTTTTAAAAGAGCGATACACTTAAAATTACACGTTTGCTGGACTTTTTCGACGGTAATGTGAGTTTGCACGTTATACGTTTGTTTTATTTACTGACCGCATTGTTAGCCATTGAAACGTCGACAGTCGGCTAAATTCTGTCACCCTTTAAAACCGCTTAGTGACGGGGAGAAAATAGATGCAGATGCTTCGTATAGCACAAACTACATTTGTATTTTGACAGAGAAAGCTAGCAAGGAACTTGGGTCCATGGTGAGCCCGCCTTCTTTTTCATAGAAGGGGCGGAGAAGTTGGGCGCTGTTTTGCAGGAATTGAAAAGGATTGACGACTGAGTCAGCCTATAGATCGTGGACTTTGGTGCCTTTTAGCCTATCGGATTGCGCAATGGGCGTGACCTTTGTCAAAAATGTCTGTGGCGCCATCGGCCGAAAACTAAACCGAGATGGAATCTCCCAGTCTGAACCGGTTTCATCCGGTTACGAGTTTGTCGCTCGAGAAGAGGGGAAGCACAGGGTTACAGTCTCTCGAACCGCTTTGCTGCACAAAAGTAATTCAGAAAGCGACATAGCGGTGAAGCAAGGATTCATTCTTTATTTTGTGAAAATGAGGCGGAGCTATCCAATACTCAGCGTGTCGTAGACATTAGGGGGATTACACCAGTGGTTTCTTCAAGCTAACTTGTAAATATCCAGTCCAAAGGAACTGGGAGCGATTCTGAGTTGAATCCCGTCTTGTTAATTAGCCAGGCAAATAGCTGAATAATATTGCTGTACCGCGCATCATTCGAGGCTTTGGGTTAAAGTTTTGTAAGGTGATTGGGCCAGTTGATAAGTTGTCTCCTGAATATATAACTCTGGTCCTTGTCAGTTCTGATGATGATAACTCGTTAGACACTAGGTCATACGTAAAATAGATTTGTGCACAATTGGATAGAAAACATTCGACCACTATAGTCTATTTGGCTAAATCACTGGTGGAATTAAATCCAAGAGAGGTGGACAGTGATTTTATAACTTAGGTAAGTAATTTGCTACTGTCTAAGGATTTGCGCGACTGCGAGAGGGTAGTTGTTGCAGTGCGACATGTGAGACTGGTAACTCATGGATGTGTGTGATACGAGCACGCTAGGGCCTTGGTTGCAATTGAATGAAAAGTCGCGTCTCCCCAACTACTGGCTGCCTGGTTACAGCGCCCTTGAGCAGATGAAACCGATTCGGCAGATGCTTGTTTAGTTTCATTTTTTCTGTCATTATATAAAGAGCTCTTAGTTGCGGATCTGGCATAAAGTTGAAGCGCGGTGGAAGATTCTAGAAATTGTTCCCGCAGCCGCGAGCTGCGATGTCGACAGCTGGATCACGTGCTCGAGCCTTCGGAGCGAGGTGTCGTTACCTTGGTGCTGAACCTGCTAATGGCCGGTGACGTTCAGCTGGTCAGCCCGGCTCATCCGTAGCGCATTAAATCAGCTGCATAATCGTCTTTCTAAAAAGGTTTTTGATAGTCCTATGTTTTGGGGACAAAATGTCATATATAGGTTTTGCGTCTGCGGGAGAACGATGCCCTAGCATTACTCCAGAAATTCACCTATCAAAACAAATGACGTTTTACTAACGTGATTTGTTGCGGATTTAAATAAATCCATTTTGATGACGGATCGGAGACCGGTTAAATATGGAATTCATATTCACGTCACTCCTCTGGCTCTGGGGGTCGACGTGCAATTGTATAATACACATTAAATCCAAATAATGTTTATTCGTGTATCTGGCTTTTACTGAGAGTTTAATATAATTGTATCATATCTTTTGGCAGTTAAATAGTCTTGACAATTCGTATGTGTCATTAGGTCATCTGTTTGTTCATACTCTGATAATTACCATGCAATCTAGGTACTGTTAATTAGGCGAGATTTGTTGTAAATTGGATATAAATGGGTAACTAGCGCTACCGTTTTGGTATTGTAAACAATATTCAGCAGAATAGCAAGACTCGAGTTAAGAAAAAGTACCTCTTGCCTGCATTAGACGCTGTTTGCTGTCATCGTTCGAGTCGACTTTAAAGAATCATTAGGATAGAGTTTAAACAGTGAGGAGAATCTCAAACAAATAATTTTCCGTAAAATAGAGAAATGTTGCTGAAATTTGGTCGACCGACATGAATGAGAAAAACTGGTATAAACTGGGTACAGTTTAAATGATGAATCTGTTTTGTCTTGGCATTCATAGATCTTTTGAGTGTTATTTGAATACAGTAAAGGACACAGCATTGTCCTTTGGGGGTAGTGGCCTTAATTTTTTTGCCCCGCCTACAAGTTGCAGATGTAAACAACGTAACATAGCATTAGATTAACGTAGAGTTTGCCAGAATTGTTTCCATAGACTTTTGTGGGAGCATTCTGTTTTTACCCAGGCTGAAATTAGAGAAAATATCAAATTTCTTCAATTTTAAAAGACTGCTGGCTGCTCATCAATACCATAGTTCAGTTTTGCGTGGAGAAACACAGAAAGGTTTTTGATGTTACAAGGAGAGTGATCAGTTGGTGGACGTGTTTGGAAGCATGTGCTTGTGTGCATGCACGCAACGGATGGGGAGGGGGGGGCACTGGTTGACTTACCTGGCCTTTTACTTGACTGTTTTATGCCTTCAGCTCTATGCCAGCAGTTATGACAATGTTAGCCGATCATGCAGCTAGACAGCTGCTGGACTTCAATCAGAAGCTGGACATAAACCTGCTGGACAATGTGGTGAATTGTATGTACAATGATATTGGATCACAGGTAAGAATCTGTATTTGCTTGTCACTGCCTTTTATGACTTGTATGTAATATAAAATCAATACATATCTGATGCTGCGTTCCATTTGCCTCGGAGGTCGGAACTCAGAACTGGGAATGATGACACACACAAGTTAACAGCGTTCCAGTACAGCAAGTCAGAAAGCCATTTAGCAGTACCAGGGACTGAATTTAAAAAGCAAGATTTCTTGCTTACGCGGATTTATCTTGTTGGATTTCATTTACACCAGTTTAAATGGCCTTTATCATTGTTTACTTACATATAGCCCAAATTACCTTAAATCTGACAAGTTGTCTGCTTAAGCAAGAAATCATGCTTAATTAAATGGGACCCAGTTAATTAATTGTTAGTCATTGTTAGCAATATCAGTGGATAACAACACATTACGTGGTAATTTGCACATGGTAACACATCCACAGGTACCGGTTGGACAGGACTGTGTGTACAACCAACTTTATGAGCCACAAATAAGGCTGAACTACAGCTTAAACTTCTGTTGATAAAGGGCGCAGCCATCTTGAATTCTGAGCTCTGGGTTGCGTCGATCCCTCTGAGTTCATGAGTCGGAATTCCGATTTCAGGGGGTGTTTCAGTTGGAACTCGGAATTTACGAGTTATTAGTTCACATGGAACACAGCATAAGTAGTGGAGATGTCACAATAGTCAGCCACAAATCTGAAAGATTGTGAAGTTTTAATATTCTGGTGCTATAATATTCTGGTGAAAATGATGTAACTCATGTACCGATGATTCATCCTGAGAGGCCAGCTGCACTCATTGCTATTTGAATTAAAGGAATTTAGCACCTTTTCCCTCTTTAACAGTGCTTTGCTATAGAAGTCAGGTGAACAGTGTTACTGTTTCGACAATTGTGGTTTGTTTGGACCATCAGTCTCCAGAAATTATGTCGTGTTCTGTCAGACTTAACAAGCGGATATTTTTGCGTACTACTTTCATGGACCCTGCATACTGCCAGTGGTACATGTGTCAACGTTTGAAAACCACTCACTTGCATGACCCATTAGCCAAAGCAGGTGGGTAGTTGGGGTAGGACACTTTGCCTGTGATCAGAAGGTTGTTGGTTCAAATCCTAGAGTTTGCAGAGTGTTTCCATAATTGAGCCACTGAACAAGGCCTCAAATGCTCCAGAGATTATTTGATGCTGCTTTCACAAAAAAGTGTATGTTTGTTTAGATAAAAAAAATTAAATGTAAACTTGTAAGGGCAAGGTGTCACCTGACTTCTGAGGATATAAATGATTGGACCTGTCAGCAGTTAGTCGTTTTACATGGAGAATTAGATTGATGGTGCTATCTATACGAGTAGTGACCAATCAATTAGTTTCCAGCCACTGCGTTAGGTAGAACTATTGGAGGCACTTGCGTACCAGAAGAGATCTCTCTTTAATAGATAAGGGTGCTTTATATCTGTCACCAGTGACAACACTTTTTAATTAATCTGGGTCAAACTCATTTTTTATTTGCTTAAATCTCAAACTGTTAGGTCATTCAGATCATTCATCGGTTAGTGCAGAGCAGAACGAAATTACGTTGCACTGACTCACCATCGGCCTAGCAGAGTGTAATTAATACTAAGATTCTTAAACTTAAAATTATAAATTTTAAATAGGAAATAAATAGAAAATAGAATATAACGTGGAAATGGAGTATACGTTAAAATATATTAACCGCAGTATAGTAGCAAAGCCCAGTGTACGCCACTGTTTTGGATATGTTGCACTAGACATTTTTTTAAAAACAGTTCTTGAAAGTGACGTGCTTGGATGGGGAGGGGTTGCCATGAGTTCAGGAGTCTAATGACTTGAGGAATGAAACTATTACAGAATCCGGCTGTCCTGGTGCTGATGCTGCAAAGCCTCTTCCCATAGGGCAGCGGGCGAACAGTCCATGGTGGGGCTGGGCGGAGTATCTGAAGATGTTAACTGATATTGAAGTTGTTTTTCAAATGAATGTTTAGTTTCTCTTCAGACTGGC
The DNA here is from genome assembly GCA_026776945.1 of Isichthys henryi. Lineage (NCBI taxonomy): Eukaryota > Metazoa > Chordata > Actinopteri > Osteoglossiformes > Mormyridae > Isichthys > Isichthys henryi. The sequence continues at coordinate 467,670 of JAODJX010000112.1, forward strand.
GCTTACTGCATTGGGTAATATCTTGGGAATAAATATTAGTTGCAGTTGGTGTCAGATTTCAACTTTCTTGAACATTTAAGAATCAAGTTGCTTATCTACTAAGAGTAGAAAAGTACTTATAGGTAACTCGATGTGTTTGAAAAAGTGTTAACCATTCTGTGATTTTTTTCATTTGATTCATTATAGCAAAGAATGGCACAGGAGGTGTTGACCCATTTGAAAGAGCACCCTGATGCTTGGACAAGAGTTGACACCATTTTGGAGTTCTCACATAATATGAATACCAAAGTAAGCCATACAGATATGCAGTGGATGTGATTTCCATTATTTTTAATGGGTGTTGTATGTTGACTTAAAAAGCATGATTAAAATAAATCCCGATAAGCAAATTTACTGCTGTTCGTGAAAAGCCAACCAATCTCATTTGTTCTCACTGTTACTTACTTTGTGTATGTGAGTGTATGTGTGTGTTTCTGTTTGTGTGCGTGATTATGGTGGTGGTTACACTAAGGTGCTTTTGGTTGCCTTGTTCAGGTTGCACTCTCAGGGCCCTCTTCTCTCAGCTGAACTCTCAATTCTAGTCCTCGCTCAGTGCTCAGTAGCAAAGTACTGTTACGTGGTTTTACAGTAGCCTGTTCTCAATTTGAACATGAAATTTAAAATTCAATGTATTTCAATTTAAAGGTCATCAGTTACCCTATGAGTTCATCTTTGCATACTCATTTTTCCATTTTACTATACTTTTAATTGCCATTGTTTAGATGTTATTTATTTTAACGTTTCAGTGTTCGCATTCTTGCTTAATTTTTGAAATTGACCTTATCGCTGACAGTAACCACTATTGTGTGAATTGGTGCATCAGCAGTTTGTAAAAACCAAATTTTGTAACTTGGCAAATATCTGGTTTGCAGTGGAACTGAAACTGTTCACAGGTAAACATTTCAGTTTTTGTGAAATTAATTCCTTCAGCTATCAAAACAGCATATTTTAACATTTGGCATATTTTCTCTGTTGCAAGATTTATTCCAGCTGTTAATATTTGATATTAATCTTAATGTTCCATTATGTTGATTGCTTGTAATAGGATGAAACGGGGTGTCTCTTCCTGTTCACCTTGACACAGCTAGGCTTTGGCGGCAGGCCTCCACAAGGTCTACCCTTTTGATTCCCTTTGACTGAATTCTGTTCATCAGTTTCTATTGCATTTGTTTCATTGGGAGGAGTGAGGGTTCAGACTGTAGTCTCTATGCTCCATGACACAGAGAGAGAGAAGTGTGGCAGCAGGTATTTCTCCTGTAGGGGTCATACATCTCCCTGTTTCTATTCCTCTGTTTCTGACTTTCCTCCTGTAATCTTAGTCTAATTTCTTTTCCAAAGCCTTGCATTATGGTAGCAGCCATGGTGTCAGCATTGCAAGGTTTTGACGACAGTTTTTCCTTATGGAGAATCAAATTGAAAGCATGAAATCTTATAAAGCTTATGGCCAAAAAGTTAATTTGACACCAGTGTGATTTTCTAGATGGTTTCATCCAAGATTTTATGTCGCTCTTGATGCTACGAATGCGTTTTAACCTTGACACATTAACACCCTGCACTGTCTGCTTCCCCTACTTCTTTTCTAAAAAATCAGTGATCCCTGCAATTGAAATACTGGTGGTCTTAATAAAAAAACATCTACTAACAATGTTTAAGAAACCATTAGTCTAATTTAAAATAGAACTCAAATGTCTATTTTAACCTGTGGGCTGTCTTGCTGTTCCTTAAGAGTAACACCAGTTTAAGGTGAAAACGGGGGTTCATGAACCAATTCAGGTTTTTCATGTAATTCTTATTATTTTATTTATTGATGTTTGCACCCATAATGCGTGTCTGTGTGCATGTGAGTGTTTGGATGCACATAAGCACCTTGTTTGTTGTGTTGTAACAGGCACTATTGTCTGGTGAAGCCGTCTCCTTTCCAGGGGGTCAGGCTCTTTAGTTTCAGATTGATGTCCTAGAGCTCAGCTGTTTTTTTCCCCCCCTTGTATTTTAAATTTTCCTCAAGGTGTCTTAAGGTAGTTGTATTCAAAAAGACCAATAAGTATGTGAACATTGTTTTTCCATTCTTGTGTTTCACTTTCTGGTGTGACACTGGGACAAACAGCAGGACTTCTACAGGATTTCTTTTTTTTTTTTTTTTGTAGATCACAGATCCGTGTAGTGAGTGCTGCATGAATTGTACTTAATGTTTTGCATTTGTAACTTTGGCAGGTAGAACTAAAAGCAACTTGCATTTCTTTTCTTGATTAAGCACAGAGTTTTGCATGGTCTGATTTTCTTCTCTAAGATGCCAAGGTCTAATCTAGATTTATCCTTATGCATTACAGTACTATGCGCTGCAGATTCTGGAAACGGTTATAAAATCAAGGTGGAAGATTCTTCCCAGAAATCAGTGCGAAGGTAAGAACTGCTAGCTTGACATTAAAACTAGTTTTGTTGATTACTTGATTATTCTAATTGCTAATATTCTGTCTTTCAGTAAAAGGCAGCACAAATAGCCTTGCAGATTAGGGAGTATGAAGCCCTTTTTTGTTTTAGAAAGTATTAATAGGATTAGAGATATTTTGGTTTTCTCAGGTGGTCTTTATTTTGGTGCCTTTTGGTATTGTCATGGCTGGCTTTTACTCTGGTAACATTTTCCCATCTTAAGACCACAGGTCTGTTGCCAAGTGTGTGCTAAGCTTCTCTGTGCCCTTTGAAAAGAGCACTGATTTACTTTCTACTCATCTTGGATCTTTACTATAGCAGAATGTGTTTGATTTGCTGCTTTGAAGGTGCTGGTCAGATTTATCTTTAAAAGCTGCAAGTATGTATGGATAAGAGAATGAAAATTTAGCATTTATTTGAAATAGAGGAGCATTGGTGCAACATTGTACCTCGGAGTTCTTGTGATTTCTGGCTTTTACCCTCATGTTATAATATTGGTGCTTCTTGGAAAGTCATACTAAACCAGCAATGTCTGCAGATGATTGATGGGGGAAGACCAGTATTGCGTTTATTACTACGTCAAGCACTGTTCTCTGTCCGCCAGTTAGCAGTCAGAATAGATTGTTTAAATTAGTGACAATATGCTGGTTTAATCTATTGCATGGAGGTCTCTATGTTGTTCTGTTGTCATTCAGTGTATGTAGCCACAGAAATCAGTGAGAGCCGTTCAGGATTAGGTGAAATAGACATTCGTGGACAGATAGAATATTACTTACAGTATATAGCAGAGATGACAATAAAGTTTACTTTGACTTTGAACTTCATGTCATTTAACACAACATATTTAATCTCAGTTCTCTTTATTACTTTGGGCAAAATCTAAAAATAATCACCAGGTCACAAGATTAATGCAAAAAGATACGCAAAATGCATGCCTTGCCGCATGGGAAAATGTTCTAGCCCTGGCGCGATGAGGTCAATGGGACCGATATTTCACAAGTTTGGTATGCAGTGTTAAATGCTAACTCTTTATATTTCATGAGGAGGCACTTGATGAAGCTGAGCCATATGTGGGCAGACATTCTAATGCATAAAATGGACGGTGGGAGCAAAATCTTGGGCAGAGTGATTCTGTGCACCTATCCAAGGCTGTGCGTACCTTTGGAAACTTTATTTCAAGTGGGCTGTGATTCCATCACATTACGCTATATGTGTTTGTTCGAAATGCTAATTTGAAATTGGCTTGGCTCATAGAACCCGTATAATTAAATAATAATTTTACATTTATTTAATTAGCAATTGAGTTACTTGTGCATCCATCTTTTTAATTAGGTGGTGGTTTCCACACCTTTCTGGGAATTTTGTGCTTCTGGAGGTTTTTGGGTAGAAAATTGTGCATATTTTTTTTCTCCTCTTGCGTACCTGTATTTAAAATGTAATTTTTGTATGCACCCCAAACACTGTTGACTTAGTAAATGTGAAAACATGTCAGTAAACCTATTTATTTTTCTATTTTAGGAATTAAAAAGTATGTTGTTGGCCTTATTATCAAAACTTCATCGGATTCTGCAAATATTGAGGTACTGGTGTACATGTTTGTAATTAAGTTTTTCCACTTTTCTTTAAATTGTCTGGAAATATAATTGAAGTAATTGGGTGGTTTTTAAGAGGGTTTTTTTCCGCCTTACAGAAAGAGAAGGTGTATATTCGAAAGCTTAACATGATCTTGGTCCAGGTGAGTGAGCAATTTAAGAACTCTAATTTTGTTGTGGCAACTTTTCCTTCATAGATCATGCCGGAAGTTGTTAAGTAGCTGTACCTTAATTTAACTGTTGCTATTCATGAATCTCCCATTTATTTAGATCTTGAAGCAAGAGTGGCCCAAGCATTGGCCAACTTTCATCAGTGACATTGTGGGTGCCAGCCGTACCAGTGAGAGTCTGTGCCAGAACAATATGATCATACTGAAACTCCTTAGCGAAGAGGTGTTCGACTTTTCAAGTGGTCAGATGACCCAAGTCAAGGCCAAGCATCTGAAGGACAGGTACACTGATTTTTATTAACAAAGACATTCAAATTATTTCCACTGGCATTAAAATAAATGCTTAAAATTGTATGTTATTGTAAGTTTGGTCTAAAGTCAACAATTTTCTCTCACAGCATGTGCAATGAGTTCTCGCAGATATTCCAGCTCTGCCAATTTGTCATGGTAAGTTAAAAACTGAACTTCATATGCCTCCCACTCCAAAAAAGAAGGCAAGTACTGACTTATAACCAGATTTTTTTCCCTTCCCCCAGGAAAATTCCCAGAATGCCCCACTGGCTCATGCGACATTAGAGACGCTGCTGCGCTTTCTGAACTGGATTCCTCTTGGATATATCTTTGAAACCAAACTCATCAGCACCCTTGTGTACAAGGTAATGATTCTTTAGTTTTGGTCTGCTTGTCTAATTTTAAAGTGGTGCATTTAACATCTTTTTCTTCTCCCCAGTTTTTAAATGTTCCAATGTTCCGAAACGTGACTCTGAAGTGCCTGACCGAGATTGCGGGTGTGAGCGTCAGCCAGTACGAAGAGCAATTTGTTACTCTGTTCACTCTCACCATGATGCAGCTCAAGCAGGTACTTCTGCCCATACCTTTTGCCGCACATTGTACACCACCCTCTCTTTCATGGCTATATCCCACCAGGTCCTTCACTGTTCCTTGTTATTTTTGAGTTGTAGGCATTTGATTTGGCTGTTTAGATTCACGTGTGCTTTGTGCATTACAAATTTATTGGTTATTGATATGAGTCAATCTTTTTTTCAAAGATCGTTTCCTCTTGATCTTTTGCGTGGAATCTTAACATGCATGCATCTTACTTGTTCCATTACCTGAAAGCTTGTACTTGTACTAAAGCTGATTAGTTACTAATCTTAATGTCCATTCTCCTTTTCCCCCCTAATCAGATGCTTCCTTTGAACACAAATATCCGTTTGGCATACTCCAGTGGAAAAGATGATGAACAGAACTTCATTCAGAACCTCAGCTTGTTTCTGTGCACCTTCCTGAAGGAACATGGCCAACTGATAGAGAAGCGGCTGAATCTTAGGGAGACCCTGATGGAGGTGACGTTCCAGCCTTTAATTAACACACCATCCCAGTGTATATTTAGGATGTAGTTGTGTTTACAGGCAGGGGTTTCCGCTGTCCTTCTTTACTTAAATAATAATATGAAATGATAATCCACAGGCTCTGCATTACATGCTGTTGGTGTCAGAAGTAGAGGAGACGGAGATCTTTAAGATCTGCTTGGAGTACTGGAACCATTTAGCAGCAGAGCTGTACAGGGAGAGCCCATTCTCTACCTCTGCCACTCCACTGCTGGCTGGCAGCCAGCATTTTGAAGTCCCACCACGGCGGCAGTTGTACCTCCCTGTGCTCTCCAAGGTTGGTATCTGTAGTACTTGTCGATCATCCATTTTATTTCAAGGATGCGGTGATACATTCGCTGCCATTAAGACTAAATGTCACCACACCTGTTTGCTTTTCTTTACCGTGGCAGGTCCGTCTGCTAATGGTGAGTCGAATGGCAAAACCAGAGGAGGTTCTAGTGGTGGAGAATGACCAAGGGGAAGTGGTCAGAGAATTCATGAAAGACACCGATTCCATCAATCTGTACAAAAACATGAGAGAGACTCTTGGTGAGTGTTGGAGCATCTGAATGTACTTAAACTGCAGGCTGAAGTCTTCCTGTATTACTGTATTGGAGTTTTGTACAGCTTCACTCCCCCCCCCCTTCTCCGACAGTATATCTCACACACTTGGACTATGTTGACACGGAACGCATAATGACTGAGAAGCTGCACAACCAGGTCAATGGGACAGAGTGGTCATGGAAGAACCTGAACACACTCTGTTGGGCTATGGGTTCCATCAGCGGGGCTATGCACGAAGAGGATGAAAAGAGATTCCTTGTCACAGTTATAAAGGTGTGGTGAATTTGTGGTTAAATGTTTACATGCGAAGCCCCCCTCCCCAAATTACCTATAAACTAATGGCAGCATCTTCATCCCTAGGATTTATTGGGGCTGTGTGAGCAGAAGCGAGGCAAAGACAACAAAGCCATCATTGCCTCCAATATCATGTACATCGTGGGACAGTACCCCCGTTTTCTGCGAGCACATTGGAAGTTCCTCAAAACTGTGGTCAACAAGCTCTTTGAGTTTATGCATGGTGAGTCTGAGCAGTTTCAAAGACACTTGGTTCTGAAAGCTGATCTCAGATGTACTTTAGTAGTGAGGTTATTTGGTGTGTGGTTGTGTGAGAGAGAGAGTGCTCAATTAAACATGAGGTACAGAATATGGGGTAGAGAATATTACAGGCGAGATAAACGTAGGTTCCTTTCTGTGCATTCTTCTGGCTCTGATGGGTTGAGTTTGGTTTGGCAGAAACCCATGACGGAGTACAGGACATGGCGTGCGACACATTCATCAAGATTGCGCAGAAGTGCAGGAGACATTTTGTGCAGGTGCAGGTGGGCGAGGTCATGCCCTTTATTGATGAGATCCTGAATAACATCAACACCATTATCTGTGACCTCCAACCTCAGCAGGTGAGCCCTCAGAACACATTGCTGGGAATGTGTTTTCGTGCATCTTGGACATCACCTCTGTTAATCCAGGTTCCCATGGATCTTCAAAGTCACGTTTTAAAATGTCACGTTTTAGTATTGGGTATTAAACGTTGCCTAAAGACCAGCTGAGCAATCATACCTGTTCTCATTCTTTCCATTGATTTCAAGCATTTTAATGTGTGTTTTTCCCTGGTCCTCCAATTTACCTTCTCATGGTCGTTGTTGACGTGGGAAAAAGGCCAGCTGGAAAAATACAATTTCAGCGAAAAGTGACATGCCAAATAGGGGACAGGCTGAATTTGACAAGTGCAAGCCCTCTGGAAGTATTTTAAATATTTTTTTAACCGCTAAAAACTAGAAGTGGGGGTGGAGAAAAATCCGACTCAAAACCCGTCCTCAGATATGAAAAGAATGACCTGATTCACTGACTGAGTGGTAAATAAAAGGCATCTGATTGTTTTTCAGCTTCTCCCTTGATTCTTATTTCATTTTTTAGCAACACAAGATTATTTCACAATTTTCTGTTTTCCCAGGTGTCGGACTGGGGGGAACGAAATCAAATTTTGCACCTGGCACCTTTAAAAGGCACATTACACTTTACACTTTACATAACAATAACGCAGCAATAAGAATGACACAGAGCAGAGAGTGAAGTTTGCACACCCCGAAAGACTTTTATTCTGCACATCTTCCCAAATACACTATATGGCCAAATGTGCATGGGCACCTCTATAAATTAGTGGAATTAACTAGTTAAGGCATGCCTATTAATGACATAGCTGAATAATTAAAGACAGTCATGTGATCTCCATAATAAAAACATTGATGGCAGAATGGGTGGTCGTACAGGAGAGGTTAGTGACTTTCAGCTTGGTTCCATCATAGGATACCACCTGTCCAACAAGTCGGTTCCCCACATTTCTGCTCTGCTAGTGCTTAAATGGCAGCAGGTCTCACGAGCAACATTCCAGAAGAGCAGAGGCTGCTTCAGTAACAGCGGGCCAGTCAACTTGGTTTTGGAATGGGATGTTGAGCAGGCTGGTTTCCACGTGCCTTTGGCCATATAATGTACATTAAAAAAGGCCTTCTTCCATTAAATTTAAATCTCAGGTGGACAAAAATCAAAATCCGCACCCTACAGAGGTGAGGGATGATGCTGGAAAGCTGTCTTGACACCCTACAACCGATAGGGTCTCCATTAAGATTGTGCTTCCCCAAATTTATATATATTTTTTGAAAGCTCAAGAATGGCCACACAGCACTAATTCTACCAGCCTGTTATGTGTTGGGTACACAGGACCAATGTCCTATTGTGGAGCTTAATTTCCCACATCTTTCCCATTGGGTCCCTATTAAAATTTTGCTTCACTAATTTTTTAATTTTATTTGTATTTGTTTGTTCGCTAAATTTGAAACCACAGTTCTGTGCAAAAGAGGGACGTCCTTCAGTTTGGTCTGGTGGCAACCCACAGCTGTCCCACTTGGGCCCCATTTGGAAGATTTCGCTTCCCCATTTTTGTTTTCATGAATTTTTGATATGGGTAGTTCTGTGTAAAAGTGAGTGTACAGCTTTCTTCATTGACATGTGATGCTCTGCCTTTTCCCCCCCTCCTTTCTCTCCGTGTGATCAGGTCCATACATTCTACGAGGCTGTCGGCTACATGATAGGTGCACAGACAGATCAAGCTGTTCAAGAACATCTCATTGAGAAGTACATGCTGCTTCCCAACCAGGTGTGGGACAGTATCATTCAGCAGGCAACCAAGGTACGTATGTTTTATTTGTGTGGAAAGCCTGTCGGCTTAAACCAATAGCACCTGTTAATACGACTTTTGGATAAAAGGCTTTAGTTTGCCAGTTGGGTGCAGAAAATTATGCCACTTTTTCTGGAGTTGGTTTCTTTAGTGTTATAGTGCATGACTTTTATATAAATCACAGTATACTGTTTGCAAAAGCGCTGTCTCCAAATAAAGGTAGTGGGGGAATGGGGATTAAGTGACTTCAGAAAAGACGCAGTTACTTAAAGGCATGTTGTAGGTCACTTATTCTTTTGCAATATTCATGTATAACAGTTTGTTCTTATATGTTTCTACATAGTATGATAATGTCATGGATTAACATCTCTTATGGCATATGTGACAGCAATGCGGGAGACATGAGAAACTGGTTGGAGATATTTGTGATGCATGACTGTTATCTGACATATAAGGACATTGTGATGTAGATTCTTTGTTACATGGTGTGATTTTTTTTGTTCACAGAATGTGGACATTCTGAAGGACCCAGAGACCGTGAAACAGCTGGGCAGCATCCTGAAGACGAATGTGCGGGCCTGCAAAGCCGTGGGCCACCAGTTCGTCATCCAGCTAGGTCGCATCTACCTGGACATGCTCAACGTGTATAAGTGCTTGAGTGAAAATATCTCTGCAGCCATCCAGACCAACGGTAGGCACCCATACTTAGAGATATGTGTATTTCTCTGTAAGTGATGGATTTCTGTGAAACTTCTGGATTCTGATTCGTATTTTTAATACGATTTCTTCGCAGGCGAGATGGTTACAAAACAGCCTTTAATACGAAGTATGAGAACAGTTAAAAGGGAGACTCTGAAACTTATTTCAGGCTGGGTCAGTCGATCAAATGATCCACAAATGGTAAGTACGGCCTTGTGAAGCGATTGGTGATTATACATTCTTAAAGAAAATATAAAATTGGCTTTTCTTTAGCATAACAGAATCGTAGCAGATAACAGTATCTTGTGCATGTTTAACTGTTAATATTAAAGTCTGGTGCTGTTTGCAGGTCGGAGAGAACTTTGTACCACCGCTGTTGGATGCTGTGCTCATCGACTATCAAAGGAATGTTCCAGCAGCCAGAGAACCAGAAGTTCTCAGCACTATGGCAGTCATCGTCAACAAACTGGGTGGACACATCACAGCAGAAATCCCCCAGATATTTGATGCAGTTTTTGAGTGTACCCTAAATATGATAAACAAGGCAAGTAATGTAGTTCATTGCAGATTTTTTGGGTAGTTTTCCCTGCAGGGTGGTGCTTATGTACGTATTACTGTGTCTCTTACCAGGACTTTGAGGAATACCCGGAGCACAGGACACACTTCTTCTACCTTTTGCAAGCTGTGAATTCACACTGCTTCCCTGCTTTCTTGGACATTCCTCCAGCCCAGTTCAAACTGGTGCTGGATTCCATCATCTGGGCCTTCAAACACACCATGCGAAATGTGGCAGACACAGGTATTCTTAAAACTCTGCCTCACATTCCTTAGTTTTGGTATCTCTATAATAGCTTTCTGTGATCAAGTGGTTAACAGGAAGGTAAGGGTCCATGTAAACATCAAAATAGCAGAAAGTGTTTGCTGTTTATTTCCTGTAGGATCTACTAGCTTGTGGTTTCATAGACTTTGGTAATTAGTGTGTTTCTCACATTTCTTTCTAGGCCTGCAGATTCTGTACACTTTGCTTCAGAATGTTGGCCAAGAAGAGGCAGCTGCCCAGAGTTTTTATCAGACGTACTTCTGTGACATCCTGCAGCATATCTTTTCTGTTGTCACGGATACGTCCCACACAGCTGGTACGAAGGTGGATTTTTTTTGTGGGTTGGAGCAGGGGACGTGTTATGCTGGGAGTATTTAATTTGTGAACGAATGGTGTGTTAAATCTTCTTTCCTTGCAGGTTTAACAATGCATGCATCCATCCTTGCCTACATGTTCAGTTTGGTAGAGGAAAGCAAAATCTTCGTCGCGCTAAATCCTGCATCTCCAGTCAGCAACCTGGTGTTCATTCAAGAGTATGTGGCCAACCTGTTAAAAACAGCCTTTCCTCATCTGCAGGAGTAAGTACTCGGCCTTCCAGGGCAAGGCGGTGTACCTCTGCTGCTTAATTATGGTTGTCTCATCTGTGTTAATATTTCACGTTTTAGCGCCCAGGTGAAGGTATTTGTAACTGGCCTCTTCAGCTTAAATCAAGATATTCCTGCCTTCAAAGAACATCTGAGGGACTTCCTGGTACAGATAAAAGTATGTCATTTCCTTCCTTTCTGCACGCATGTAGTGCAGCCATATATTACTTGATGTCATATGTTTTGTACAGTAATGCACAAAAGGTGCAGCCATTTGGTATTTAACATGTAGATTTACTTTCCTTCAAGGTCATACATGTATAATTGTTTTACAAAATATTTCAGGTTCAGTGATTTTTTTGTTAGATGAGTGTTATCGCATTGTCAGATCTGCCATAGGATGACCACTAATATTTTATGATAGCTAATTGTCTTGGGATGCTTAATATAAACCGTCAGTGGGGAATTAGCTTGTATTGCCCAAGTATAATAGGTTTTTTTTTTTATTATTGTTTCATTTCAACTACTTTCACTCTAGATAGGTGCAAATAATTTTGCATTCAAGGCTTAAATCTGACTATTTAGTTAGATGCTTGGTTGTAAAACAGTCCCAACAGATTTGGTTTGGCAGTAAAATCGATGAAGTTTGGACACTGAAATTTTAAATCGTCGCTCTCATCTTTTCCACTTTTAGTGAAATGCTATACAAAACTGAGGTACCTATGTGGTTCCCCTGCAGGAATTTGCAGGAGAGGACACAACAGACCTGTTCCTGGAGGAACGGGAGACATCTCTGCGGCAGGCCCAGGAGGAGAAACGCAAGCTGCAGATGTCTGTACCAGGCATCTTGAACCCTCATGAAATTCCGGAAGAGATGTGTGACTGATCTGGATATTTTACTTTTGGGAGGGGGGTCAACCATTGTGGCTCTTAGACATGAGCCAGCTGCGAGCATCCATCTCTTGGATGTTTGTCGACCAACACAATGCCAATATGAGTCTGTGTCACCCAGGAGCCCTTTTTACAATACACATTTTATATGGAGACTTGCGTAATAATGTTCCTTTATTTCTATATTAGGTCCAGTCATATTCTTTGATTAGAGCTGCATGACATTGTAAGAATTGAATTCATTAACCCCCACCCCCCGCACTTTTGCCGTTTGGTTTGAATACTGTATAATAAAAAAAAACACAACTGATTTTGTGCTACAAGAAATATATATTGCAAACTGTCATCAAACTTTTGAATGTGGAGTTGCAGAGGTGATGTGGTGTTCTGTAGGGGGGGGGGGGGCTTTCAGCTTCTGGGATTAGGAATGAAAATGTCAAAAAAAATCCATTTTTAAAAAATTTTTTTTTAAATGATGGCTTCTGGTTTTGCTTCCAGTACTGCACTCTGTTGTCGGACAGATTTGTCAGGCAAGTTGAATCATGTGCATATCTCTCAAATGTAAAGCATCTTTTAATACCATAAAGTTGGTTATTTTTACAAAAATGTTTGCCGTGTGTGTGAAGCCTGTCGCTCAGCCGACAAGTTTGTGTTTTCCTCAGTGAGGACTGTTGCTCTGTTGTGAGCCTTCATTAAAATTTGGAGTCTGAAAAGTGGCTAAAATATTTATGGGTTAGTGTAGGCAGCATAATAGCGTGTTTAATTCTAATGGCTTTTGAAATTAAATTGTACTGAACTACATCATTAACTGTACTGTAGTGCTTCATGAACACTACTCAGAGCAAAATAAAACATTGGTTTACATTTAAGTTGGTATTTTGCACCTTTCTGTGCTTTTCCGCCTTGATTATTTGAATGCTGCAGGATTGATCTAGTCTGCAACTGACATTTGCAAAACACCAAGCTCTTAATGAATGAACTAATTTGAAGTTATTACTAAGTTGGCAATGCTATCGTTTTTCCCTTCCAAATTTCTAGATTTATTATAGAACAGAAAAACTGGGCTCTGTTGGGAGGGGGGAGCCTTGTCGTGCTGCACAAAGCAGATCACGAGTCATCTAACGGGAAAAAGACATTGTGGAGACCTATTTACAACTTAATAGTTGATATCTTGCGAACACTTTGGCAGACGTTTTGGCAGTATTGTATGGTGCTGGGGTGGGGAACCTGATCCATGGAGTGCCAGTGTGGGTGCAGGTTTTTGGGATGGCCTCTCAATCAGCCAATAACAGTGGGTCCCTAGGACTGGATTTGAGAGCCACTGGTTTATTATTGGCTGATTACAAGTTCTGGTAATTGATTCCAAGGATGCACGAAATAAGTTTCTCCACCTCAACATTGGTGGCCTTCCTACACAACCTGACACAGTGTGAGAAATCTTGGTCTTCTAGTTGATTCAGAATTATGTTTCGATGCTCACATAAGAAGCATTATTAGAACTGCGTTCTGTCATCTACAGAATAGTAACTTCCAGATTGGGCTACTGTAATGCCTTCCTTTCTGGTTGCCCATCTGGATCCTTACATAAACTTCAGCTGGTACAGAATGCAACAGAGTTCTCACAAACACAAAAAATTTTGATTACATTAGCCCTGTCTTATCCTCCCTTCACTGGCTTCCAGTTAAGTCTCAGATTGACTATAAAATACTGCTATTGACTTATAAAGCACTGAATGGCCTTGCACCTTAGTGAGATGCTGACCTCATACAACCCTCCACGCTTTCTTCATTCTCAAGCCGCAGTATATCTGTTAGTACCTAGGGTAGAAAGAGCTATGGCAGGCTGCAGAGCTTTCTCCTATAGAGCTCTTCAGCTGTGGAATGGGCATCCACTGGATGTGCGGGATTCAGGCTGACTCTCAATGTTTAAGTGTAGACTAAACACACTTATTCAGTCTAGCCCAGGGGTGTCCAATCTTATCTGCAACTGACCGGTGTATATGCAGGTTTTTGGGATAACCTTTTGGTCAGCTGTTCAAACCCAGGTGTGAGGACTCTTCAGCCAATCAGTCCTCTAATTAGTAATCTAATTAGGGAGTTGCAGCGAAAACCTGCACACACAGCGGCCCTTTGCGGATAAGATTGGCCACCCCTGTTCTATAGGGACTCTTGTTCTAGCTTTAGCTAATTGTTCACTCCCAGTTAGATCTGTAGTGTGAGGTGTAGAGCTGGGTGGGGATCAGTGCCACTGGCTTTGGATAAACTGAGCTGTCACTCTAGCTTGACATTTCAGGGACTCCCCATGCCTGCATTCCCACTTGCCTCTCCCTCCTACTTATGCTGCCATAGCCATATCTGCTGAACCTTACACATTGCACTTACATATTGTACTCGCCTAACTGTTAGCACTGCCTATAGTCTCTCCTACTTTGACTAATTGCACATTTTATTTCCCTTACTCCTCCTGGGGTGTGCTGCCTGGAGATCCCAATTTATCAATATATCCTGCACACCCTGCTACATGCGATGTATGATGTCCTTCTGTCCAGCTCGCCCTTCTGCCTGTGTTGTCCTCCATGTATGTCCATAGCTGCCTTACTACTGGTTGCCCAGCAATCTGAAGGAGCGCCAACACAGACCTGTCATCACTTCCCTGCTCCCCGGTTGTGACTCATATTTTATGACTTAGACTGTGTGAATTGAAACTTAGCCATCTCTCTGATTTGACTCTCTCTGCCGGCCCCTGGAGGTTGGGCTCCCCCTTCGAGTCTGGTCCCTCCCAAGGTTTCTTCCTTGGGAGTTTTTCCTTGCCACTGTCGCCTCTGTCTTACTCACTGGGGGCTTTGGGTGAGGATGCTGTAAAGCGCTTTGAGACGATGTACTGTTGTGAAAATGCGCTATACAAAAATAAACTTGTTGTTTGTTGATTGAGAGGTCATCCCAAAAACCTGCACTCACACCGGCCCTCCATGGAACAGGTTTCCCACCGCTGGATCTAGGCAAAAAAATAAGAAATTTGTTGTCCGGCTATGACAGAAATAGCTGAAAGTGTGTGAAGTATTCATGCCCCATCCCTAGCAATTCAAGATGGCATGGTTAAGAGAATTCCTGCAGCAGTCTAATTCTGAGGCTTGTTAAAATAAAAAGCATTCCAGACGCATGGGGGAGCGTTTGTGTGTGAGGAACTGTAAATTTTGAATGATTTACACGTGTTTTACAGTACTTTCAGGAGGAACTAAGCAGTGGTCATTTCGGTAATGTTTTCAATTTTCTGATTAGTGTCTGACTTGAGAGTACAGAGCACATTCAAGCAGTGCTACCTCTTGCGTAGATTTGATTTCTTACAGTTCACAAATTTCCTGCATGTTTTTCTACCCTTAGATTGCTGTATGTAAATAAAACTGAACAAGATCATCCAATACCCCCGGTAGGATATTTCTGACTGCTGTTTATCCAGTATTTCTGCGCTTGTTTAAGATTTAATTTTAATTTCTTTCCGGCATCAGCCAGTGTTTCTGTTTTACAAACAAAGACAGTCTTCTGTTTTTTTACATATACTCTCTTTTTTCACCTCACATAATTGTCAGCAGTATGTCATTTTTATGAGATCAGCATGAGTTTTCAGAATTTTTCCAAGGTGAACTGCCTAATACGTGTGGAAAACACAAACACTCCACACTTGCTTCACTCACTGCTGTAGGCCAGTCGTAATTGGGCCAAACCTGAATCCCTTTGGTAATCTGTAAATTATATTAATCCTCCTTTTCTGGATGCGCCGTCGCAGACATAAAGGTTCCATTTAAAAAAATGTATAAGTGTCAAAGCAAAATATACGAGAGGTGACTGGTAAATAAGGTGGCATCTCTAGTACGGAGTGGCATCTCTAGTACGGAGCGGCATCTCTAGTACGGAGCGGCATCTCTAGTACGGAGTGGCATCTCTAGTACAGAGTGGCATCTCTAGTAGTGGGGGGGGGGGGTGATGACTGTGTAACATAAATGAGCTGAGTATCAGGTGTTCATTAGTAAAAAGTGCTACATCCAACTTATGTATAAAGCAGCATTTGGTAATAAAGCTTTTGACAATAGAATGTTGCATTCCAATCAAAATTTATGTGCAAGGGGTGTGATTTACACAGAATTTCTAACTAAAGGAACTTTGGTAAATTCCGAAAGGTACGGTGAAACGTTATGGGCACTCAAGTGACACATCCAAAGAATCAGACCTAAGAGAAAAAGCTTCCTTTACGTCACGACAATGCAAGGCCACACTGCAGCGGACAAACGAAGGAAGCAGCGACAAGCCTGAAATGCACAATTGTTCCACACTTTCTTCACAGCCCAGATCTGGCTCCGTCCCACTTCTGGTTGTTGCCAAAATTAAAGGATACGTTGAAAGGACAACATTTTTCCCCAGGATGGCAAAGCCGAAGCTGCTGGGCACAGACAGATAAGAAACCAACCAGACACACGCTTCATGGACAGAACGAAGAAGATGGAGAGTGTATTTGGGAAACTGTGTAGCGGCAAATGGGGAATATGTTGAAGGTACACTTACAATGTTTGAGAGAAAAATAATTCCTTCATTGTGAAATCATATCAGTTAGAGAATTAATTTATTAATCAACCATTGTATATATGGCAAATAACGTTTCTTTACCAAGTAGAAGAAGACAATTCAAGTGAGATTATACATACAGTCATGTAACAAAGAAAGTACACCCTGTTTCAGTTCTATGGTTTTATATATCAGAACAAAAAAAACAACTGTTCCTTAGCAGGTTTTAAATTTAAATCTAAAAAACAGATTCCACTTTGTCATTATTTAACAAAAATGAAGCCAAAAACGGAGAAGCACCTTTAGCAGCAATAACTAGAAAAAATCATTTTCTGTATGACCACCAGTCTCTCGAGTCATTCTAGATTAATCTTGGCCTGTTCTTCTTTACAATGTTGCTTCAGTTCATTGAGGTTTGCAGGCGTTCATTTATGCAGAACTCTCTTATGGTCCCGCCGCAGCATTTCAATCAGTACATTCAGGCAAATGACCGAGTCTTCATGAAACATGTTTCAGTGGCTTAGATAAACAAGAGCCCCTGGTTCTCCTGTCAGTACTGCAATTCTGTTCGCAGATAATATTTACGAAAGTGGTAATAATAATATTAATAATTAATAATATTTTAATTGCTATGCTGTCTCCGCCCTTAGGTTTGGACGTATATGTTTTAATCAAATTAGTGACATGATAAAGTAAATCAATTACATACATTTTGATTAATATGTAAATTTTGTTTGCATGACATAATACGGAATAATGAATACACCAGTGAGCAGCACGTCTTAATTAAAAAAATCATCATTAAGCGATTAAAAGTTCCAGACAGTAATTAATACATGCAAAATATGACTGGTATTTCAGATTATATGCATCGTTCAGCTTCGGCCAAGTTTGTAAATATTCCTTATTCAAAAACAGGAAATCATAGACAATAAAAGGCAATGGTGTTAAATCAACGCTCATCACCTTTAATAATAAGCATATTTACCGCACACGATCTCCGCGTTCATGCGAGGCTTCAGCCAATCACAGCAGAAAGAGCGCAGTGATTTTTCTCCAATGGGCCAAGCCGCAGAAAAGTTCGCTGAATCATCGCTGCACGGGATTGGCTGTAAAGATGGAGACGTATCAGGGATGTTATTGATCAGAAACTAGAAGAGACTTATGCATGGATTTATGCAATGCTACACGTTTCTCGTATATTGTGTTTCAACCCCATGGCAAATCGCATTTCTTAGTCTCATCGACTAAGTATAAAAAGACTTGATTAATTTATGTGATCGAACTGCGGCATTTTACATGCCCACTTGTTAAATTGTATTAACTGGCAGTTTATGTAAACTGTAAATTGATGTAAAATTTTAAATTTTAAAACTGCTTGACATAGTAGGTTATATTTTAATACTGTAGCGATGGTGGGTCACATGTCCAGACTCAGAGGAATAGGCTCAGAACACGTGAAATCCTTAAAAAAGATTATTGGTCAGTTTGGACTTCCGCATCTGTCACTTTTCAGAATAAAAGTCAGCCATTGTTCAGTTTTCTATGGTTATAACCATGTTGTTCTTTTGACAAGCAAAACGGAAAGTCGTCGTCTAAATATCAGTGTACATGTCAGTTAAAGCAGAGAGTACAATGTTGTTACAGCTGCTACTGAGCATGTGGAATGCAGACTCGCATAAAATTCCATATTTGATGACAACTTAGACATTTTGATAATATTAACGGTACAAAGGTACATCACAATCAGCATTCCTTATTTCAGTTTGAACGTGTTCCATACCTTAAACATGTGCAATCTTACAGTATAGAATAAAACACATAGTGATGCGTTATTGATCCCCATGGGGAAACTGTAATTTTTACTGTCCCATCTTACTTTCTATGAAACACACAGACACATATACAGGTGACAGTAAGTGCACAGTGCACTGTCAGCCAGCATGCAGCTCCCTAGAGCATTTGGCGGTTAAGGGCCTTGCTCAGGGGCCCGATAGCAGTACAAGTCTGCTGGGTCCCGAGATTCAATCTGACAACCTTCCAAATATGGGCACACTGAGCCAGACACTCAGTAAACTTATGAAAAATTAATCTGCAATTAAATCCATCAGTTAAAATGATAAACAGCTTATAGTCACGAATGAGAAACATCACTTTTAGTAGTAGTTTGCTTATATACATACAACTGTTGTGATTCATCGATTCATCCACTAGGAATGAACATAATTCCTTTGACACATCCTTGTTAAAATTCTACTCTTATATAGTAGTATTTGGAAGGCACATAAAATCATTCTCAGCGTTTTGAAACATATGTACGAATATGTAGTATGGCGTTAACGTTTCAACAATCATCCATCTACCTTTCAGATGCTTTTCCAATTCAGGGTTACATCATCTTAGACATCACTCAAATGTAAGTATGGGGTACAAGGCAGGCAAACACCCTGGATGGGATTACAGTTCATTACAGGACATACACACACACACACAGAGGTTTGTAATTATATCTTTGTGGGGACGCTCCATTGATTTCTATGGGGAAAACTCTAATTACAACATGACGACCTTAACCCCTTCCCAGCCCTAACCTTAACCATCCATCCATTTTCCAAACCGCTTATCTTTACTGGGTCGCGGGGGGTCCGGAGCCTATCCCGGAAGCAATGGGCA
>JAODJX010000112.1:488720-498852 GCA_026776945.1 Isichthys henryi
CCTCCACATCATTGCATTCAGTTTTTATTCACGATTTGTATAGTGTCCCAACTTTTTTGGAATCCGGTTTGTAATTAATAACCAGATTATAAACCATTCATAAACTCTTTATATGAGTAGCATTATTGTAAAGTGGCACCTGGAGAACAGTGTAAGGGGAACTATGGTATTAAAAGCTGAACTAAAATCTATGAACAGGAATCCCACATAGCTCCTCCTGACACTGTCAGGATGTATCAGAGTGGTATGCAGGGCATGGCTTTGCCGGTGAACCTGTTTGGGAGGACTGGAAAACTGAAGCAGATCAGTGATCTTAGAGAAGGTGGAACAGGAATCATCTT
Source organism: Isichthys henryi (assembly GCA_026776945.1). Taxonomy (NCBI): domain Eukaryota; kingdom Metazoa; phylum Chordata; class Actinopteri; order Osteoglossiformes; family Mormyridae; genus Isichthys; species Isichthys henryi. Next base: position 489,062 of record JAODJX010000112.1, read on the forward strand.
TGACCAGCCTCTTAGAGCACTTCAGGGTAACTGGGCGATAACCATTTAGAGTGGTAGGGCTGGGAGTCATGATAATAGGAATTCCAAGGAATAGGAATGGGATTTAAGCTGCCAACCCTGGTGCTGTGAAGATACCATTCCAGCCACATTTAGACAAATAGCTATAAAAGCGTCGCAATGAATTCAATAATAATAGCACATTCAAACTGTATGATATCCATGCAGTGCATTAAACTAATGAATTAGCTATTTTTCTTCTCTTGAAACTGCTTGCATAACAACAGCAAGCATTGTACATTTGGCTGCATTCACTGGAATCTCCTTAAACAGATTACATTGCAGGAATTACAGGTAGGAATTGCCCTTCAGCTGAAAGGTAGAATAAATAAAATCCCTGATTGGACTGCAGTTTTCATAGTCAGCCATGAGGGTTCACTGTGCGCCCTGATAATCAGCTAATAGTTCCAAATTAGCAGGAATGTAAAACCTAATCCTTAAATTTTAACGGGCATTATTATGAGGCCCATAGAAATGCCAAGTCTTACAATGCAACGTATTATTGTTCTTTTTTAATCACTCCATTCTGCCACCCATCTATTTTCCAGCTACTTAACCACTGCTGGGTCAATGGGAAGCTGCACATGTAATGTTACTGAAATTTGCTGACTATTTGTACAGCAAAAAACTGATCTTGTGGTTAGTTTTACCACATTGTCCTATTATTTTGGGCAGCCTTCCTTATGTGTCTTGTCTCCTTATTTATGTATCAAAATACCGCATAAATGAGTGAATGACAAAGTGAGAAAGTTGGAATGAAACACAAAGTAAAAGCAACAGCCTCTTCATTTTAAGAGAATAAATCCTGATGTTTAAGAAATTTCAAGTTTTATAACTACGTCATTTGCCCTAAATTCGATTTGGTAACACATTCCCAAAAAGTGTTTTCAAGCAAATCTTTCGTGTTGAAGTTCCAAAAAATGTTCTACGACAGTATGGCCATAACAAACAAAAAAGGACTTACATAAAATTTCATATACAAATCCTTTTTAAAATTTTCAAAAAAGTATATTCTTACGAAACAATGCATTTCGTGAAAGTTTCATTTTCTCTTTGTCACTTATTGAATGACAAAGGTTTATTTAAAAAAATACAGCCAAATTTCACAAACAGTGTTATTAATTCGACTATGAAGTAATTTACTGTAAGGATTTATAACAATCCTGTACAGGATAAGCAGTTGTAAGTTGGATCAACCGATGGATGGGTTGTCAGTGTTTTTTTCACACTTTGCCTGTGAGAAAAAGTGTTACATACAGTATGAATATTTGGTATTCATATTGGAAATTTCCAAATTCTCAGTTAGCATGGTCTTTTGAATTTTCTTTTTAAAAATTATGCAAATCATTGTAAATTGTGCTTATCATAACATAATTCATCGTTTTAAAAAACGCATTTCATTTAATTACACCGTTTTCATTTGAATTGTTTCACTCTGCGTTGGGTGGCCCACAATTAATGTGACTCATTAATTAAATGAAGGCTCGTGAAACTCAGAAGAGGTTTGTCCCGAGATTCTTGTCCTGCAAATCTCTACCTATGATTCACCATAATACCCATCCACCCTCTGTTTTATTTTGAACTTCACCATTCATTTTTAGAAGGAATGTTTGGCTTATCTTTCTTTATATCTGAATAGAGTCAGAAGTGGGGTATTTCGCCCAGTCAGTCTGAGAGCGGGGTACCCGTACATGTTTTCCTGCAAAGTCGACAACTGACCTGCATGGTCAAAAAATTCAGTGCTGGCGTGTTTGCATGATTAGTCATTCAAATGCCTTTCTGGATAAACTTAGGAAGAGGGGTGATGCGTGGCTCTGTTGATGTCATGCCCCACTTGTCCGCTCCTTCTGTGTTCCACGCCCCCTCAGCTACCCCATGTGGATTCTCCATGTTTACCAGCTGTTTCCTGTTACAGTCATTAATCCTATGTATTTAAGTCTGCATTAGGTATGTTTTCCCCAGTCCAGTCACTGACGTCTAATGTCCGTTTTGTGATGATCCTTGGTGTTTTCCTAATAAATCCCTTGTTCCCCGCTTCCTCGACTCCCTGCTCCTGCTTCCCCGGATTACTGTGACGGTTGATTATTGAATGGAAGGTTGTCGGTTCAAATCCCATGGCTGGCAGAGAGATATCAACACTGGGCTCCTGAACCAGGCCATTAAAACTAACTGCTCCAGGAACACAGTGCTGATTTGTATGTTGTTTTCGAGAGAAACATGCGCTAAATGTAATAACTGTAATTTAAATGAATAATCAATGTAAGTAAAAAGCTTCCTACTATGTGACAAAGACAGCACTTACCAAGGTCCCAACACGAGCCGTTTTTATGCATGAATGCAAATTTCCCAGGAATCGAGAGCCAAACCGCCTCTGTCGAGGAAGCTGGGACACTGCTCAGATACTTGGAAAGGCTGGGAAATGCCAGCAGAATATGCAAGACAGGACTTTTTTATTTTTTTCATTTGTGGCTGGAGGGGGCTCGCGTCTCTCCTGAGTCTCCTTGGAGATAGCATTTTGTGGATGGGTGTCTGCCATTACACTGATTTAATGGACCCTTAAAACTTCAGGGACCGCAGCAGGTACTAAAATGGGTATTTAGCTTGGGCTGCAAATCTTCATATGCTGTAGGGGGAGGTGATAAAGAAATCCTCTTCTCATTGGACAGGGAACAATTTTAATGAGCACTTTTTTCCATTAAACATAATTGTTTTTCTCTGCCGTTTTTGGGGCCCTGTTACTCATTAGGCAAATGCAATTATAACAACCATGGTACATTTTATTCAGTCACATTTAAATAATGTTCAGTTTAAAATGATTGTGGGCTTGCCCACAGCTAGTGGTCACAAATATTTTCAAGTGACATATTAGTATAAACTAAATTCATATGTGTGAAACTCATGCTGAACAATAGGGGTGTTATGCTTTTCTGTTCCCCATTGTGCTATATATGGAGCTGTAAAATAAGGATTAACCGTCCATCCATCTTCCATAGCTGCTTCTTCAGTCTAGGGTTGTGGCCTGAAGCCTCCTCTAGTGCTGGATGAATAATAAGGATATGACTCTGAGCTGAACACAGCATACAGCCAGCTTCTCTACATTATTAATTGAAAATGTGCCTATTATTTTTCATCTCTGTGTATTGTCCTGAAGAGGACTCATCTCAAGCCATGATTATTTCGTCTGTCTGATTGTGTTGCTTCATGCGAAAAGCAATTTGATATACAGCCACATGTCATCTGTTCAATGGACCCTTAACCTGAACTTTTGTGCTTGCTGATACATCTGTAAGCTGTTAGATGATCCCTGTGTCACCCATTTACCTTTGAAACAAATGCACATAGGAGGAAATAACAAATGTCCAAGGAAGACCAGTCAGTTTTGTTCCCTACTGTTGTTCCGTACAGCTGAACTAGAGCTGCTAGTGATGTCATTGATCCAGCAGTGACTTTGGCCAAAACCTATATTAATGAACACGTCTTTGCAGAGAGTAACTAATACCTGATTTTAATTCATTCCTTTAAGTACGTGAAGTTCAGTGCAACCAAGTATGCTATTTATTGTATTCATGGTTGAGTGTAGCTTTGCGAGTCAATAATATAATCCGTTGTTGATATTATTACTTTTCTTTGTATTCATTTGTACTTTGTTCTCGGGTTGTTCACATTATATTGTTTCACGAGTCATATTGTGCACGGCACACGCTGTTTTCTCATTTGTCTTCTTGTCATTTGTGCGTGCACGCGTGCAGTCTATATTACAATATATTCTTTTGGACCAATAAGAAAATTGTTGCCGTGCCCGAAAAGAAGAACGTTGGTGGCCAATCAAAATGCAGCAGCAACATTACCTGACAAGCGCGATTCATTGGCCCTTTCTGACCCTGGACTGGAAGGGGAGGGTGTGACCGCGAGACTTCCGAAAAAAGCCGACAGGGACGGGGAGGACAGAACGAAAAGTGACGATTTTTTACTGATACCCGAGGGCCCCGACCCCCTCCCTTTTTCAATATGGCTGCCGTATCTGCACTCTTCAGTACCGCTCCAATTGGAGGTTGACTCCGATCTCCCTTCTCTGCTGCCTCTCACTCCTGTCGCAGTCGCCAAGACTTTTGAAAACAAATCGGTTTTGCATTTATTCACCTCCCTGTTCGTCGGTTTCTGCTCCAGCCTCCACCAAGCATCGCTTCGGGCCTTTTTCCTCCAAAAGAATCAGCTTCCAGAAATCCTAATCAATCACCAATTTCCAATGGTTTGAAAACACTTTTCGCTCTCTATTTCCTTTTTAATGAACAATGTGTGAAAACTGCGCCGAGCTGGTGGATGTTTTAAATGAAAGTAAGTAGACATTGAGCATGTTTTTCCCGTCGTCCGTGCCTTCTCGGTGCAGCGTAGCTCCTCGGCTAACATTGTCTTATTTTTATTTTTTAGTTTTGCAGTTTCTGCTCCCACCACTAGCTAAGCTAGCCAGTCAGCTGCTAGGCCTTCGGTACTGGGGACTCGGGCAGCTCTGGGGTTAGTTGGTTAATCACAAACCTAGCAGTTCAAGAACCTTCGGGCTGCAACTTTACCTATTTTAAGCTGTTAATGTAACCCACCCTGAGCCATCTAGTCAGCGCTGCCCATCTCCGTAGTCCCATCTGCTTCGCAGCCACCTTTTTCGTATTGTTGTCCGGCCGGTGCGACGTCGCCTTGGGTACATTTTCCCTCAGGTTGTCGTTTTTTTGTGTGGGGCTTGCAGCTCCCGGCCGTACGGCCCCTGCGTCCCCGCCGCCTCAGTTGCTTTTCGGCTCGGCAGCGGAGCGTTATAAGCGGCGGCGATAGCCGAGTCACTGTGCTGGGGGCCCGGGGTGTGTGGGGTAAATGTCAGTGACAGCTCGGGTACAGAACCGAGGGCTCGGCTCTGTAGCGCCGGCCGGTGGCTCGCTGCTCCCGTCTGGTTTTGTTGTGGTTCAGCGAAGCGGTGCAGCCTGGCGGTGGCGTGGCGCCGCTTACCCGCTATTAAACACCCTTTTAACACTTTCCCCATATTTCCCAATCCCTCGTCGCGCCTGTCGTCCCAGCGCAGCCTCGTCGTGTGTCGAAACCGGGGATGGGCTTTTTATTCCGGCTGACTTCTGAGCGCTGTGTCGCTGACCAGGAGGGCCCGGGACTCGCTGATGTCTCCGTCACCCTTCCTGACTTTTCTCATTAATGTCTGTTTTCCCGAAATGTTACCGTCCGTATTCATTGAAAGTTGGCGTGTGAGCCCGTTTTCTGTCCCTGACATTCGGACATGGAGGATTGAAGGAGCGGAGTGACAGCGGGTCCGCGGCCTGCCGGCGGCAGGGCAGCAAACGGCCCAGCCGTCATTTATGTGAGCTAGGCTAAGCTTGTTTTTTTGCTTTTGTTTCCCCTTTTTGCGGTGGTGTTTTTATTAAGTACCGATATAATGTGTCGTCCTCGGGATGTATTGGGGTGCTGAGTGCCGTAAGCGGCCCCGAGGTCCAGCCTTCCATTTTTCTGCGCTCTCTCTCCAAAAGGGGGGAAATGTGACATTTGTTTGTGGCGGATGGCCTAATGATAAAATGGCTAACGTTAGCCTGCACTGCCAGCCCGGATCTTTGCGACGTTGTGTTCTTGACAGGGGAAGCCCGTGTTTTTATCTGTTTCTTTTAATGCTCTTAAGGGACATTTGTCTATTTCACGAGCAACTTGCGGAACAAGTTTTGTATGGATTCAGCTTTGTGTAGCTAGCCGGCACTAGATAAATGCTGTGCTATGTAAATGTAGTCAGTAAAGCATCGGTGTCGTCTTGTATTTTATGCATGTTACTTGTTATATTTGAGGGATCGAAACTTTTGTTACAGTTTTGGAATCTGTTAATGTCACGAGTTTCCAACAACGCTACATAACGTGTGAAACTGACTACCATTTTTAAAATGGCTCCTTATTTGGTGAACACTGATGGGCTCTCAAACTTGAATAAAGAAATTTAGCATGTCCTGTGGTGATAATGAATTACGCACGTTTTAGAAAGGGTGGGATGGGGAGGGGTACAGATCAAATTAAACCAAAATGTGCTCTGTGTATCCATAGAAAAGTTAAACAGGTGCCCTCCCCCCCAATCTCTATCAGTATCTCTTCAGTTCTATGAGAAATGTACTGTCTTTTGTCACAAGTAGGTTGTTACCACGGAAGTTAATTTTGTTTTAGAAAAGTACAAAACAGTATTTCTGCTTAGAATTTATTTATGTAGTCAATGGAGTCTGCTTGGTATACTGATAGATACGTTTTAGTAAACTTGTATGTCTTGGTGAATATGTTCACTTTGTAAGCAAAACACATGCCAGTTAATGTCCCAGACATTAACCGATCATTGGGAAGATTGCTCACAGCAGTCGGGTGGGACTCTCTTCTGATCTAAATTTAAGTTCACATCCTGTAAGAAAGGTGTCAACCCACAGGGACTTTGGTCCACTTCACCGTTTAGCTGTCATGAAGGAGCTCTCTGTATTGTGCTGGTTTTTCTAGTAAGACTCTTGATGTTGTTTCAAAGGCACAAGGATGCTGCTGGAGCTGTGTGTGTGTCAGGATGTTCCTGGGCAGGCTGGGACACAATGAGGGGTGTGACTTTCCCTACTCTCCCATGACATGCTTCTGTCACCTTTCTCATCAGTTTGTCATCCCTCTGTTTTTTGTACCGTAGGAGTTTTCAGTATAATACTGGTACTTCACGGTACAGTAGTTTAAAAAATAATAATTTTCCCTACAGCCTCATACCCTGCTGGATTTCACACTGCTTTAAGAATGTGGTACAAGAAAAAGTTTGTTCACAGTCTGAAAAGTTGCATTTACATTCCAGTATGTGGATATTGTACTGTCTGTTTAAGTCAATGTCTGCAACTTCTACAATAGCTGTATGTTGTGATATTTACATTAAGTGAAATAGACCTAATTATTGTAAAAATAATATATTGCTGGTGCTCATCAGTGTGTGTGTGGTTTCCAAAAAATTCAATTTGACATGCTTATTTTTTTCTGTTAACCTTAGTTCTGGGTTTCACTGTAGTACAAATGGTAAGTTAGAGTGTGGTCTGTATGGTACTTTCAGAGCACAGCCTTTTCACCGTAGTACGATCTTGTCTTTGCCGGGTGTTCTCACTGTTGAAGAAGGCCTAACCTTGGCCAGTTCCCCACGCTTTGCAAATCTTTCTAACTCTCACTCTCGCGTTTTGCCATTTTGCCCTCCCCCACCCATGACACATTTGCATGAGTTAATGGTGTTGGTATCTTGAGGAAAATCACTCGCAGTAGGATTGAAGTGCCAGTGAGTTTTGGAGGCTGGACTTCAATGATCCTCATGACTTTTAAAGATCAGGCTAAACTTGTAATGGTTTATATATTACAACTTCCCTAGTAAAGTCCTGAATAGTCGCCTTGTGAAATCATGGTTTGTATATGTCTGCTTTGTGTAAGAATGTTTTCAACGTTTCCATCATGCCCAAGTATGGAATATGGACACTGCAGAAAGCTGTTCTAAATACATAAAGGAAAGGCAGCTGTGACTGGCTGTATGATCTGTGCCGTGGCCCAGGGACCTCCATGGTTGTGGCTTCGTGTTGGCCCACAGAGTGTGTGTGGCAGTTTTGTGGTGAACTTCCTCCTGTCATTCACAGTCAGTGACTATTGGTGATGCAAATGCTTGTAGGGTGCATGTGTGGGTCTAAGAGCCAAATAATATGTTGCTCTCCTGTACAGGTTGTACCCTTTTTATGTGCTCCCAGCTCAGATGTGCATTTAATGACGATCGGGTGAGTAGATGAGCAGATGTGTTTTTGACTTCATGGCTTCGTCACCCCCCATTTGGAATGGTACATTCTGAGTGCATGTATTATAATACTTTCTCACCAGTGCAGCAGTCCTGGATTAAAAGCATTTCTTCCTTGCTACTTTTGTACATTTTGACCTAATTGACTGGTCTTTTCTAATATGAGACCACTGCCCCCCCCCCCATCCAAATTAGGAGTTTGGTTGGAAAACAGTTTGACCCAGTGAAAAGAGCAGTGTGCACTAGTTAGCTTTCATGATTTTGTAGCGTGTCTCTCAAAAACCCTCTTTAGATTTAGTGGAATGATTTATGCTGAAAAAAATAACCGTAAGAGCATGATACTATATACGTAAGAAAAACAACTTTTGAAAAAGGTACCCATTATAAACCTGTTGTGGAGAATTCAATAAAAACATCGATGGTATATTTTTAATGGTAATTATGTGCCTTTGTCATTCAATAAGTAATAGTAATGTTGAAGAAATAAATGTGAAAATGCACTTACCGTTAAAATACCACTAGGGATCATTGAGGAAAAACCCATGGGAACCAGAAAAAGTGCATCTTTGGTCAGCTGGACATTTTAAAAAGTTTGTAGGTGAACTGTGGCTCAAATTAAATGTGATGACAGTCACTCGGGTTTCTGAATGAGCTTGTATGGTCACTGGCTTCAGGCGACCTTCTCCGGTCCCAAGTGGAGCTTCAGCAGCAGGTAGCCCATACTGTGGGGTGGAGTGTATCTCCTGGCCAGTAAGAGGAAGACAGATGAAAATGCATGAAAACCGTAGTTCTGGGGACCGTAGGTCCTTCATGTGGCATTGGGTGACACTCACACTTAAGGAGCTGATGTTGGTTGCAGTTGGTTGGGACTTGTCTTGGCAGGAAGCCAGTAATATATGCTGTGCCTGGCACATTCTTTTTAGTGTGCATTGCTTACGGTTTTTGGTTATTTTCTTTAGCTGTATGGTTCCAGAACAGCCTTTACAGAGTCCCTGAAAAATGCTATTCAGCTGCTGCTGGATCCATTGCGCCTTTTCCTGCCAATGGCTCCTCTCAGACGAAAAGCTTCACTGATAGATGTTTAGAGTCTTATCAGGGACAGAAGTTTCATAGAGAGGTGGGGTGTGGGATTTGATTATAATAACAGTGATGATAGTTTTCATTGGCTGTAATCGTAGTAAGAATTGAAGTAATCTTATTCGATGATCTCCGCACACAAGTTAGTGGTGCAATAGTGTGCTGTACCTGCAGGCTGCCACCTGCTGCCTGGAAGGCTTAAGTTCCGTAACAGAGGCTGCGATATGGTCAGAGGGCATGGGGGTGGTGTGGGGCTCTCAGCCAATCTCAGCCTGGCTTTGGGGGGCAGAGGTGAGGACAGTGAAGGCAAAGTGCAGCGCACACACACGCACGTGGACACACGTAATGGTTTGTGGTGAGGTTCCTGTAGCTGAGTGAGAAGATAAAGACGTGATCGCTGGCCTTAATTGAACCCCAGGGAGATTCCGACACAGGCCTCATTTTCTGCTTTGGATGTTTTAATTTTGAGATGGGGAGGGGGCGGCTGGTGGGGAGGCGTGAAAAACAGAGGCGCAGATTTATGCACGCCACACCTGTACAGGCGCCGTTAAAGTTGTGAGGGTGACTGAACCCCCCCCCCCATTCTGATCCATTATTCAGTAAAGGGATCCTGGGACGGGCACTTTGTCACTGTGTGGCACTGTCTCCTTGAAGATCTTTATTGTAGAAACTGGCCCCTTTATTTCCTTACTTTGCTGGGTGTTGCATCCTTTTGCTTTTCAATGCCATATAACGGGTAGTATGTTGAAATTGGGGCGGCATGGTGCAGTGGTTAGCACTGTTGCCTCACACCTCTGGGACCCGGGTTCAAGTCCCCACCTGGGTCACATGTGTGCGGAGTTTGCATGTT
>JAODJX010000112.1:507377-532430 GCA_026776945.1 Isichthys henryi
CCCATCTAATATTCAATGCGCCGTACCTTTAAGGGTGGTCTCCTTTTTTGGCTCCTATAACCTGTTGAAGTGACTCGAACTGAAGAGTTGGATGATTTCATATTTAGAAATGTTAGGGCAAATTCCCGAAACCTCACTCAGTCCTTTGCATGTGTTTTTGAGAATTTCTGTGGACTTTTGGAAGTGTGTTTTGGTAATGTAAAAAAAAAGTACTTTATTGGATTACATTAGTTTTGGTTCCCAGTACTGTACATAAGAGGAGGAAATTTTGCTTTTTGGTTACTCCCTGCTGACATTGAAGAACAAGTTATTGTTGTTATCAATATTATTATTAGTAGTATTTATTTGGTTCGTTGTCATGTTTTAGAAGTGTTTGAACTGGCTTTTAGTTAGTGATGGTTTAAAGGAACAGGCCAAGCTTCACATATTCTGCTCTAGCGTCCGTCCATCCGTCATTCTCACCCCCTCTGACCCACTCCACAGGTCCAGTGGTCCATAAGCACCAGTACTCTGGGCATGCGGTGACTGACATTAACCTGGACAACGTATGCAAGAAGGGGAACACGCTGCTCTGGGACCTGGTGCAGGATGAGGATGCGGTGAGGACACACACACACATGATGTCATCCCCCCCCCCCCCCCCATAATCTACTCCGGCTGCTCTAACCCAAAGCAAACGCACCCACTTATCTACTGTGGTTTAATAGTCCAGGTGTTTCAGACTGGGCCAGTCAGGAGTTCCGAGATGAAAGTGTGTTTGGTGCTTTGTTGGTCTTCTTCATTGGGGCTGTTTGCAGTTTGGAGGCCTTTCTCTGCTCCACTTGATTAATCTTGGCAGTAGTACGTCGTATCTCCACTTGTCTGTTTTCGGCGTGTCTCTGGTGCTCTCTGGGCCTCACGGCGCCCAGAGGCTCTGTGAGAGACCCTCTCCGCTGTCCCCCCAATGCTAGATCCACCTGTCCGAGGGTCTGATCAGCGAGGCAGAGAAGCTGCTCTGCTCCCTGGTGTGCTGGTTCACCGACCGACAGATCCGCATGCGCTTCATTGAGGGATGCCTGGACAACCTGGCCCACCACCGGTGAGCTTGGTTGCGGGGGGAAGCACCGTTACAGCAATGCGGGCATTAGTACCAAATGCGGTCTGACCCCGTGCCTGCTCCCCTTTACAGGTCTGTGGTGGTGTCTCTGCGTCTCCTCCCCAAGCTCTTCGGAACCTTCCAGCAGTTTGGCAGCAGTTACGATACTCACTGGATAACCATGTAAGTTACGATACTCTCTGGATAACCATGTAAGCCGCCTCCCCGTCAGAAAAGGCCATGGTCTATATCGAACTTTGCACCAGGTGTCATGTGGGACGTCGTAGACTCACGCTTTTCCGAATGATACATCGCCACACGTCAAAGCACTTTTAATGCCATCAGGTTCATGTACTTTTTTGCTAAGGTTAAACCAGAGGCAGCTTTGGAGTTTTTAACTAAAGCCAGTACTAAGTACACTATTTAAGGGTTGTTCATTCTATCCTATATAGGATCGTATTTGTAGGTAATCTCGTTATTGCTCTCTGTGTATTTTAAGGTTTTTCTTAATTTTTTTTAATAATCATAAACTTTGTGCCCTAGGTTTCATCATCAATATAACCCTAGCTGCTTACTTGACTTACTTGATTAATTCTCTGGAGCTTCCTTCCCATCTGCCGAAACCTCGTCTGCATCTCGCCCTACTAGGTGGGCCGAGAAGGAGCTGCACATGATGAAGCTTTTCTTCGAGAACCTGCTGCACTACATCCAGGAAGTGCGGGAACGGCGTCACAAATTCGCCCTGTAAGTTCTCCCCTGGGTCTGCTGGGCCTGCGAGGTCGTCGTGGGGTCACCGTCCACACGATGGTGGGGCTGATTGGACGGCACGCAGTAATGCTACTGAGAAACCCGTCTGGCACGTTCTCCGTCCACAGGTACGGACACAGCGCCGAGGTCCAGGTGCGCCTGCAGTTCCTCACCTGTGTCTTCTCCACCCTGGGTTCACCTGACCACTTCAGTGAGTTTTGTTTTAACTAACTCATCAGTACTTAAAATAGTCACGCACTGCTTTTTCTGCTTGTGTTGCTTTCTTGTGAAGCCATGGAACAAGATGGCAGAACCTCCTGCTTTTAGATGCAGGGGGGCCTGAGGTGAACCTTCTTGAAGGTGTAAGAGCTGCGGGAAGTTGGGAATATGGCGTAACCAGAGCTAGAGTGGGCCAGGTGTTATGGAGGAAAGTGACTGTAGACTCAAATCCCAGGGGAGGAACCATTAAACCTCTGGGAAAACAGACTTGAATACGAGTTGCTTTTGATAAGAGCAGCTGCAAAGCACTTAATGTGATTAAGAGAAGCTGCAGATGGTGTGGTTGGTAGAAGCTGTGAATGAAGTCGAGGGTGTTTGTTGTTAACCTGGTAACCGTGAGCTGGAGTAGATGGACAGATCTCCTGCGTGCCTGAATTGGCCGAGTGTGTTTCAGAGCAGTCAGTCTGGGGGCCGGTCGGTTCCCAGGACACTGTGACTCGTCGGTGATTGTGGCTGATTGTTGCTGGCGTGACCCAAGCGTGTAACCCGATGAGCTCCGGCTGAACACTGAGAAATTGTGCTCATGAGTCTGAATGGGGAACCCGATCGGCACTCCGCTCCCAACAAGGCCATCGTTCGGCGTGGGGGGCCATGCCTCGCCTCGCCAGACGCTCTCTTTGCCTCTTTTGTAATCAGGCTTTTGGGAAGGTTTTCTCAGTGGGACTGGGGTTTCAGAGGAACGCCATGGCAACGCTCCGAGTCGGGGGTGTCGTCGGGGCGGGGGGGGGGACCACGGATTGGATCAGATTTTCTGAAAACGGTGTGGTTATATTTCACACAATAGGTGTAAAACCTCACAGTGACTTATCACAGGGGTTTGCTGATTTAACCTTATTAAAATAACAACCGAAGATTTACAAATCTGTCACCTGCCACTGGGTGTAGATTTCATGGGATGTTTCATTTATACGGGATGTAAATACTCAAAGCCATATTAAGGATTTTTGCTGATGTGTACAGAAGTGTTGATTCTATCCTTAGCCCTTTGTTCTGTTTCACTCCCCCGTCCATCCCTCTGCCGGCTGCCAGGGCTGAGTCTGGAGCAGGTAGACATCCTGTGGCATTGCCTCGTTGAGGACTCGGAGTGCTACGACGATGCCTTGCATTGGTTCCTCAACCAGGTGCGCAGCAAAGACCAGCACGCAATGGGCATGGAGACTTACAAGCACCTGTTCTTGGAGAAGGTGAGCAGTCGCCCATCCGAGTCTCGAGGACTCCTGGTGGGGTTGGCTCATCACCCAGAACTGCGTCGCTCTCCTTAGATGCCCCAGCTGAAGCCGGAGACCATCAGCATGACGGGCCTCAACCTCTTCCAGCACCTGTGCAACCTGGCACGTCTGGCCACAAGCGCCTATGACAGTGGCTCCAACTGCGAGGTTGGGCCTCTCCTATTTCTATTCTGACTCCTGATGTAGTTCCAGGATCAGCTCCATGTGTAACATGGCATGCTTACGTCTGTAAATTATCAGATCTTAGGCGGCGTGCTTGACCCATTCCTTGGTGACCTTGTGAGACCCTTGTCCTCTGGTTCCCCTCAGTTGTGTGGTATGGACCAACTGTGGGGTATTGCCCTGAGAGCCCAGTCCGCTGACATCAGCCGTGCAGCCATCCAGTACATCAACTCCTACTACATTAACGGTGGGTGCTACCTAACCCTAGTTTCACCTGTTGTCCTTTGATCGTCTACTAGCTGAATGAGAGACCGTTCTTTTGTAGAGTTAAGGTTGAGTCAGTCAGTGATCTTGCTGCAGGAAACTTCCTCGGACTTTTTACTGATCTCATATTTACCCAAGGAAGGTTGTGAACTTCCCCCCCTTTGTCACTAGAAAAAGAGAGAAGCTTTTTTAGCGGTTACCTCATGCATACTTCATGGCGGGCAATGTGAGGAAGCTAGCTTCTCGTTTTTACCATCCAGGTAAAGCCGGTTTGGAGAAGGAGCAGGAGTTCATCAGTAAGTGTATGGAGAGCCTTATGATGGCTTCGGGGAACCTTGAGAAGGACCCACACTCCAGCCTCACAATCATCGAGAGGGGGCTTCTCATGCTGAAGACTCATCTGGAGGCGTTCAGGCGTCGGTATGCCGGTGGGGGGTGGGGAATGCCCCTATTGCCTTTGTTGTGCTTTTGGCCTTTCTGCAGGTGGCTCTCAGGAGAAAATACTAGAGCAGTATTTCACAACCCGGTCTTTGGGGACTCTCAGACAATCCTTATTTTTGCTCCCTCTCAGTCAGACGGCCCATGTTTTTGCTCCCTCAAAGCTTCTAGGAGCAAAAACGTGGATTGTTTAAGGGTTCCTGAGGATTGGTTTAGGAAACATTGCACTAGATGATTAGGCACTAACAGCCTTGGTTTTATTTGTCAATAGAGTTTTGACAGCTTTTTGCACGAGTTTTGTCGTTTGACTTTTTTTGGCACTTCAGCCAAAAGTTTATAAAAATCAATTTTCACATTCCTACCAACACCAAAATTTGTCAAAACCAATTAGCAAGTGTAAATAGGTCAAGTTACAGTGAGAAGAAGAGCACAGTATGGTTACGGGGTTCATCAATCTGTGATGCACTCGGATCTGGGTTTGGGAATCATCGTTGCAGAGGTCAGAACTGCAAGGGTTGATGGGTCAGAAGAATGCAACATGAATCTGAATTTGAGTGGCGAAAAATGGCTATAAACTGTGGCTTTTTTGACTGCCTATGTTGTACATATTCTGCTGCATAAGTGGTTATCGGTAAATGTAAACATTCCCAGCTGAACGAGCCGCTATAAGTAATGGCTTCAGGGTCCATGCAGGCCTGTGGCCTTTGCATGTCCCAAGCCAAATCCCAACGTATCATTGGCTCACTTCGCGATGCAGGTGCCAAACCCCGGCGTCTTATTTGCTCGCAGGTTTGCCTATCATCTGCGGCAGTGGCAGATTGAGGGGACGGGCATCAGCAGCCATCTGAAGGCCCTGAGCGACAAGCAGTCTCTGCCACTGAGGATCGTGTGTCAGCCTGCAGGCCTCCCCGACAAGGTAGCGGTGGCGAGGGCAGCCACGATGCTCAAAGATGGGTCTTTTAGAATTCACTACTGCGGACACTCGCCTTTTCACGAGTGCCTGAAGGTTCACGTCTGTCCCCGTCTCTTGTTTCCTCTGTCTCCCCCTCCTTATCCCTGTGGGCAGATGACAATCGAGATGTACCCCAGCGACCAGGTGGCGGACTTGCGGGCAGAGGTGACGCACTGGTACGAGAACCTGCAGAAGGAGCAGATGAACCAGCAGGCGCAGCTGCAGGAGTTTGGCCAGAGCAGCCGACAAGGAGACTTCCCAGGTCAGAGAAGGGGGGGGGCGCCTTCCGCTGCCACGGGCACGCCGTGGATTCTGTGACCCATCTATGCTGGGTTTGTCAGGGTGGATGGATTTGCTGAGCAGAAACATGCAGTGATCATCCCCCAGAGCAGGTTCCATGCAGTCATTATGGAGTCGCTTTACTTTACTTCTTAGAGTGATGGCCCGAGGCCTAGCTGAGGGCCGATAGGTTCTCCGGGTTGTTCCTGATGCCCTTCACTGGTATCCCAGCATCTTCCTGAAATGCCAGGGCCTCCTCTGCTCTTAATGTCATAATTTTAAATCACACTGTGCTGGGTGATATACTGAGTAACTTTAGATTAGTGCCTTTCTTTATGTAGGGACACCTGAAGGATGGGCAGGGCTGGTCCCGCTAGCTCTCACCATGATGTGTCTGCCCTCCTTATATGTGATAAAGATTAGTTATCTGTGAGGAATAGGGTTGCAAAATTCTGTGAATTTTCCCATTAAGTCTCATATATTCTGGTTAATTCCCCTGGAAAGTTTCCAACTTGGAATATTTCCAAAATTCCCCAGCTTAACTCCCTACGGAATGGAAAGTTTCTGGAATGTTTCCGTAAATTTTCTGCCCCTTTGCAACCCAGCCACCCCCTCGTGGTTCTGAAGAACTGCTAAATCAGCAATGTGTCGGGTTCTGCCGCAGGTGGCCTGATGGGGCCGGTCCGGATGATCTCCTCGGGCCACGAGCTGACCACGGACTACGACGAGAAAACGCTTCACGAGCTGGGCTTCAAAGACATGCAGGTAGCCTCCCACGCATGCCGTGTAGCATTTCATAGTGTGATACTGATCTGATGGAGAGTTGTGCAGGCAGGAAGGCCGACAGCCTTGGGCGACGTTGTCACTGCATACAGTGAAATATGCCAAACATAAGGTTGAACCCTACTATTTTATAGACAGGTCTGTTTCCTGCCAGGGTTCGAGTGGGAATGAGCTGTGCTTTAGTAAAACTTTAATAGTCAGTCTCTACCCCACCCTTTCTAAAACATTGTATCAAAAACTGCAGTTGGTAGAATTTTAGGGAACTGTAATTAGTCTGGTCAGGTAACTGGAAATCTGTGCTCGGTCTTGCAGATGGTGTTCGTGTCACTGGGCGCACCGCGGCGCGAGCGTAAAGGCGAGGGGGTGCAGCTGCCGGCCTCCTGCCTCCCGCCCCCCCAGAAAGAGAACATCCCCATGCTTCTGCTGCTCCAGGAGCCCCACCTCACCATGCTCTTCGACCTGCTGGAGATGCTGGCCTGCTTCAAGCCCCCCAGCACCGAGCGGGCCTTGGAGAGCGCCCAGGTGTGTCCGGGGTCAGCCCCCCTGGGCCAAGTCACCGTGGTTACACTTAATTATGTCACCCCTTGTTTGTGATGTTTACACATTAGTGACGAGACTTTGTTTATAATGAAGCCTGCACTAGTGGCCAAAATTGTGGAAATCGAGTTTATAGAGTACAACTTTATTCTAGTTACATCAGTTCCTTAATTGTCCAGTGTATATTTTGTTGATAAATATTACTGCCAATACTCCTGCAGCAATTTTTAAAGAGTGCTGCCAAAAATGCTTTGTGTTCACACAATTCTGGCCGCTGGTCTGCGTTATCGCGTAGCCTAGAGCCCGTAAATGCTAGTAGCACCAAAGTATCTAAGATGCCCATGACTAGAGCCTCGTTTCCACCGACGTGGTGCTGGTGTACCAATCCAGCACTGATTCCACGCATTTCCACTACAAAAATGGCCCTGGGGCAGAAAAAACTGCTCCAGCACAGCACCTCAGAAAAGCTGGGCACAGAATATAACACCGGAAGGTCCGCGAATGTAGAACAGGCTATGGGGTCCAAACCTTCCGTATAACCGGAATATTCATCCCATAACAGATACAGTCTAATAACGACAGTGCTGGCGCAATAAGGAAAACGAAAGATCGATCTGCTGGCCAGACTTAATAATAAAGTGTAAATATGCTGCAGGTCGAATTAATTAAAATGTTATGCCGTTTGAGTGTTGAAGAAATCATGAGGCATACAGCAAAGTTCAGTTTTTAGCATTACTGCACGATCCTTAAAATGTCAGCAATAAAACAGCAAGTGACGAAGTAGCACATACAGTTATGGGAGTTTTTCGGAGACAAAACGTCATAAAATAGCTTAAAACTGTATGGATTGTATTTTTCTGAAAATAAGAAATTTAGCGTAAGATATTAACTTGCACTAAAACACTTGTAACGCTGCATCATTTATGTGAATTATACATGTTTTTTTTTTCTGTGAAAAATGAAAGATTGATCTGCGGACCAGATTAAATAAAATATAAATACGTCACAGGTTGAAAAAATATTGTGCCATTCGAATGGCTAAGAGATGAGGCGGATTGCAAAGTTTTAGTTAAGACTCTTATTGCGCGATACTTAAAAAAAAAAAAAAAAAAAGGACAGCGGTACAACAAGCAAGAATAAAGAATAAACTCACTCACACATACGGATGGGACCTTTAAGGAGACAGAAGTGGATACAGGCGACAGTCTGGGTTCATACGAGTCGTACTCTGGAAACGTATTTTGGTTCAGCTCAATAATAAAAAAAAAAACCGAAATACAGATTAACCTTTTACTCTCATTTCCGTCTAGATAACATTTCTGTTCCGTTCTTTTTTGAAATCGGTGTAAAAGCAGGCTGGTTCTCAAAAGGCACCAAGTGAGAACCAGCAGCAGCTCTGTGTTGGTGGAAACGAGACATAGATGGATTATACAGCTGCGCTTAGCTTTTAAAGCTAATGGCACTGAGATGTGGAATTTTCCTCCATGGCTGACATTCAGTAATGGTTTGGGTCAAAGTCGTGAGTCTGCTGTCTGTCTGTGAGTCTGGCTCTCGATGTGAGCTAGGCACTGTCTCTGGCCTGGCTTGTCTGGCTCTGACCCGCCCCCATGTGCATGCAGGGCGCCCGCTGTGAGGAGCTACACCTCCACGCGGAGAACCTGTCCCGGCGCGTGTGGGAGCTCCTCATGCTGCTGCCCACCTGCCCCAACATGCTGCTGGCCTTCCAGAACATCTCAGAGGAGACGGTCAGTCCTCCCATCCTTTCCCATCCCTCTGCGGTGTCTCCTGGCACTGTCGTCATGGTAACCGCTCACTGCCTGTCCATTAAAAGTTTTCCCCCTAAATTGGTACATCTCATTATGGTACACCAGTAAATTTGAGAACCTTTCCCAAAGACTCTTCCGCAGTCTCTCCTGGGACTCGGGCTGACATTTAGATTCTGGATCTGGCTTTAAAATCAGCTTTTAAAATCCGCCCCTCTCCTCGCTAAAGCTGCTGTCAAATCTCTGTTCTCTACACTTCCATCAGGGGGCTGAGGGTCTCTGCTGGAAGGATCTGCTGAGGATTAAGAGCCCCCACAAGCTGCTGTACGCGCTGGAGATCATCGAGGCTCTGGGGAAGCCCAACCGGCGTATCCGTCGGGAGTCCACGGTAACGCAGCTTCTGCAGGCCCAGTCACTGGCAAACTCATGGAAACGTCTGCAATTTATACTGAGTCAGCGCTGTCTGCAGGCTTGAAAGAGAGTCGCTTTGAAGGACACTGGAGCTGTATAAATTCTACAGGCAGCACGTCGTTAATTTTAAACCGTCGTTAAGTGAAAGCCAAGCGGGATGGCCTCATTTCGGGCCCTGGCCTGACTGCTGTAAATTTCAGACTCGGTCGACGGCCAGGGCAGTAAATCACTGTGGGGAAGAAACCCTGCGCTTCATGTTTCCTCTTCAGACGCCCGTGTCTCTGTGCTCTTTGAACTGCAGGGCAGCTACAGCGACCTGTACCCCGATTCGGACGACTCCAGTGAAGACCAGATAGAGAACAGCAAGAACTCCTGGAGCTGCAAGGTGGGCGTCTTTGGTCCAAAATAAAGACTTACTGCTCACTGTGCTGCCCCCCCGCCCAACCTTTTCAGCCCAATCAGTGCTGCAGACTGCTGCCTGTGTGTCAGTCACTTCCCAGTAACTGCAAAAGCATCTGAATAATAGGCTGGAAATAGCATATGAGTGAAGGAGAGTGAGGAAGCGGAGTAGCAGTCTTGGTGGAAGTCGGGCTTGTAGGCCAGGTGCTCGAGTTGGTGGAAAAATTGACCCGCTGGTGCACATGCCCAGTTATTGGGATCCTGTCCAGGATAAGTGCTTTGGGGATAAGTTCTTTGGGGATAAGTACAGATGGGTGTTTTCTATGCCAGAGCCAGCTCTACTAAGCCTCACAGGATTATAACAGTATGATCTGCCTCTTGTGTGAATTTAATGGCGGGGGCTTTTACACTGCCCACCCCCCTTCCCGCCTTGTAGTTTGTGTCTTCTGGTGGACTTCAGCTGCTTCTGGAGATTTTCAACTCCGGCATCCTTGAACCCAAAGAGCAAGAGACCTGGACGGTGGTGAGTGTCCGTGGCCCCCACCGTAAGCGGACAGGCCCCGCCCTCCTAGCCTTGCACGGTTTTTATTCAGGGCTTTAATAATCCACCGTGTCCACAGTGGCTGCTGGACTGCCTGGCCTGCCTTCTCAAGCTCATCTGCCAGTTCGCTGTGGACCCGGCGGACCTGGACCTGGCCTACCATGATGTGTTCGCCTGGTCGGGCCTCGCCGATGGCCAGCGGAAGAGGGCGTGGCCCGGCAAGTCACGAAAGGCGGCCGGGGATCATGGGAAAGGGCTGCACATCCCACGGCTGACCGAGGTGGAGTCCCGCCCTCTGGTTACTGCTTTCCTGTGCTCTTATTCAGCTTAACTGCTATGTGTGGTAGCCGTGAGCACTTTCCTCTTATATATCCCACTCTTCCTTTATTTTCTGTGTCCCTTATTTACTCTTTTCCTCTAGTCAGCATATATTAATTTCTTTTTTCATACCCTGCATGTGCTTTATTTTATCAGCTCCTTTGATATTTTTCCCACTCAACTAAATAATTTCCCTCATTTTTGAATAATTTCCCGCAAACGCGGTGCTCGATGGAAACGCGGCTGCTTTTCCTTCTAGGTGTTCCTGGGACTTGTCCAGGGAACTAACCTGATCCAGAGGTTAATAAATGTGGCCTACACATACGATAATCTGGCACACAGGTCAGCAAGCTTTATATTAAACACTCTTACTGCTTCGTTATTTATGTAATATAGTCTCCTACTGAAGCTCACAGTGGTGGTATCTTTTTCAGGGTTTTGAAGGCTCAATCTGATCACAGATCTCGGCATGAAGGTGAGTGCAGGTTTCAGGAGCCCTCAGTACATTAGAAACATTTCGAGACGCATGGAAGGTAAACCGTCTGCTTTGTATGAAATAAGCTGGTCCTGTGTGAAAATACACACACCTACCAGCAAGGGAGCGCTGTAGTTTAGGATAGAGCACTGGAGGGTAATACCCATACCCAGTACACAAATTGTTTATCGTAGGTTTAGCAGGTGAGGGAAGCCATATTGTGAAAACATGGTAAACAGTAATTTGCGAGCTAAAATGAGAACTCAAACCGCTTGAGCGCTTGAGTCAAACCGCTTCCATTCCTTGGAATTGCATGCAATCTTTCTGGGTGTTGCTGCGCTGCCTCCCCCCCCCCCCCCCACAGTGACGCACTACTCCATGTGGCTGCTGGTGAGCTGGGCCCACTGCAGTTCGCTGGTGAAGTCGAGCTTGGCGGACAGCGAGCACTTGCACGACTGGCTGAAGAAGCTCACACTGATGGTGCCTGAGGTGAGTTCCCAGGCGGATTTGTGCGTCGTTCACTCCGTCCGCAGAATAATCAGCCCGTTCATTCTTTCCTTTAATATTAGTACCGCCAGTAATTTTTCGACCTGCTTTAGCCGGCAGCAGTGACGTGCTTCAGTGAATCGCACCTTTTGCTTCTGCTAATGGGCCATCGCATTAGCAGACCACTCACCCATCAAGAGAACAATGGGGCAGTCAGTAACCCTCACAGCAGTTGCTGTCACTCCAAAAAAGCTGCAAAACCCATAATAGTCCTGTTTGTCGTGTGTTTTTGTGCTCAGTGATTTAAGTATTGGTTTCCATTCATTAATCTTATGAAATGGATAATAATCCCACACTGGAAATAAAATAAAAGTCCTACTGTAACATAAGTACAAAAAGAACTGATCAATTTGACCGCCACTACAGTTGGGTATGGGCGGTCTTATTTCTAAAAGATATATAATGAGAAGACATTACATGTGTCACTTATTTGTTTTGTAATTGTTGGAGTAACAATGCAGACGGAATGACAAGCCCCTTCAGCCGGAAACGGTGCATTTTACAATTCGTTTCAAATAAAATGTATGTATTTTAATCGATTCACCTGGACTGACTTATATAAGAGCAACATCACTTTATACAAAAAGCAGAAACGACGACCAACATGAATTCACCAACAAACTACATCTATTTATCCATTGTTTTATAAAATAAATACTGCTTCTTAGCTGTGATTACAGGACAGAGCCGCCGCTCTGTCAGGAACATTGCGTCTTTTTGGCTGAGGGTGTTAGATTCGCTGCTGTTATTAAGCAGCCGCTCTCTTAGGAACATTACGGCTTTTTGGCTGAGGGTGTTAGATTCGCTGCTGTTATTAACATTAATGGCACATTAGCGCAAACAAAGAGCTGCATACATCTTGCTTGGTGGTCAGTGGAGTTTGATATTCATTGGTATGAGAATTGGCAGTTCTAGTGTTAAATGGTTCAATGATCTTCTTAGGTAAAGCAGTTCACTTTAAATGACTTGATTTGGTCGCCAGGCGGCGGTGCGGCACGAGGCTTGTAACGGCCTCTACAAGCTCTCTCTGTCGGGGCTCGAGGGAGGCGAGTCCATCAACAGGTCCTTCCTGCTGCTGGCTGCCTCCACGCTGCTGAAGTTCCTGCCCGACGCCCAGGCGCTGAAGCCGCTGCGGGTATGTGGTCAGCTTGCTGTGGGTCTTCAGGGATGACCTCTGCCGCTCCCACTGACTAATCACCATCCAGGCTGAAGGTGTTTGTAGGGCAAGGTGGAGACGCTTAGCCTGTCAGGGGTCCTAATCAGTGATGTACTTCCCTTTCTGTTCGCTATTTCCTTCAGGCTTGTTTTCCATCCCTGCTAAATACCGGATTCAGATCATACTATTTAATAATAAACCGAAGCAGGTAGCTTGGTGTTAACGCCGTTTATTTAGTGATGTTGACCAGTATCTTTGATCACGATTTAATCATGTTCCTCGAGGGGCCTGGAGTCCTGTGCTTGCCTCACCAGTGTGGTAAATGTCATTTGAGTTCATCACCATAGGCAGCAGAGCCTGTGTGATCACAGGCCCCACGCTTGATGTTCCTTGATGTAAAGTTCCTTTGCTTTAGGGATCTCACCATGACTATGTATCTGCATGTGTCCAGGTGGAGGATTATGAGGAGGAACCTCTTCTGAGGACGGGGTGTAAGGAATATTTCTGGCTGCTCTGTAAGCTGATAGACAACATCCACGTCAAGGATGCCAGCCAGGTACTGCTGTGTCTGCTAGGGGTAATCACGTGACGACTTGTGCCATATTGCAGTAGGCTTTGAGGTGGGCTGCATAAAATGGACTATAATTCATATTCAGGGGCCAGCATAAGCAGCCAATGACATGTTTTGAATCCCTGAGTGACAGGGGAGGGGGGCGATCAGCTTTCAGCTATGGCCGGTGCCCCTTTGGCCCCGCCCCTGTATATTCCCTTTATTCCTTCTTTCTGAATTAGCCAGATTTTACTCCATTTCCTTCCCATTTGCTTTTTGTGTGCTTTAGACCACGTTGCTGGATCTGGACGCCTTGGCGAGGCACCTTGCCGACTGCATTCGCAGGTGAGATCCCCTTCTCCGAGTGGCCGCGTTCCCACTCCTGGGATTCAGGAGGCCCCACCTCCCCTTTAACTCCGCTATGCCCCGCCCCACCAGCCGGGAGATCTTGGACCAGCAGGATGGGACCATCGAGGACGATGGGCTCACGGGGCTCTTGCGGCTGGCCGCCAGCGTCATCAAGCACAAGCCGCCGTTCAAGTTCTCGCGCGAGGGCCAGGAGTTCCTGCGGGACGTCTACAACTTGCTGTTCATGCTGCCCAGCCTGAAGGACCGGCAGCAACCCAAGTGCAAGTCGCACGCAGCCCGTGCTGCCGCCTACGACCTGCTGGTGGAGCTGGTCAAGGGCTCCGTGGAGAACTACCGGCTCCTTCACAATTGGGTGATGTCCCAGCACATGCAGGGTGGGTCTGTAAATATGCACCGTCTGCGTGTGACTGGACAGCGGTCTGCCAGTTTTGCTTACTTCAATCGCCGTCGCTTTATTGCCTCCGTAGCCTCGCACGCCCCATACAAATGGGACTACTGGCCTCACGACGACGTGCGAGCGGAGTGCCGCTTTGTGGGCCTCACCAACCTGGGTGCCACCTGCTACCTGGCCTCCACCATACAGCAGCTGTACATGATCCCCGAGGCTCGCCAGGCTGTCTTTTCGGCCAAGGTGCGCCATTCGTCCCTCTGCTCCCTTTCTCCTTCAGCAGAAACGCCCTGGTGCTTCAGTTTTATTCTTCCGAGTTTAATCGTCACATGATCGCAAAAACCTTGAAATTCTGATGCCGCAGTTGTGTGGGAGGGAACAAGTTAGTGCAGTGTAAGGACTAGCGGACACGTGGGTAAGTGCAGTGTTAGTGCAGTGGGGACGAGGGTATGCAGATAGCCACAGCGGTAGTACAGTACTGATAAACTACTAAAGTGGAATATCAACAGCAGTGTGTAATATAATGCAGTTTAGTATTAATAATAACAATATTAGGGGTGCAATGGATCGCAAAACTCATGGTTCGTATTGCGGTTACGAGTCACGGGTTGGATCTTTTTTTGGATCATCAAAAAAATGGGGGTAGACAAATATAAATTTTTTTCATTACATAAATAACGCGTAAAGCCAGGAGCTTCTAACATGCTCCGTTCACGTGAAACTCTCACCAACTTTGTCAGAATCTTGTTGCTGTAGATCTGCATGGTTTGAGCATTGAGGACATCCGTCATTATCTTTTTCTGTCTTATGTTAAGATCACGACTTGTCTGCTGATCTCAACACAGCTAAAGTTGTTTTCTCAAGATCACAAGTTATTTTCTTGAGATCACAAAATAAGTTGTAAATAGATGTGCAGACGGTGTTTGTCAAGGGACAGAGGGAAGCGGATTCCAGTAGAAATGCCTTGGCTAATGCTGTTGAATCTGCAGGTTATTTATTTATTTTTATTGCATTAACACCAAAAGCTAAAATTCTCCCCCATTCTGAGAAATGAATTTTAAGGCCTGAGTGCATGACCTCTATGAACTTGTGTAGTATCAAGATTTAGGGAATTATTCAGCTATAAAACTGTATTTCACGCTATTTGTTAAACTTTACAAGTAGTCTGTGATTCACATGCATGCCAAACCATGGGGTGGGGTCCATACAGATTACAGATTAACTGTGGTCGGTTATACCACTGAAATGCGGCGAGTGTGCAGATGCAGGCCACCGGGCGCGGTTGATTTCATGCTTAGGATTTCTGCGTGGAAATCGCATTTATCCAAAGCAGTCCCATAATTAGGTTATCTGAGTTTTAACTCCTGGGGCCTTGTGATTTGTGTGTGTGTGTGTGGTTCCTGTTTAATTACCATTTGTCCCTACAGTATGCAGAAGAGATGAAACACAAGACGACCCTGCTAGAGCTTCAGAAGATGTTCACGTACCTCATGGTGAGAGCTTCGCGGTGTGCTTTAAAGCAGCCCCCTGCTGCCTTGTTTGAGTTTCTGCCTCCTGCCTCCCCCATTTTCACTGGCTCCCTTGACCCCCCCCCCAAAGGAGAGCGAGCGAAAGGCTTATAATCCACGGCCGTTCTGCAAGACCTACACCATGGACAAGCAGCCACTCAACACGGGTGAGCAGAAGGACATGACTGAGTTCTTCACGGACCTCATCACCAAGATCGAGGAGATGTCTCTGGACCTGGTAGGTTTTTCATTCCTGTGAAGGTATTTCTGCCAGTCATCGGAGCCCCACCTCCTTGCTGATTGGCTGCAGGAGTCCTTTCTTAATATCAATAAGTGCCTGGCCAGTGGCCTTAAGTATTTCTGAAAGTGGGCTGGAATTGTGTTTTTGGACTCACCTGCCTTAAAATCTTTGTCCTCCCCCCTTACAGAAAAACACGGTGAAGACGCTCTTTGGCGGGGTCATCACAAATAATGTGGTGTCTCTGGTAAGGAATCTGGTTTGTTGTGTTTGGGCCTGGGAGACATCAGGATGATTACAGCTTCAGGCTAAGATGTAAATCTTACTTTTCAGGACTGTGAGCATGTGAGCCAGACCGCAGAGGAGTTCTACACGGTCCGATGCCAGGTCGCGGACATGAAGAACATTTACGTAAGTCTGTCTCGTGTAACTGGTCCCCTTCAGCTTTTAGCCAGTTTTGTATGAAAGTATCTGCCCTCTAAGGTCCTTGATATCATATTTTCGCACATTAATGAGCTGAAATTGAGGCATGTGCACTTTCATGTATGTTCGACAGTCTCTAAGAATTGTGGCAGTTTCATGGTGCTGTAGTTTGCCAAGTATTCTCCACTAGATCTCCATGACCATTATTTTTGACACACAGACCAAACTGTATTAGGCAGTAATTGTTAAATCCTAATCCAGTAAGTTTATGAGAAGTGTTTGTTGTGCTAGTTGTTGGAGTTTTACTTGCGCAAAAATGTTCTGAGAGCAGAAGGGAAAACGATTGGTTCGGAGAGAACCAATCAGATTGTAGAGGAGGTGGGTTCAAGCAACTAGAGGAGGCGGAACCAAGACATCTGATTAAACTCCTGTCCTCTGCAATCTGATTGGTATTCTCTCTGAACCAAACATTTTTCATTTTGCCCTCAGAACACTTGTGTAAGTAAAACTGCCATGAGCAAGTTTGTATGACCTTTGGGTGTAGAACTTTCAAAATAATTTTGATGCAGTGCAAGTCTTCTATGTGTACCGGGATGGCACTGCTTATCGTGGGTGGTGTTTTGCACAGGAATCTCTGGACGAAGTGACCATCAAGGATACCCTGGAAGGTGACAACATGTATACTTGCTCGCAGTGTGGGAAGAAAGTGCGGGCAGAGAAGAGGTGAGCTGGGGACACGGTGGAAAACAATAATATCTCATCTCATCGTTTTTTAGGGATCTGTCAGTATTCAGCCTTCTGTAAATCTTGGTGTGGTTTGAGGTGTCTGTAGGTTTCTAGAACACACTCACCCAAACTGCTGGCTCCAATGAGTATTGTGTCCCTAATCCCCCCCACCCTCAATTCTGCACCGCAAGGGCTTGTTTTAAAAAGCTGCCCCGGATCCTGAGCTTCAACACCATGCGCTACACGTTCAACATGGTGACCATGATGAAGGAAAAGGTGAACACGCACTTCTCCTTCCCGCTGCGGCTCGACATGACGCCGTACACGGAGGACTTCCTGATGGGCAAGAGCGACAGAAAGGAGGGTACGTGTAGCTGCAGGCAGGCTGGTTCCACTCCGCCTTTCTTTGGGGGTCCAGATTAAGAATCACCATTGGGTGCCCCCCTCCCCTGCAGGGTTCCGGGAGGAGGCGGAGATGAAAGCAGCAGAGAGCTACGAATACGACCTCATCGGGGTGACTGTGCATACAGGCACGGCTGATGGGGGACACTACTACAGCTTCATCCGCGATATCGTCAACCCGCATGCTTACAGGAACAATAAATGGTATGTGCAGGTGACACTTCGGGGGGGGCCAAGGACTTTGCTCTCAGACCCCAAGGGCTTACCATGTGCCTGTCCGCCTCAGGTACCTGTTTAACGACGCTGAGGTAAAGCCCTTTGATTCGGCCCAGCTGGCATCTGAGTGCTTCGGGGGTGAGATGACGGTAAGACGGGACATGAAACACGGTGGGGGGGCCACTGTTAACACTCAGGCTAACTCCACGGGATGTCAGGAACGTGATGGATGTGTAATCATGCTTAACTAGCGGCTGTGTGCTAATCTGGAGTAGCATGGAAAATCTGACAGGAACGCTAAGCCTGAACTGCAGATATTTCAGTTTTGTAAAGGGTAAAAGTGTTTGCTTGTAAGCCGACCCAGTCTCATGAAGAGTGCTTCTAATTTCTTTCAGACGAAGACCTATGACTCTGTTACAGACAAATTTATGGACTTCTCCTTTGAAAAGGTTGGTTGTCTTGACTGATGAATATTTTACTCTTGAGCCTTTCTCTTAGTTTAACAAAAAATTCTCCTGGTCTCTTCCTTCAGACCCACAGTGCCTACATGTTGTTCTACAAGCGGGTGGAACCTGAGGAGGAGAATGGGAAGGACTTCAAATTTGAGGTTTCTCCTGACCTGCTGGAGGTACTGTGTAGCTCACATTGCGTCTGGTGTGACTATCTTAAAGGTTAGACATGTCTGTCTGAACTGAAGCCTGGTTTCCTACCTGGAGTCATCTGACTCTCAGTGTTTCTCTTCCTCACCCAGTGGATCTGGCATGACAACATGCAGTTTCTCCAGGACAAGAACATTTTTGAGCACACCTACTTTGGGTGAGTGTACGGTTTCGCACCCCGCTTCCTCTACAGTGTTGTGCCCCGTACGTCGCTCACTTCCTATACGGTGTCCGTGCAGGTTTATGTGGCAGCTGTGCAGCAGCATCCCCAGCACCCTCCCTGACCCAAAAGCTGTCTCCCTTATGACGGCCAAGGTGAGATGGTGGCCCATGTGGATGTGAGCCCTCTGTAGGGCCCCTCTGTAGGGCCACTCTGTTGGATTGTTCTTTATGCATAATCTTTAAGGGCCATTCTTTATGGCTCCTCTTTGACTGTGTCTCTGAGACGTCATGCCTGCTCTGTGCCTGAGATGTACTGCTCTTTGTTACAGCTGAGTACGTCCTTCGTCCTTGAGACGTTCATTCATTCAAAAGAAAAGGTACCTTTCTGCTCATATTTTTCTGCCGTTCTGTTTAAATGTAATCTTACCCTTAAGCAAATGTACTTGAATTTGCTAGGATCGGTTGCGTAACTCTCCTGTTGTAAAGCACATTAAGAGCGTGGGACACTTGAGGATGGGGGGGATTGTAACTGGCCTGTTCTTTGTTTGATAGCCCACAATGCTGCAGTGGATTGAGCTTCTCACCAAGCAGTTCAATAACAGCCAGGCGGCCTGTGAGGTAACCCACCATGACTTTTCTCACTCGCCGCGTTCCCATCCACCGGCTGTGTTCCCGGCGGAGCTGACCCTCCCCCCCTTTGTCTTTAGTGGTTCTTGGACCGGATGGCGGACGACAACTGGTGGCCAATGCAAATCCTTATCAAGTGTCCCAATCAGATCGTGCGGCAGGTAATCCCTCGCACATGTGTGTTTGTGTGCGGGTTTCTGCGTGGGGTCACCAAGGGAGATAACGACAGCCCTTATCCTCCCCAGATGTTCCAGCGTCTGTGCATCCATGTCATTCAGA
Source organism: Isichthys henryi (assembly GCA_026776945.1). Lineage (NCBI taxonomy): Eukaryota > Metazoa > Chordata > Actinopteri > Osteoglossiformes > Mormyridae > Isichthys > Isichthys henryi. Next base: position 526,279 of record JAODJX010000112.1, read on the forward strand.
GGCTGCGGCCAGTTCATGCCCACCTGTACCTTCAGCCTGGCATGGAGGATGGGTATGTTCATCTCTGCTCACTAGTCTGTCTTCCTTCCCATCGGAGGATGGATCGTATGGTCGTTGCTCTTGGCGTCCATGTCAGAAATGGCACCCGCCGTTTCCGTTAGTGACACGGGGCCGTGATTTAGCCGCTCGCCTATAGGGCTTGTCGATAGTGCTCTCATCCTCGGCGCCTCCCCCTCCGTAGCTCCGATGACATGGACGGCCCCGTGGAGGACATCGGCAGCCGCTCCTGCGTGACGCGCTTCGTCAAGACGCTGCTGTCCATCATGGAGCACGGCGTCAAACCGCACAGCAAGCACCTGACCGAATACTTCGCCTTCCTCTACGAGTTTGCCAAGATGGGTGAGGAGGAGGTTAGTTAACAGCCCTACCCTGTTCCTGTACGTTAAATTAGCTGCTACGTAACTGATTCTGATAGCTCTCACAAAAGTGCCCGCTGGTGCTCTTAACTCGACATTACAAGGAGACTGACGTATTTTTGTTTCCGTCAACAGAGTCAGTTCCTCCTGTCCCTACAGGCCATCACCATCATGGTGCATTTCTACATGGGCACTAAGGGGCCTGAGAATGTAAGTACTTCTGCCGAGGATTGTTTTTGTGCTGCTTTAACGTGTGTGTACCTTCAAAAGCGAGTCCCCAAGCTCAGGAAATCGGGTTATGGGTTACTCGTGACTTTAGGAATGTTTTTAAAGCCAATTTCTCTTCAGTAATGAGCAATTTAAGACAATACTTGGAGCTCCGGGACCAATTGCCACTGTCACTGGGTGGTAGAATCAGTGCTGTCAAAATCACCGTCTTGCCTACATTTTTTTTTGTGTTTGTGTCAGTGTATTTAACACTGTTTATTTAACAAAATCCTCCTTTCTGGAATTAGATACATTGATATCTGGATTTATCTGGAATAAAAACACCCTCTCCCCATATTTTAAAGTTACAATAGGCATGTATACTCTCAGTAGGGTTTGACTGCTCTGTCCATGGGAAACGCTCCGTGAGCGATGGAGCTCTCGCAGAAGACTCGTATCCTGGGCTCTACGTTCATCTCTCAGCTGAACCCCATTCAAATCCTGGTCTTCCCCCAGCCACAGGTCGAGGTGCTCTCGGAGGAAGAGGGCGAGGAGGAGGATGAGGAGGAGGACATTCTCTCCCTGGCGGAGGAGAAGTACCGGCCGGCGGCCTTGGAGAAGATGATCGCGCTGATCGCTCTGCTGGTGGAACAGTCTCGCTCTGAGAGGTTTGCGCCATCTGATGGTCCCTGTTAGATTCTCCGCTGCTGGTTCACCAGCTTGGTGCTCAGGGCATTAGGTGGATGTCCCCAGTGTAGCCATGCTCCCTTTCTGTGTATGTGATCTCTCGATGGCTCATTTTGACAGCATACCGCTAATGTGAACCTTTGCTCCGGCCGGCAGGCACCTGACCCTCTCCCAAAACGACATGGCGGCACTGACCGGTGGAAAGGGCTTCCCTTTCCTCTTCCAGCACATCCGAGACGGCATCAACATCCGGCAGACATGTAACCTGATCTTCAGCCTCTGTCGCTATAACAACCGCCTGGCAGAACATGTAGGTTCCTCCCCATTAATAGTCTTGTATTTTGTTGCTGGGTGTTTAAAGGACTGGGAACTCCAGCCTTGTATTGCTGGACTTCATTTAAATTTCCATGCCCAGCAACACCAGCTAAGTAGTGCCTCTATTGACTGACCTGAATTTACTGAATGGGGCCTCTTCCATTTTTGTCCATACATGTAAAACAGCTTGTTTACCTTGCAGATCGTTTCCATGCTCTTCACTTCCATTGCGAAGCTCACCCCCGAGGTAGGTGTAGGGTCTTTATAGAGATGTGTGTGACTTAAGGATCTATCTGGCTTTCCATTGAGTCGCATGTGCAGTGAAGACAGGGACTCGGCAGCAGGCATCGAGGCCGGATCACTTTGGATCACGGGTCTTTGGGCTGCATTTGGCCTGAGATGTCTGTGAGATGTTGACTTTTTTGATCAATTTTACTGGCCGCCTCTGTCCCTTCAATGTGTCTTTCTCTGCTCCCCCCTCCCCAGGCTGCCAACCCATTCTTTAAGCTGCTCACCATGCTGATGGAGTTTGCCGGTGGCCCCCCCGGAATGCCCTCCTTCGCCTCCTACATCCTGCAGAGGATCTGGGAGGTAACCCCCGTGGCGCTACCTGATGGATCTGGGGTGCATTTGCTTAGAGCAGTGCTTCTCAGTTCGGTCCTTGGGGACCCCCCGACGGTCCATGTTTTTGCTCTCTCCCAGCCCCCTGCCAGACAGTCAACATATTTACTTACAGTTGGGAGGGTGCAAAAACACGGACCAGAATTCAGGAACACTGGAATGGCGTTGATCTGATGGCGTGGCCCCCTCCCTGGACCCAACACCCGCAAGTCCTGGGGTTTCTCGGCACCCTGCTGGGTGGCACCTACCTCCTCGCCCATTTCTCTGACCCCATCTGGTTCCGTGTTCCCTCCAGGTGATAGAGTACAACCCCTCGCAGTGCCTGGACTGGCTGGCGGTACAGACGCCTCGCAACAAGTTGGCCCACAGCTGGGTGCTGCAGAACATGGAGAACTGGGTGGAGAGGTTCCTGCTGGCCCACAACTACCCCCGTGTGCGCACATGTACGCCCCCTCCGACTCCACCCAACCCCTAAACCTCTGCATCCTCATCTGGCAGGAAATAACTGCTAGGCTGTACAATGTCACACCTATCACTGGAACTAAAAAGTTTTTTTTTTTAAGTTTTTTTTTTTTCTTTAAATCCGGTTCATACAACAAAATATTTTAAGCATACAGAACTTTCAAGATTAAATTCAATTTTGAAATTAACAGAATAATGAATTGATTAGAAATTCTGCCGGAACAAAAACTTAGGCTAGGGCTGAAGTTTCATAATCCAAGTTAATTTCCTCTGAGTGGATTTTTATGTAGGGGTGGGGAGTTTTTGTATCCGAGCTGTATAGATTGGTTAAATGCTCTCCAGTAACTGGGCAAACTTGTATCACAATCAGTATACCAAACTGGGAAAGCTGTAAAGCTGGGGTGTGCAGCCTTATCTAAGGGCCGTTGTCTATGCGGGTTTTTACTATAACTCCCTAATTAGGTCACTAATTAGAGGACTGATTGGGTGAAGAGTCCTCACACCTGAGACTGAACAGCTGACCTAAAGGTTACCCCAAAAACCTGCAGACACACCGACCCTTTGCAGATAAGATTGTCCCCCCCTCACTCTAAAGACTGAAATGAATGGTTTGCATTTCTCTCCCCCCCCCCCAACTAGCTGCGGCCTACCTCCTGGTGTCCCTGATTCCCAGCAACTCCTTCCGTCAAATGTTCCGCTCCACGCGTTCCCTGCACATCCCCACGCGGGACCTTCCGCTGAGCCCCGACACCACGGTGGTGCTGCACCAGGTCTATAACCTGCTGCTGGGCCTGCTGGGCCGGGCCAAGCTCTACGTGGACGTGGCCGTGCATGGCACCACCAAGCTGGTGCAGTACTTCAGCTTCATGACCTACTGCCTCATCTCCAAGACCGAGAAGCTCATGTTTTCCGGCTACTTCATGGACCTGTGGAACCTCTTCCAGGTGCCGCCTGGGCCCAAGGCCCCGCCGGGTGAGGGACCCTGTGCTTACGTTCTGCAATTTTCTGATCCCCTCTCTGCTCTCTGCCTCCCCACAGCCTAAGCTGTCTGAGCCGGCCATTGCCACCAACCACAACAAGCAGGCCCTGCTGTCTTTCTGGTACAACGTGTGCATGGACTGTGCTGAGAATGTGCGGCTGGTGGTCCAGAGCCCTGTGGTCACCAAGAACATCGCCTTCAACTATATCCTGGCCGACCACGACGACCAGGAGGTGGTGCTGTTCAATCGCAGCATGCTGCCCGCCTATTACGGCATCCTGCGCATGTGCTGCGAGCAGTCGCCCGCCTTCACGCGTCAGCTGGCGTCGCACCAGAACATCCAATGGGCCTTCAAGAACCTCACGCCTCACGCCAGCCAGTACCCTGGGGTACGCTCTCTGGCTGTGTCTGGTTCAGCTCTCGTTTGACGTTCTGCCATTTAGGTCCTGGTATCTCTGTCTAGATGTTAAGGATGTACTGTAGATCATGGACTCCATGGCACATCATAGGTGTTCTTGAAATTCATGAAACTCACCGAGGTTGCCAAATCGTCCATAGGTGCACGCGCACCCTGTGACAGGTTTGCACCCCATCCTGGGTTATTCCCTGCCTTGTGACAATAGTTTGTGGAAGAGGCTTCAGACCCCGTAACCCTGCATAAGACAAGCAGTGTAGACGATGATTGAAACTGAAAAGATTCCAAAGACTAAACAGTGTTCCTGTACTAAACACATTCCTGTACTAATTTAACTGAAGAATACAGACCCTCCTACGCATCTTTTTCACGATATACACTCATAGCAGTTGTTAATTTTTGCGCCAAGTAATTAATATGATTCTTCTCAATCACAGACCACTCAGCAACATCACAGTTGCATAGAAGTATGTTTCCTGTGAACAATTCTGTTCAGTATCTGATCATTTCTGCTTTATTAAGCCAAGCCTGTGCTTTGAAGGCTTCTCAGAGGGGTCTCTGGCCCTGCAGAAGCATCTCCTGACTCCCGGTTTCCTGCCCCCCAGGCAGTGGAGGAGCTATTCAACCTGATGCAGCTGTTTGTGGCTCAGCGACCAGACATGAGAGAGGAGGAACTGGAGGACATCAAGCAGTTCAAGAAAACCACCATCAGCTGCTACCTGCGCTGCCTGGACGGCCGCTCCTGCTGGACCACACTCATTAGGTCAGCTTCCTCCCTCTGCCTTTCTCTCTCGCTCCCTCTCTGTCGCACACCCACCTACATACACACTGTCTGCTCTGCCTGCATCTTGATGTGTTGAGCCCTGGTTTAAATCCGGACCTGTTCTCCTGCCTGACAGTGCCTTCCGGGTCTTGCTGGAAAACGACGAGGATCGCTTGCTGGTCGTTTTTAACCGAGGGCTCATCCTGATGACAGAGGTATTTGGAATCCTGTGTTTATGTACAACGTAGCGAAAAAAAATATTAAGCTGTAATGCAGGTAGAAGCGGCTTGTTCCAGAACCTGGGAAGTTTAACCTGTTCACATCATCCTCCTCTACAGTCATTCAACACGTTGCACATGATGTATCACGAGGCCACCGCCTGTCACGTGACTGGCGACCTGGTAGAGCTGCTGTCCATATTCCTGTCTGTCCTGAAGGCCACTAGGCCTTACCTTCAGCGCAAAGGTCAGACCGCCTCCTCAGCACGCCATAAGAAGCTTGTCTTGAACCCCAACCATCATTTGATACGTGTGCCCATATATGCACTTCTGATCGTGTTCCAGGACAGGGTGTTCAGATCACATGGCTTGTATTAACTCAGTGCCCCTTAGGCTTCCTGGCTACTCCGATGGGCCTCCCAGCTGTAACCTAGCTTCTTGTGTCTCAGATGTGAAGCAGGCCTTGATTCAGTGGCAGGAGAGGATCGACTTTGCACACAAGCTGTTGACGCTGCTCAACTCCTACAGCCCCCCAGAGCTCCGCAACGCCTGCCTGGGTGCGCGCCCCTCCCCGTCTTTCACATGTCCGACCACCAGGGGGCGCCAAACTGAAGCTCCTTAAGACTTTGTGATTTTTAACACGGTGTCCCTTTGTGCCCGCAGATGTGCTGAAGGAACTCGTCCTCCTCAGCCCACACGACTTCCTGCACACCCTGGTTCCCTTTCTGCAGCACAACCACTGCACCTACCACCACAGCAACATCCCCAGTGAGTGTGACGGCACCACCTGCTTGTTTGCGGAAAATCTGCAGCCTCGTCACCGTGGTTATGATTCGATTCGAGTTGCGTTTTCTTGTCGCCAGTTTTGAGGCAACGTTTTTGGAGTTGCTGTGTCTTCCTGGTTTCTTTGTTAATTCAGTATCTGTACCTTTATCGTTGCCGTGGGCCGACTTGTCCTCTTAGTGGGGGGGGGGGGGGGGGGCCGCGCGGCGGGCCCCGCGCCCGCCCGCGGGGGGGGGGGCCGGGGGGGCGGGGCGGCGCGGGCGGGGGGGGGGCGGGGGGGGGGGGG
>JAODJX010000112.1:540290-551581 GCA_026776945.1 Isichthys henryi
CCCAGGCGGGGATTCGAACCCAGGTCCCAGAGGTGTGAGGCGACAGTGCTAACCACTGCACCACCATGCCGCCCCCCCATGATCCCATCTATATCCAAAATTATTTCAAATTTCCCAGACTCTAGAATAGTTATGAACTGAGGTTCTGACCCACACCCCTCTTTGATCAATAAATACTTCCATCCATCCATTTTCTATAACTGCTTGTCCTTTTCAGGATTGTGGGAGTCTGAAACCAATGGGCCCAAGGCTGGGAACAACCCAGTATGGGGGGGAGGGTCAATCCATCACAGGGCATACACACACATCCATGGGCAATTTGGCAACTCCAATTAACCTCAGCATTTTTTTGGACTATGGGGGGACTATCGCTTCTCACCTCCTCCCTCCAAATCCCCTACAGTTTAGAACTGTGTGAGAACTCCATCTCGTTGGCCGGCCCTACATACCTTCACTTGAACAACTGGGTGTTTGTATGGAGAGCTGTTGAAGATGCTGGCCGTGTAACTTGTCCTGTTGAATACAGGAGCTTCATTCACATCCTGCACCTGCACAGTCACCTGCGTGAACGACCAGATATGCTGAGCATGTTTCCAGTGAGATCGGTGCAAACACATGCCTATTCCAGTTTCCTATACGGCACATACCATGGCAAGAGCAGAGGTAGAACGAGCCCTGGAGTCCACAGCCTCCACAGCCATGGTGTACCACTCCTGCAACTCCCTGTCCAGCGTCTGCCGTGTACTGATCATACCGTCGTCATCCACAGAGAAGAGCTCCTCGTACGTCTTGAGGGAATAAGTGACTTGGACCTTGTCACTTTTCGTAAGGGCTTTCACTGTGCCCACCACTGTTGCGCTCGGTTCATTCTCAACAACGCTGAAGTTGTACATGTATCTCTCGAAAACGATGTCTGATGTGCTGTTGTTCCACCACAGGATGACCTGAACTGTGGCTGTGCATGGACACAAACGGCACACACAAGAGGAGGTAAGAAAGGCTGTGCCATATCCCAGCTTGGCTTATCGTAACCCTATGCATGGGTGTGATTCTCAAGGATCGAGGCTGGCAACATCATAATCCTTCCATCCATTTTAAGGAATTGCTTATCTTGTTATTTGGACCAGAAGGCAGAGGTCCAATTAGGATATTGCTAAATACTCAGATGGACACACTTGCAGTGAGTTAGTCACCAGTATAACTGACGCTGCATTTGTCTGGATTGTTGGAGGATAGACAAGGAAACAGAGGAATACAGCTTCTCTGCTGAGTCACCATGATACTCTGGTGATTCGGAAATAACAGCGAGTTCCATATATTTCAGTAAGTACAGATGTGAAGAATCTGTCCATGTCAGCACAGAGAGCAGAACTTCTTTACCTGTAGAGGACCGAGAAGGTTCCCCTTTGTCCCGGGCCAGAGCAGTGAGGTTGAATGTTGTGTCCTCAGTAACATCTCGCACGTTGGAGGTTAGGGTGATCACTCCAGTCTTGCTGTCCAATAGCAGGAAAGGGCTTTCCGAAGAGAAGCTAGGAACCCAAGGTTGCAAAACAATCATCACAATGCATCCGAACACTATAACTTAACATATACACCCTCGTGCAAATTAATTGAAACAAGCTGTCACACAGACATGCATGCAGTGGCCTGAGACCTGGTGGTTTGCATAACCTACTGGGCAGAAAGCGTGTTGAGTGGATGGACAGAGGAGGCACTGTGCCCACAGACCGGCAGGCCTGCTCAAGTGGGGTTAGAGCTGAGTGCATGGACAGAGGAGGCACTGTGCCCACAGACTGGCAGGCCTACTCAGGTGGGGTTAGAGCTGAGTGGATGGACAGAGGAGGCACTGTGCCCACAGACCGGCGGGCCTGCTCAGGTGGGGTTAGAGCTGAGTGGTATGACTGTGCTTCAGCCATCCATCTATATTTCAAGTGAATGCTCTGGGGTTTGGGCGCCTCCCTGTGCTGTCGTGGGGTTTTCTCCGGTTTCTCTGGTTCCCCCCCACAGTCGAAAAACATGCTAAGGTTAACTGGAGTTCTGAAATTCCACACAAGCATAATTGTTCCCTGTGAGGGACTGGCATCCCATCCTGGGTTATTCCATTAGAACTTGTATCAATCCACAAGGTGCTATATACAAACCTAAGGTGAGAAGTATGGATTAATGGTCAGGCTGTCTGCATATAGACGCAACAACTTGTTTCAATTAATTTGCACAAGGGTGTATGTTTATGACGCTGTTGGAGTATTCATGCCAAAGGCTCGTTATCCGTGAAGCACCTATAGGAGATGAGCGAGTTGTTGCCAATGTCCTTGTCCGTGGCTGACAGTGTCAATACAGTGTCTCCTTCCTTAGCGTCCTTCACCAGGATTCTTATAACATATATTTCCTGGCTGAACTCTGGGTCATTGTCATTCTCATCCAAGATGCTAACTGTGATACCAGTGACATTCTGAAGGGGAAGAGGAACCATTCTGTAAGTACTACAGGCAATGCAGGCAACACGCCCCCGCAGTGACCCAGCTGACCAAAGAGCAGGTGATAAAACCTTCACAGAGGAATTTTTATTCTTCTGGATGCCATAACTTGTCATGAAAAAAACAAAAGATTTATTGTAGTTACACAACGTTTACCAGGGCAGGTTGCTATAAACAGAAGTCAAAACAATGAAACCGTAATAAATCACGTATCGCCAATCTGGATCCTGGGTTCATTCCAGAATGAGCCCATTCCTAATGCTTTCCAGAATTCAGCTACTGCTTTAGCATTTCAGCGTCTAAGGGCCTCTTACCTTCCTCGCCGGTATCCCCTTATCAGAGGCAACTATCACAAGCTCGTAGACGTCCTTCATTTCCCGATCCAAGGGGGACACCGCAAGGAGAGTCCCATCCTTCAAAGTGTCGAGAGGCTCCAACTTAGTTATTGAAACCTGTTCAGTCTGATATTATTACTCTCTTTTCCTCCACCCATGGATTATCTCTTTACAGGAATTAATTTATCTTTTTTATTATTTTATTCTGTATAGCCCTTTGGTCAATGAACCCTGATAATGATTTTTTGTTCTACGAATGCTGAATGTTACAATTAAGTTATGGAAATCCTCAGCGTGTCCAGTTTTCCTGATGTTCCCAGAACCTTATCCCACTACTGTAATTACTACGACAACTAAGAATGATAATACTAAAGTAAATGAAGGCCATAGATGAGCGAGTGAGTGACAGTCACTTTGCACCTCAAAGATCATGGATCCAAGCCTGAACATTTTTTGCAGTATACACATATAGCACTTTTGTAAAATAATATTATATATCAATATTTTTCAAAATGAACTGTCTTAAAAGGATGTTCACGTAATAACATTATCGTAATGACATTGACAGAACTTTTGTTACGATGTAAAACGTGGAAACAACGTTCTATTAATGTTACAGTAAGAATGTTCTCTACCAACTCTGAGAAGACCTTTATAAAACCTTAGCTAAAGTTCTGGCAACATTCCCTTTTAGCTGGGAAGGATATTTTTAAATAAATATAGTTTAGTTAGTTAGTTATTTAGTTAGTTACTTGCTTGCAATAAGAAATCTCAAAAAAGATGTGCAATAATGAAGTAGTTCAGATCTCACCTCTCTGATCTCGAACAACAGGTTAGCGTCAGACGAGAATATGGACAAGGTGACCCTGCCGTTGTCGCCTTCATCGGCGTCGGTGGTGCCGATGTGGCAGACCTCCTTGGGGGACTCGGGTGAGTACTCCCCCTCGGGAACCTGAACGAGTTCTGGGTGGGGGGAGAACTGCGGGTCGTTGTCGTTGACATCCAAGACAGTGATATTGAGTTGAGCTGTAGCACTCAGTCCATCAACAGGAGAGTCCACTGCCACCACCTGAGTGTGTATAAAATACAAAGTTAAAGCTTCACAACGTAGCCTTCATGTTAGCTGTTATAGACATTATCAGATGATGAAGTATGTATACCAAAGGCTGTTCTCTGCTTTAAATACCTTATAAAGAATAAAAGGAAAAATTTACCTGTAAGATATAATGAGCCCATTCTTCTCTATCTAAGGTCGCATTGCTGTTGAGAAATACGGTGCCTTGGTTGTTTATGCCAAAAACGTCACTTCTTAGAACAAAGTGACCATCTGAAAACCCAGCCTGAAAACAGCAATATCAGTTAATATTCAATGAATAATGATCAGACTATGAATAAGCACTTAGAAATACTTAATCAGAGTTGTTTTGAATCAGAATAAGTACATTTTTGGAATTATTGAATGTAGTTTTGAGACATTTGCTGTGAGCCATTAAAGCCTCACACAGCTGCTTATTGTTGGTGATTTAGAACACGGAACAGCTAACTTAATATAAAACTCAAGCGCTCTTCCTGACCTCGTCTTTATCTGTGACATCCAGCGTGACGAAGGGAGCTCCGCTGGACAGGTTCTCATAAACGGCAACATCGTACTTCTCCTTCCCGAACTCGGGTGCGTTATCGTTTACATCCTGAACCCGGACCAAAACAGAGCACGTCCCATTGAGTCTCGGCGTCCCGCTGTCTGAGGCCTCCACCAGCAGGACGTGCTCTTTGACCGTCTCGAAATCCAGAGGTTGGTCAAGCTGCAGGTCCCCAGAATCTGGGTCCAGGGTGAAGACAGGGAAATCGGATGAAGGACTCTGCTGCACAATGTGGTAGCTGATTATGGCGTTGAGACCCTCGTCCGGGTCCACAGCGGCTAGCCTGAGAATGATGGCACCCACAGTGGCATTCTCTGGCACTGCCACCTGGTACTCTGTCAACAGAAACTGGGGGGGGTTGTCATTCACGTCGGCCACCGTGAGGCGTATGCTGCCTGTAGCAGACTGGGGAGGCTGGCCTTGGTCTCGGGCGACAACCTCCATCCAGATTTCAGCCAAAGTCTCTCTGTCAAGTTCACTGGCCAGAAAGACTTCGCCAGACTGGGAATTGATCGAGAACTTCCCTTCTCCTCTTTGTAATGAGTAGAAGAGCTTGCCGTTGAAGCCCTCATCATTATCTCTGGCTGCCATCTTCAACACACTGGTACCAATCGCAGTGTCCTCAAGTACTGTGACATTGGTGGAATTCGGTGTAAATACCGGGGGATTGTCGTTGATGTCGGTCACTTCCACGAGCACAGTGGCTTGGTCATGACTAGTGCCGTCCGAGAGGGACACAGACACTGTGAAGTTCTTCTCGATCTCATAGTCCAGTTTCTTCAAGGTTGAGAAATAGCCCTCTGAATCGATGGAGAATTTGTCCCCATGTGTCCTGACCTGCAGGTCCACTTTATTTATGGATGATACTGACAGGAAGGTCACCTGAAAATAGAAAGTTAAGGATGAAAATTAAAAAAAAACATTACTGTATATCATCGAGTTCCCCAATTCCGGTCCTGCTGGGCCAGTCTTCAACACAGTCTGCAGATTCATCAAGTCTCCATTGATACAATACATTAGTCAGCACCCACCACCCTCTTTTCTCTGTCTTATATGCTATTTCAATAAAAAGCTTTCAGATATTCTGATCCACCTAGTGGTCTGTAATGTAATTTTTTTCTTTTCCTTCTTGTAATTAAAAGAACTCAGAAGCATGAACTTTATTGTCATAAGACTTGTGCATTTCCTGACAGTAAGCAAAGCAGATGGCAATAACTAGAAATAAATAAGTCACCACTGTAGACAAACTCTTAGCATGTTCGATAGGTGCACTGGAGATAGAACCCCACTGGAATGAAATATATATGGCTCTGTAAGTTAGGACTCTGTGTCTGTCATCAGAAGGCAATTGGTTTAAATCCTGTCGTTAGAGTGATCTCACCATTGGCCCACTGAGCCAAGGTCCTTAAGCCATATTTACCCATATTGTTGAATGCCTGACCCTCTCACTGGTACTTTGCTTTGGACAAAAGAATCTGTCAAATAAATTCTGTTGAAGAGCTTAATCGCCTGCAGGTAAAACTGCCTGTGAATCTTATTCTGATCGCTTCATCCAGATGAGAGTCAGAATTAAGCAGAATTAACCAGAAAACTGTCATCACATGTTGAATAAGGCCTTGCATTAAGAATGTAGTGAAAATAGATGTGACTGTAAATGTAAGATTCAACCCTGAACCTTAAGTTCAGGTGTCTCACCTTCAGGATCTCAACTGGTGGTTCCATTTCCTCCTGCACGCGACCCTTGTAGGTGGAGCTGAGGAACTGAGGTTTGGTGTCACCAGGTGCCAGGACGTTTACCAGCAGTGATGAAGCACGCGGTGGTGCTCCCTCTGCAGGAGAGTCCAGGACACTTTTCAGAAAAGCATTTTAACACCTGACGTTATCATACAAGGCCAGCTGTTCACAGATCACCTCTTAGCAGAAACGCCCACAAGACCCCAGTGCAGCAGCTCACCATCTCTTGCTGTCACAAACAAGGAGAACCTGAGCACCTCATTCTCCCTGAAAGGGATCTCTTTGCTTAGCAAGATGTCCCCTGTGTCCTCGTTAATGTTAAAGTAGCCGTCCTGGTTTCCTCCTACTATGGCGTATTTTACTCGCCCATTTGGGCCCTCATCCAGATCTTCAGCTGTAACCTGTGAGTAAGTAACACATCGTGACATGAGAAGGTCTCCTATTCTGGCCAGCAGGGGCACTATAAGGGGGGGGGGGGGTTGTTCAGATGGGGCCCTAAAAAAATTTGGAGCATAATTTGATTGGTCTGGGTTTGGGGCCCAATATGAGATGCTTTCATGGGGCCCAAAATCTCTAGAGACACCACTGCTGGTCAGAGTCTGTTTTTCTCAGCTAAAAAAAAACACACATTTACGAAAGTTAAAGATTTTCAAATGTGACTACAATAACAATAAAAAACAACTGAGTGCCAGATTTTTAAGAAACTATGAATGTGAATGTGATTAGTATTATGACTTCTTAAACTGGATATTTTATACAATTTTTTAGGGTTCTCATAGAGATACTTCGCACTGACCTGAAAAAATCACCTACTCCCCTATGCCATTGTAACATAGTGATTTTACCCAACAATAATTTTTATTTTTCATGCAAGTAGAATGGTCATGGAGAAAACACTCCCAGTGCATACCTTAGTGACCCATATGCCCACTGTTTGATTGTTAAAAACCTTTCCTTCATACACGGAGTTGTTAGACTGGGGACTGTTATCATTTTCGTCCAAAAGAGTTACGTTGACGTCGACCAAAGCGACATGGAAGGGATCCTGGTTTTCTTGAGCTTTGATCTTAGAAAAGCAGAAGAAATGAGACAACCTGGTACCAACCTAAAACACACACGTTTGTGACACCGTAGACTCTGATTACATGACGGACCCGCTAGATACAGGGAATATGGGACACATCTAATGTTAATTCTGTTCATTCACATCTTCCCTAGTAAAATGGTGTTCCTGGTGTCAGATGTGCTGCAAAGGAGGGAAAGTCATTCAGAAAATAACTGGACTGGTCTGAATTGGGGGACCAGTATGAAGTGCTTTTATGTATAAAGTATAAAGTGCTTTTATGGGGTTCAAAATCCTTAGCAGCACTCTTGCTGTCCAGATCCTACATGTAAAATCACGATTTGGCACTGCAGATAAACAGGCATTGGACCCCTGTCCAGTTGTGTTACTTTTGGCAGAAACATAAATAAAACAGGTTATCCTTACCTGAAAGGTAAAACTGGTGATTGTTTCTCTGTCTAGAAGAGTGTAATCCTTGACCATCAGGGTGCCGTCGGAAGAGAACGAGAAAGGGACGGTCTCCGGAAGAACTTCAAGTGTTCCATTAAACCCTCCCTAAAAGCCCAATAAAAATTTCACAGTATCACACTCTCAAGAATAACCCCTATAAACCCTCACCCATGCACAGTGCAGTGAGAATCTCTCACAACGTACTTCGTCTTTGTCGCTGATTATTGGCCTGAAGAGGATGACGCCATTTGGGGAATTTTCGAGAATACTGGTGAAGTAGCTGTTTTTGTCGAACTCAGGCTGGTTGTCGTTGACGTCTTCAATGTTTAAAGAAACTGCAGCGTTTCCTGTTTTCAGACTATCAGACACTTGAGCGGCCTGATGCACACAGTGAAAGATGGATGATAAACACAGTGATAGTGATAGTGACAGAGTGATAGTGTCGTGTCACATGACCTGGCCCCCTGACCTAACCACAGCAGAGATGGTTTTGGACGAGTTTGATCAGAGAGTGAAGGAAAAGCGGCCAATGAGTGCTCAGCATATGTGGGACAGCTGGAAAAGCATCTCAGGAGGCCACCTCATGAAACTGGCATAGAGGAGACAGTAGGGTCAGCCAGTCCCTGGAGCAATTGGGGTTAAGGGCCTCGTTCAAGGGTCCAATGGTGGGATCACTCTGCTGACCATGGGATTTGAACCAGCAACCTTCCGAGTCCCAACCCACAATAGATTATAATTTTTTTGATCAGTGCATAATTCCATATATTTTATTTTATAGTTTTGATGTCTTTATAATTATTAAAATGTAGAGAATAGTATAAATAAACTTTTGACAGGTACTGTAAATAGAGAGAAGTAGTTCTATTAATTCATCATCCTTATTTACATGGCAGTTCATTTAATCTACAGCAATTTAAGTTAGGATCAGGCAGCAGGGTTAGCCAGGGTCCCTGGAGCAAATGGAAGTAAGTGCTTTGCTCATTGGCTAACAATGACATAATTACACTGACGGCCATGGGATTTGAACCCATGATCTTCCAGGCATGAGATTTGAACCCACGACCTAACAGACGCTGGCACTGATCCTAACCCCACCGAGCATCCCACCATCTACATGCCATTTATTGAAGTATACAATGTGAACAGTCTTGGTTGGAGGGTGTGTAAACATTATTACAACCTATTGACATCCAGGTTAAATACAGAAATATGCCCAGACCAAATCACCATACCTGGATGTTCAAAATGATGGAGCTGATCTCCTCTCTATCTAGCGATGATACTACGGTGATGACACCAGTGTCGTTATCAATGCTGAAGTAAGACTGATACTTATCTGGAGAAACTGCAATTGAAAAACAAGAACAACAGGCTGAAATGAACATAGATGTACATCTGGGGGGGTCTATGCAGAGGTGGGTACTTGAGGTACGTAAAAGTCCAGACCAAAGTTTTGTTTCAACCAATCAGTTCAGTATAGGAAGTATAAGTCAGTATATATGAGTATAAGTACTCAACTGGTTGGTATGAACAAAATCTTGGTCTTGATTTGTACTTTCTGGACATGAACGTTCCACCTTTGGATCTATGATTATCTACCTAATTCTGTATTCCTGTATTTTAATATGAGCTATGAAACTGCTGGCTACATATAACTATGATACATTAAACTACAATCATCTTATATAGAAAATAAGCATAATTATACAGGAATTTTACAGAGATCATCTACTGTAATGTGTATGTCAAGACTGATAGCACTGTTATTGTCAGGAGACGTTAAGCTGACCCTAACAGAATAAGGAGTTAATTTATGCCGGCATCTTAGCGGAATACCTTGGTTAATGCTGTAACTCACAGGATCATTAATGCCGGTGTCGCCATCTTTGGCGAGGATGGCTTCTGGGAGGATATCTCTGAACATCCCTATCTTAAACAGAAAGTGAAATGTCAGCCGGACAAAAGTAAAAAGGAAAAACGAAAGAAACCCGTGTGCTGGGTGTCTCCATTTGGATGCTCCCGGGATCTCACTTGGTTTTCCTGGATGGTTGCATGATACAGGCTGTGTTGAAAGTAAGGACTGGTGTTGTCAAAGTCCTCAACTGTAAAAAACACTTCAGTGGTGTCTGTCAACCCCCCTGCATCCTACAAAAAAATGACATCAGATGAGAGAGAGACAAACAGACAAGCAGGCAGGCAGACAGACAAACAGACAGAGAGGTAGACAGATAGACAGACAGGCAGATAGACAAACAGACAGACAGGTAGACAGATAGACAGACAGACAGACAGACAGGCAGACAGATAGGCAGACAGGCAGACAGATAGGCAGACAGGCAGACAGACAGGCCAGATAGACAGACAGGTAGACAGACAGGCAAGAAGACAGAGAGGTAGACAGAGGTGCTACATACCCGAGCTTCCACTGTGAAGTTGTAGCTGTTGGCTAAGTTGTAGTTTAGGGTACTCATCAGAACGATATTCCCATCACTTTCAATCATAAATTTGTCTGGTACTGGGTCCTTTTGAGGTGGAAGAAAATAAGTTACCATTTCATCAAACAAAAAAAAACCCATTACACTCTGTTATTTCATTTTATTCTTATATAATAATTATATACATTACAAGGTTATCGCTATAACAGTTTTGCCTTATTTGTTACTGGATAAAACTTCATATTAAAGCTTTCAATCAAGGCAAGGTTATTTTTACATATTTATTTTTATGGATATCAATATAGAAACTGCCATTAAATACTTTAATTAGAATGATTTCCTGGGTACTTCTTAGTCACAAACACATTCCGTTAATGTCTGTATAATTATATAGCCTATTAGATATAAATGTATATTTTTAAAAGCACGATTTTACCAGTATGGAATATGTTACTCTGTTGTTTGCTGTGCTAACATCTGCATCCACCGCTTCAACCTTCTCTACCAGTGAGCCCACAGGGAGTTCCTGATGAGGAAAAGATTCGATGACTTAGGAAGGAACAAGACACAGACATAATCTATACCAATGTTTCTCAACCTGTCCCTTGGGGACCCCCAGACGGTCCATGTGTTTGCTCCCTTCCAGGGCTCCGGATTTCAGAAACACTGATATATACCACAACATCAGGGGCGTAGCTAGACATTTCTGACGAAATGTCACCTTGGATCCCCGGCCTTTTAGTCTGTTTTTCAGCATTTGCTTTTTGCGATATCCCAGCTAATGATTCCTTGTTCCAGGAACTTTCGCTGAACATTACGATTAAGGTAGGCAAGTTCCAAATGTCCATTCCTGATATTCCCAGAATATTTTCCCACAACTACAACAACCACTACAACTAACACTTACAATATAGAAAAACCAAACGGCCTGGATGAGCAGCAGGTAACATTGCGGCTTTACCTCTAGAGTCGTGGGTTCAAGGCAGGTTGGTACTAAATTACTAGGCCTATTATAAAATGGTGTTTTATTATAAAACAATATTTATTGAATTAATTGCATTAAATTGACGTTCAGGTATAGGCGGCATGGTGGTGCAGTGGTTAGCACTGTTGCCTCACACCTCTGGGACCCGGGTTCGAGTCCCCGGCTGGGTCAC
>JAODJX010000112.1:552745-563449 GCA_026776945.1 Isichthys henryi
ATTAGTTTAGTTCTCCCCAAGCGAGCTTGATGGGCCGAATGGCCTCCTCTCGTTTGTATTGTTCTTATGTTCTTATTGTTGTTGCTTGTTATCGATTCAACTTACATCAATCAGGATGTCAGAATCCAGTGGGCTTTTAGTCTGCACTACCGCGAATGTATCTCCAAGTGTGAAATTCAGCTCCAGGAAAGGCAAGTCTTCCGGAAATGGAAATCCCACAAGCACCACACTCTCGCCTGGATCGATACCAGTCAATTTCTCCACAGCCCCTATCAAAGCATTGGAAATAGTAACCCTACACTTAAGACATCTCAGATCCTTTGGGGGCTCAAAACGTGTAACAGAGCTTTGATGGTGTTATAATCTCAAACATTCACATGAAATTATAAGTATAACATTTTAAATGTATCAAGCGCATGAGCATTCGTATGTGTATAACATGGCCTTGGCCTAAGAACGACAACAGTTTCCGTGTGTGTGTGTGTGTGTGTATAGGTAATGTTAAAAAGATTTACCAGTATATCCTTCAGTCACTGCAGGCAATGTCTCAAAACTGCCAGATCTACAGTTTATTGATGAAGTTCCTGGACAAATAATTATAACATAAATAAAAATGTACATATCCTCTATTAAAAGCACTGATGACATCCACAAAGAGGCAGTGAAATCATGGTCTGAATTGGCACCTATGAGAACCTTACAAATATCAAAAGAGAGACTGTGTTTGGTTGGCAGTTTCAGAGAAAACGGTTAAAAGGTATTTTTAGAATTGCATATAAATCCACAGTTACTCGTCAGTACAAGATTTCATCTTACAGCATACCAAAATTCGAGGATTCTTCAATTTAAGTTTGCGCTTCAGATTTATGTATCTTTGTCGGAACTTCATCTCCTGCCATTTTTTTTTTTTTGACAAATACTTGGCATACATCAATAAAGTGAATCGCTGCTATTGAGTAAAGAATACAGATGTGATATTGTTTGACTTAAATACCGATCCTACATTTCACATTCACCAAAAGGAAGAACCGGTCTGCTCACCAATGGGGTTCCCTCTGACATTGTGTGAAAAAGAGCAGCACATGATGAGGAAGGCTGAGAATAAAATGACGTTCCCCATGACAAAAAGTGTCCAGCTCTGGTGGGCTGAGAAGGCTCGCGTTCCCCAGCTTTCACTCAATAGCTGACACCCTGAGATCGTCAGCTTAAAGGTCTGATGGATCTCATCGTCTAAACAGGCCACACCTTCCTTATAAGATTTTTTTTATTGCCAGCTATATTCAGATAATGAACAGGTGCAAAGTACACATGCACAATCCCAGCTGTCTGTAAATATAGTGCATCATTTCTCCTAGGCCACCCACAGACATTACCATTATTAAATCTTTAAACACATCAATAAACTAAAATTCTTTCCCGCTTGTTCTCTTAGTTTAACGCATGCAGTTAATTATATTATTTAACAAACATTCCTGATTAAAGCGAATCATACAATAAAATCTTACTGACAAGAGCTAGCTAGTCATTATAATTGGTTTAGCAACCCTGAGGCGTGACAGTGCAAAGATCAATAGATACAGCACACATGCTGTCATCATGCCAGAATTATTTACTAAGTGCAAATAAATAAACTAAAAACTGCTTGTACTAAAAATGAACTAGAAATAAGTTATGTATAACAGCATTTTATTTATAATAAAAATATATGGCATGTTACAAGAGCAAAAATATTTCCCCAAAAAAGATATAATTTGTGATCAAAACAGACGTTCAGATATAATGAAGCAGACATATGAAACTTGTAAGTTTTTTCACGGAAGCACGTGGAGCCTGCTTTCAATCCAAAGGTACGTCGGTTTGCCGCTTTGTGTTTCTAACATGTGTCTTACTGTGTGTGCCTTATGTTATATGAATGTCCTATTTAGGCTATGCTCTGTGTTATGTGTTTGTGATTCTGTATGGGATGAGGGCTGTGAGTCTGAATCCCGCCTCGGGTCTCTGTGTGGAGTTTAACTTTCTTCCTGTGCCCTGCGGTTTGCCCTGCGTGACTCCAGCTTCCTCCTACAGCCCAAATAGATGCACTAAGGCTAACTGGTATCTTTAAATTTAGCCAAAACGTTCATGCCTTTGTTCCTGTACTGACATCTCATCTGGGATGTATCCCCACATTTTATACTCCCGCTCCCTTGTCACACACAGGACCAGGATAAGTGGTTAAAATATGGAAGGATTCATATAATCATGCAATCTCTGACATTTTGTTTTATTACGACCTGCAACGATCGTCACAGACTCAAGTTGAATCAATTAGCCATACGAACAGCAATGTTAAGCTGTTTCAATTTCATTTCTCACTCTGTATTTTTCACCAGTTTCGTTATCGAATAAACTCCAATTGAGTTCAAAGCCGCTCTATACCGATCTTGGCAACCGCCACACGTGACCACACAGTTGTTTACGGACTGCGCATGTTGCCTACGTCATATGCGTCAAGTTTTCCAAGTTGAGGCCATTAAAAGTTGGATTTAAGAATAGCCGCACATTTTGAAAATTGCAGTTCTTGTAATGTGCGTAGATATTCGGGTTGTCATAATAATCCTACACAATTGAACGCTAGGGCCATGTATTATATTACATGCGCGCGATCGTCAGGGTTGCAACGGGGCTTTAGTGAGGGCTGCAGCTCGAGCAATCGATTACTCTGCTCATCGAACTCTAGAAGAACCAGAACGTTTCTTTTGCAAGTTTATGATTTAAACTTATTTATGTTCCTATTTGCAATTTAGAATTACGTTCGATTTAATTGGAGTGAATTTATGCATTATTTTCTAAGTAAA
Source organism: Isichthys henryi (assembly GCA_026776945.1). NCBI lineage: Eukaryota > Metazoa > Chordata > Actinopteri > Osteoglossiformes > Mormyridae > Isichthys > Isichthys henryi. The sequence goes on from JAODJX010000112.1 coordinate 555,583, forward strand.
GTTAACTAAAAGATTAGGATCGATTAATCCTGCCTTAACGTAATGACGACAGCTTTGAATGATACGACGTATGTCTTATGGCATCTAGCTGGTAATGAAACATTATTGTAAATTAGTCAAATGTTTGGAAATGGTAAGTCCTAGCAATTTTTTCGTCGCTTTTATGTAATGGTTTTGGTGTTTGTATGATGGTTAACTGGCTGCAATGTCAAACCTTTCCTAAGAAGCTAACTATTTTATTTTATGTACCTGAAAACTGGGTAATTGGATGATTGTTGTTATCGGTGCGTGAAGCATGTACATCGAGTGCCTAATCAGAATCTCTCCAATAAAACATATTAACGAATTAATGTGGAAAATTGTAGTTTGCTTGAGCTATAGAGATCGGCAAATTTTACAAAAAATATTTGTAAAAGTTACATGGCACTAATCTGTACTGTGTTTAAGGATGAATATGGCAGCCACACCGCAGAATCGGTGTACGGAGGCTGTCAAACTCAGGTGTACACTGCACACTTGTCGCTCACTTTCCCGTGTCTCTGCCTGCAGGACAGATGACAGCATGTTGCCACTGAAGGACAAAGACCGGCCGATCGCGGTGGCGCTGCTGGGCGCCGGCTGCTGCCCGAGGTGCATCCTACGGTTCTGCTGTGTGAGCCTGCAGTCCGCGTACCGTCAACCTCATGAGGTACCTGCAGCCCTGGTACCTCCGGGTATAAACGGCACCATCCACTCACAACGACCCTTGACAATTTAAACCGACGCTATAAAGACTCGTGCAACTGTCTTTATACAGCCGTGGGGAAAAAAATCAAGAGAACACGGCACATTTTTTTTGTTTCAATTCTCAATTTATGGGTGTGTTTCTGAATAATGTTTATTTTTTTGCAAACTGCAGCCTGGTTCTTCCCTGTTTCTCATTAATGAAGGGGTTCTTCCTTCTTCCCTGCTTTATGGGACTTCAGTCCTGCTTCTGTGAGCCTGATACACACTGTCCTCACAGTGCTCTTCACACCTGCACTTAATGTTTCCCATTCCTTTTGAAGGTCACCTGATGGTGCATCCTATGATTCATGAGAATCTGTCGGATAAGTTAACAGTCATCTCTGTTATTAGAAAGTCACTTCCACCCTTTACCTGGCTAGTTTCTGTGTCTCCAGCTTCACCTTATTCTTGTGTACTGCTGTTTTAGAAAGGATTAAACTGGGATTAAACTTGGATTTAAAGATGCAGATAGGTTTAAAAATATAGAGTGGTTTCTTAATTTTTTTTTTACGGCTGTATAAAAGCGGACTCACTGATTGAAATTGTTTTATGTCAGGATATTCTGTTTGAGCTACAGCGCTTCATAAATGCAAAAATTGCCGATGAATCGCGTGGCGCCGCAGAGGAGATGCCGACAGACTCGCCACCTTGTAAGAAAGTTAGACTGGAAACAGAGCAGGCCGGTGAATTGCCTGAAGGAGGAGAGGAAATTTCTGTTGTGGAAGGAAAATCAAAGATTTGCGTGGTGTGTTTGGGAGTGCTGCAGGACTTCTGCGATAAAGACTTTGCCAAAAAGGTACGTTTAGATGTTTCCCTCTTGCTCAGTCTAAATATGAATTGAACCAACAAATTAATTTTTGTCCAACTTTGTACAAACTTAACAGCAGCTGATTCTTTACCTTATGCTGACCTTTTATTGCAGTACAGACGCTCCTCTACTTACGAACTTTCACACATACGAACGAAGAGGACCGTAAGTCCAAATTGTGTTCCTTGGGCTTCCATCTCCTGTCCGCAACATCAATTTTTTTTCCTGCGCGCCAATTCCGAATAGTACGACTTCTGACCACTACTCCCGCCGCGCAGCAGCGTAGCGTGCGTACTCCCAGCATCCTAGTTCTTTGTACTTGTGTATACCCTTAAATTATGATGAATAACGACTTACGAACATTTCAAGTTACGAACGGCACTTACTCGTAAGTAGAGGAGCGTCTGTACATCAAAACATTTGCAATATGCTTTACCTAATATGCTAATAGATTTAAAAACAGCAATGCCTTTGCTATTTTCTGTTTTACGTGACCCTGAACAGGACAAGCGGTTACAGAAAATGAATGGATGTTTTACGAGACACACATTGCTTTCGAGTAACATATCACTGTCAGAAGAAAGAGTACTGATTTGTACCTTTGCTTGTCACTGGGGCTGTTCCCTCAAGGGTCTGCTAATTGTACCCTTAGCTGTGGGTCAGTATATGTTTTAAGGTACAGAAATGGACTCTGAAGAACAGTTTTGTACGTTTGGGTGTACATTAATGTTGTTTCTGTTTTGGGGATGCTCCTCAGAGTCCATTTCTGTACCTAAAATTAAACTAAAAGGTACATTTAACTACAGCTAAAGGTACAATTGCTTCTCTCTGGAACTGTACCCTCACGGGCCTGGCAAAGGTATGAAGGAACTCCTTTCTTTCTGACAGTGTGGCGTTTCTTTGAACAAGGTGTGATTTTGTCATATTTCATAGACATGGTCGCTATTAAATTTGGAAATGTGCACATTTAGGTTTGTGGATTGACATCTTATCTTTAATGTGCTGATGGTGAATCCTAGATGAGTGATGTAGCGAAATTTACTGTGTCACCAGGTCGCAGAAACGGTGACCTCGGAGAAGTACGAGTTTGACAGTCTAGTCCTGTCAGTCTCACTGCCTGCTCAGCTGTCTGTCAGAGAGGTAAGATATATCATACGTTAGGTTACTGTACAGTCATTCTGTAGGGGTTGAACAATAGGGATTCATTTGCCCGTGGATGGTGACTTGGCGGAGATTGTTTTCCTCAAATTCTGGCTCTTCAACACTAGAGGGCGCAATCAGTCCAAGATTCAGCCTCCTCAAAAGCTACACTTTTTTTTTTTTTGACAATGACAATGACAGTGACAGTGAAGTTGGTATCCCATTCAGCAATGTTAGATTAAATTCTAAATCTACTGCCAAATAAATCTTCTGAGATCTGTAGAGTAAAACAGCTAACTGGAGTATTTATGATCTTACATTTTATTATATGGAATACATATTTGCTACTAATATAGTACAAATTACTATAAATTTCTGTCAGTAAATTCTTTCTTGTGAGTGGCTGTTGGCAGTACAGTGCCGTAATGAAGAAGAATTCATTTGAAATTCTGTATTAATATATTTGACATCCTAAATACTTTATCTTGTGTGATATTTTTAGTTTTATTTGATGGGCATGAAAAGGTCACAGTTAATTTTTACATGCAGTTCCACTTGATTTCCCTTAATGAAAAGGAGAAGTGGAACTTATGATTAACAAGCCCCCCCGCCCGCCCCCCGTGGGGTTTTTTTTGGGGGTCTGGGGCGGACCGTGGGGAGCCAACGGGGGGGGGCACCGCACCCAGCGGGTCGGCTACCGTCCTGCCTCATGTGTCACTCGCTGACCTATTCAGCTGTCACCTGCGAGCCGCCAGGATATCGTCATGTGCTGAGAGCCGTGTAGCACTGAGCGTGCGGTAGAGAGAGAGAGAGAGGGCCTTGCTTCTCAAGGACGCCTGGACATTCCCCTAAACCTGCAGTCTTCTCCTCGCTTCTGCTTTTTGCAAAAAAAAAATTATAATGCCAAATTCATGCTCACGTGACTTGAAGCGAAAGCAGAGAGGCACGGTTCCGGGGTGTTCCTCGGTGTGGTAGTGCTGTGAAATTCCCGGACTAGGTTGGTGACGTTGTGGCTCCGCCCCGCTTGATACTATACCTAATATTACATGCCCTCTTCTGTCCCCTGTCCTGCATGCCTGGTGTCTTGATGGGATGGTCTTCTGGCAGCATTCTGCCTGGCTGCTCATCAAAACGGAAGTGAGGTACGTCACCGGAGCTTGTCCCAGGTGCATCGCCCCGCCCCCCCAATCGCACCATGTCTTGAATTAATGGCCAACATTTATTTATCGGTTTCTTACTTTTCCCAACATGTTTGCCTCAAAACGACTTAAGGATGTCGCAGACTTGAAAGTCGGTTTAAAACAAGCACGACACTAATATCACAAAATGAACGCAACCAGGGCTAATTTACCATTTTGCCAACTTGTGTAGCAAATTAGTCCTTTTAAAACTACCAGTTCCCTAATTTAACAGGTTTCTGTTCTCCTATTGAGGTGCCTGGGACAAGTATGTCTTTCCCCACCTTAGTGAATCACATATTTACTTTTTTTTTCGGTTAAATAATCAGGATGTACTTCTGTGTTCGGGCTCAGCCTCGACACGTGAGAACTTGTGTGGCGTCGCAGTGCCGACATAATCGGCTGTGAGCACAAAAGGGGGTTTTCCTGCAAGTTCAGTGTGATGGTGACGTCGAGTGACGCAGGTCTGGCAGGCTGTGGAGGTGACGGCATTGCAGGGCTTTCAGGTGAAGCTGCTTGCTGACCTGTTCTGCTGAGTTCAGGTTTTATTTCTAACCACATCCCCCCCCCCCATTACAAGCTTACAGTTAATTTTATTAGATTCTATTTCCTAACACACACACACAGATAAACAAGGTTTACCTTGAACATTTCTCTGTCTATCTGCTTTCCAAGCATTTATCCAGTAGAAGGTCAAGATACACAAAATTGGGGACACCCTGGACGGGATGTCAGTCCATCACAGGGCAGGGGACACCCTGGACGGGATGTCAGTCCATCGCAGGGCACAGGGCAGGGGACACTCTGGACGGGATGTCAGTCCATCGCAGGGCACAGGGCAGGGGACACCCTGGACGGGATGCCAGTCCATCGCAGGGCACAGGGCAGGGGACACCCTGGACAAGATGTCAGTCCATCGCAGGGCACAGGGCAGGGGACACCGTGCACATGTCCTCTGAACATGTGACTATTGCAGTACATATATAAAGAAGCTTTGTTTCTTAAATGTGTCCTCCCTTTGCAGGGAAAAGGGGCTGTGTCTGGGTAAGGATGACGTCATCCAGGTGAAGGAGGCCTTCAAGTGGATCCTGCAGAGCCTGCTGTCGCAGCAGCTGGGCGTTCCTGTGGTGTCCAAGGCAAGTGGCTCATTTCCCGGCAAAGTGGCCTCCTTGAGTGGGCGGGAGCTTTCCGGGAACAGGGAGGTGCACCTGCAGCTCCAGGGCCGGGCTGTCTTAGGGATTAACAGCCCGCTGCCGGGGCCCTGGGCCATCTTCCTTGATGATGGGGCGGTAATGCAAGCCATTACCAAGTGCCGCCAGTGTGCGGCTCATCGAGGGCAGCCCAGGAAGTGGTGCTAGCCCGGTGTGCGGCTCGTATGAGGTGGCCCAGGGAAGTGTGCCGGCCCGTGAAGCAATGCTGGCCTGCTGTGCGGCTCATCTGAGGCGGCCTGGAGACCTGTGTTGCCCCAAGGAGCTGTGCTGATCTGGGGAGCCATGCCAGCTCTGTGTGGTCACTCTGAGGCAGCCTGCGGGCCCGATGTGGGTTCAGGTGGCTCACTGCTCATGGTCGTCCCACGTGTCTCTCACACAGAGTCCTTTGGAGGTCAGCGTTGGCTTCACGCACCCCGAAACGGACGGAGACTGCCATTTCCTGTAGGTCTGATCTCGCTTACATGCTTAGCCTGCTCTACTGTGATGGGATTTGGCTGTAAACCAAAAATCCGGATTATTTATTATACAAAAAGGAAGCCATGTGACCGATATGGCCCCGTGAGCAACTTGTGCCTCTTTGTTACAAAACGGTTGTAGCCCATTCCGAGGGAATAGCGTAATGAGCTATGCGTTACAGGGAGCCCTCCTGTGTTTAGTGTTTAACTTAACGTTAAACTTAACATTTAAAAAAAAAATTTGAAGATGCATTCCACTATATCGTCCTCATCTTCTCTGTATTTTTTTAGGGCTGCTGCATGTTCAGGCTGCTTCAAACCAGCTAAAAACAAACTGGTAAGTCCTCAGAAGCCAGGAAATCGACACGCATGAATTCTGTTGTTTTTATTATTATTATTATTATTTTATTTTTTTTGTTTGTTTTTTTTTTATGGAGGTGGCAACTGAACCTGCCCTAGAGGGGTCCCATGTATTGAATGCATGCAGACACACACAGACACAGACACACACAGACACAGACACACACAGACACACTTTGTGTTCATATCTTTGCAGGGCTGTTCATTTCTATGGGCAAAACCCGAATCCCAACAATGACGACCTTAACCCCTACTCAGCCCTAACCTTACCCATTAGTAACCCAGTAGTTTTTTGATTGCAGTCAGTTGAGTTTTCCTTCATGGGGGGCGAAAAAATGGTCCCCACAATGTCAAAACATCAGGTTTTTATCACATTGTGGGAACATTTTGTCCCTACAATATAATACACACCCACAAACACTGTGCCATTTGGAAGGCGATCTGGCAATTTTGCCCTTCCCTCCTTGTGTTTTTTTTTGCTTGCATGCAGCATCGCTGTGCGTGTTTGCTCTCTGACCCCACCCCCACCCCCCTCCCCGTCTATGCTGGGCTGACACGTTCTCCGTACAATTTACACATGCAACACTTAGCAAAATGAAATTCACAGCATGTCCGGCAGCCTCAGTCAGTATGATGGTCTTAATCATTCATTACGTTATTGTGACGCAGAATATTGCGATCAGTCGTGTGCTCGGTCCCGGTGGGCGCTTTTGGTACGAAACCCAACACCCTGAAGCAACCGGTTTCTTTTGAAAAACACCTTTTGTATTTTTTACAGTAAAACATTGCGGCTTTCGAAAGAAAAAAAACACTCATGATAAGCTGTGTAAATAATAAAAGGAAAACTCCACCTTAAATGCCTAATCTCGGCTGTTCAGCGTAAGCGGGTGAGACGTATGCTGTGGTTAGTGTTTCACAGACAGACTGTAGCATTTTCTTGTAAAGTCTTCCTTTGTACAACATAACAAAACATACTCCATGTCTGTGATGCAATGCTTCCTGTCATTGCCGCTGACGAGATTTCTACATAACTGTTCAGTCAGATGGTTCTGATAGAGACAGTAACCTCGTACTTGTTGTTATGCTAGATGCTGTTGCAGGATTACTAATAGGATTGTATCCCACATCATGCAAAAGTAAACAAACCCTTCATTCAAATATGATGACTGTAAGACGGTCACGTAATCGTTTAATTTTTTGGCTTAATTGATATTTTGGTTTTGTCAGACATTAAATCAGACCTTGGAATGCAGTGCATACGGTATGACATGAGCTCAGTGTTCAGGAGCCACGTGTTAAAATTTTTCGAACGTGGAGGCCAGTCTGTATGGTCTTGGGTAATATCAGTAATTTTGTCGTCGTCGAGGTTCTCGGAAGGGAGGGGTACGAAATCAGTGTGATTTCTTCTCATAGATTAGCGAGAGGGTCTGTTTTCTCACTCGTTTCCATCGAAGGTGCTGTACACCGCTGCGCACATCTGCCGGTCGAGAAGCGTGGGTGAATCCCAGGTCAGTGGCAGCTGAGAGTCTGGTTTCCTGCGAACACGCGCAGGGCTCTGGGTTGGGCTGGGCCGTGCCGGATTGGGGTAGGGCGGGGCGACTTTGACAGAAGTACAGCTCGTGCAGCCCCGTGGAACCACATCCTCGCAGTGCGCCGCCATGTTTCCAGGAACGTGTGGCTGAGCCGCCTCATCTGTTCTGTTCTGTTTCCCCTTCCTCGACACTGCTGCTCTGAAGTCGGTGTTCACCAGAATGGCTGTGGCCAAGGCGCTGGAGAGGATTTCAGAAGAGAGCTTCCGCAGGTGAACCATCAAGCGGCTCAACCCTCTTTCACAGAGTCTCCTGAACCCCCCCCCCCCCCCCAACAGGGGGGGGGGGAACCCAAAGATTTGGGGGGGGGTAGCCCCCGTCCAAGGAAAATTTGTTGGGGTTTTTGTAGGGGGGGGGGGGG
>JAODJX010000112.1:574105-592401 GCA_026776945.1 Isichthys henryi
CCAGGCGGGGATTCGAACCCGGGTCCCAGAGGTGTGAGGCGACAGTGCTAACCACTGCACCACCATGCCGCCCCTCAGTTGGACAAAATCATTAATGCAAATCCTATTCTATAATAAAATGTATATCAACTAATGTACTGAATGTGAAAAAAGTTGAAATATCGTAACAAGTACCATCGTAACCCAGGAAGCGTCTGTATAAAAAAGGTAAACCCACATAGGGAATCTGCCTGTGAGAATGGCACACCCCATGCCCTTATAGTGTCACTGCTTGTGTTTGTGAGTGTGTGTTTATACCTTGTGATGTAATCCATAGTGTATCCCTGCCTTGTACCCATATATGCTGCTCAGAACAGACTGCAGGTGCCCCTGTCCACCTTTCTACCCTGTCGTCACTCTACATCAGTGTTTCTCAGCTCAGTCTTCAGGAACCCCCAGAACATGTTCCTGTTCCTTCAGTGTTACTCTGAGCATCGAAGCCAGAGCGGTTAGAGGACAGATGGTGACTTACGCAAAGATCCTGCGGTCCGGGCTCATTTCAGCCTCGTGGTACCCGTCCTTGCAGTCCTTGCCGACCAGCTCATGGGGGTGTGGCCTGTAAGGCTCATTCTTTGTCACTAATGACACGCGGATCTTCCCTTTCCCAAATATGTTAAAAATCTAAAGATGGGAGTAATGGACAAAGAAAAGTCATGTCAGAACTTGCTGAGCACTTGATTGTGTCCAAAACAAACTACTGATATCAACTACAGCAAAGAAATAACTTTCTTCCCAGTCTATTACAATAAACATTGATCTCAGGGGATTAACATCCTAGATTATGTGTTATGCTGAGGAAATATACTAACCTATTTGCTCATTTAAGAGTGCACAAGGTAAAACTGCAGTGTCATGCATTTCAGATGCATACAGCATTACATAACTACTTTGTTAATCCGTTTCTGAATACAAAACGATAATCTGGGCTTCAATGTTCTTATGTACAGACGATGAAACGCTTTCCCCCCAGAGGTCTTCTTGTTTTTATTCATTAATATAACCGCTCTCTAAATATTCAACCGTTCATTCATTTCCTCTGTTTCATTCAAAGGTACCAGTGACACCAGTTCATTGAAAAGTGCAGCTCCTGCGTGCTTATCGCGTGCCCTCTGACCTGGATGGTAGGGTAGGTCTTGTTGTCGTCGGTGCTCCTCTCCCCCAGGATGCTGCCCGCCGATCGTCCCTCGCATTTGTACCTGTAGCGCATGCCTCTCTGCTTCGGTTGCTCGAATATCTCCGCGTAGGGCTTGCACACTGCAACGGAGCGGGAGAGTGTTCTTCCAGTAAAAGCTATTCCCATCATCCATCCATCCACCATGCAGTTGATGGGGGCTCAGAGTAATTACAAAAAACGGACAATGACTGCTTCCATCACTGCCACGTTTCATTTATAAACACCCCTCTGATGAAGGCATAGAGACTGTGAAGAATTACTTACAGGAAATTGAGAAAAGTATGAATCCTAAGAATAACAATATAGTCGGGATTGCATGTATTCAATGTTCCACCAGTTACTGCGTTTTACACGTTGACTTATAATCGCGGTAAATATATGCTACTATTGCTAGGCTCTGTTTCTCATTCATTGAATGTACTGAATCTTTGAGAAGACTGATGACGCAATGGAAATCACAACAGAATCCTACATTCTGCACAGAGGTATGGTCAATAACTATTACTGCTATTTACAACCACGTTTGAAAGTAATTTTAAGATGTGCACAGAAAATGCAGAAATGGAAAATAAATGCCAAATATAGCTGCCCACATACCAAACGGCATCATATTTGCCTAAACCGTCATTGGCGAGATAAGACAGAGAACATTCACTGTAATGATCAAAATTTAGGTTACTGAACATGCAGTGTGTTCATTAGGACAATGAATCGGACGCAGTATTCAAATTAACAACAAAACACTGAATCAATAAAAACGTTTATTGAAAGTCGAGTTTCTAAAAAAAAAGGAAGCTGGAATTTCGAGACTTGCACAGTTACATTCGCATTCACGTCCAGCTTTCAAAAGAATTTACTCTCATAGCAAATTGCGTTTTTCTAAGGTTCTGTTTATAACTTGATGGTACAATATATATTCACTCCGCAGGTTTAGCTTTCAGACAGCGTAAATTTCCGCATTTCTGCGATTTTAGCTATATACCACGGGTCGAATGCGTCGTGGCAGCGCAGAGTTTCATTTTAAAATAACAATCGGGTCTCTGTTAAAAATGCTTTGTACCAAGCATTTACTAAAAGTTGATAATTAATTAGATTTAAGATCCTACAAGTTGGTAAAACAACAAATTTAAGTCCATTTCTCAGCTATAAGGATACAACAGTAGCATATGAAACAACGTACGGTACTATGCGGATATTAAGTTTTGAAATAAGAATCAAAGTAATTTTCACCGGCATTTTAAATTTAGATTAACATTCTCAAGTAGGCGTCATGCGACAGGTAGAAGTCGACAGGTAGATATTAAATATATATGACAAGGAGTAACAATTTTTTTTTTTTGTTTTTTATGTGTATGAAAAAGATTAGTTTTTGTCCATGGCGCCAGGAAGACGCGGTTTAAAAGCAGGTATAGAATGCAATAACCATCGTTACAAACGTTAGACTTATAAACTTCCGCAGCGCTAAGTGCATAAAATTGTTCTCTACTCACAGTTCATGTTGTGGACGGTCTTATCACACTTTATCATTACAACGTCAAGTTTCAACTAATACTAGAAAGGTGGTGTATTGAGTTTAAAAGCCGGAGCTGGGAATTCCCCGCAGATTCCCCGCCCATTATTATTCAACTAATACGTCACGTAATCCAACATACTATATTTTACAGCGGTAAGCTACCTGTTAATTATGAATCAGTCAACAACAGGAAGCACAGCAAGTGCTGCAGAAGGCCAAAGTTTACAATATTAAAAGACACTTTATTCACTAACCGAAATGACAGCGTCCTCGTAAAGCACAAACTTTTTCGAATATAAACGTGCCCCACTATTCTTTCCAAAAAGTGATTTCTCCGGCTAGAAACAGGAGACGGACTTCTGTCCGGTCAGCTGGCTCACATATCCCAGCTGTGCAGTAAAGCCACTGGTTATTACTACAGGCGAAGTGACCTCATGTATCAAGAATAAAAACTGCGAGCTTTTCCACAGTTAAAAGCATGAAGACTTTCACCGAGTCTTAACCTGCATCTGGTAAAGTGTAGAAGTTATTCAATTCTAATATTTCAATTATTAGGACGAACACCAGCATGTGCTAATTATCTGCATTTAAAGATTTGCTTAAGCAAATGTAATCCATTATTAAGACATTGTATGTGTATATTATATACATGCTGGGTAATCCCCGGCCGACATTCGAAGTTGTGAGCTGGGAATCTCCCGGGTAGCCTACTAAAGTGAAATGCATGCTTTAGTTAATATTAAGCATGTCATACTATTCACTTTCTCAGAAAAAGTAGGTTAATTCGTCAACTGAACGCGCCATTTAATGGGTCTAAATACGCATCGCGAACTATATTTTATACCAGCGAAGAAATTAAACATCATATTCAGGAATCAGGAAAGATTATCTTAGATTACCATCTTTTCAGTTTGTGTGTGCAGAGCGCTTGGTGTAAAAAAAAAAAAAAAAAAAAAGGTAATCAATACTGTATTTCTCCCTATTATGACTGTACGAAACGGGCGGTCCCGTAAAAAAATCGGAGTTAATATCGACGGAGCGGGCACATTCATAACAAACATCACTTACAGTTAATATCTTTATTAAAAGTGATTTATACTCCGCGTCGAAATGTAACTACACGTCTCGGCGACACAGACAGCTGTAACCGATTAGTCCGCCAGGCAGCATTCGTTCATGGGAGCGAAGACAGCGTACATCCCAGGTGTACTTATGTCCCCGATTGAAACTGGAGCGTTAGTTTGATCTAACATTAAATAATCCATCCCAGGCATCATAGCAAGAGGTCTACAAAACACTCAGGATAACAGCGCCCAACTTCACTTACCTCCATCAAGTTTATTAGCGCTCTGCAACACTAAAAAGAAAGTAAGAAGTAGCATAGACACGAATTAAAGATGATGCATAAAAAGTGACTTTGTAGCGGCTCGACATTCTTATAAATTTGTCTACGGGAAGTAAGGAGAAGCACGAATGTAACCAGGACTCGATAAATGGATACTTTGTTAAATGTTTGTTTTTTCTGTTCAACTGCATGATTCAACAATTGAATATGTCGCAGTGTGGGAAAACAATAAATAATCCATAACATCCAAAACTATGTATCACCTAGCGTTTTAGCAGAGTAATTGTCACACACAAAAATAATATTTGTTAAATAGGCGCACTAAATTCAAAACACTACGCACGTATCGAGACCAAACGGAATCAATGCGAGGAAAAAAGCAAAGGTCTGGTGGGGGGTTTACATTTTTTTGGTGTTATTTTAAAGGAGGCAATATACATTACATACAAAAATACCCTTTCAAATACATTTATTACCTTACAAAACAATACCAAAATCAACGGTTTATTGTGATAAATGAAATGACTGACAGATCTGATAGAGCGCTCTGCATGTAAATTAAGTGACTGCAAGGTTTGTGACGTTTACATTTATATAAAAAGTACGTTACAAATATGCTAATATAAATAAAATAACCCCGTCAAAGAATGCATCTTCAAAGTAGGTGATCGATGGATGTATAACTTAAAAATATCATGGTGGAATCATTCTGCAAAGATGAGAGAGTGAACTGGAAGTCCCTTCGGAACACGGACACCAGAGGAGCCCTTTGGGGGGGAGGGGGGGGCCTCCATAGGAGGCACAGGCAGTCACCAGCCCATACTCAGGGAGTCACAACAGCAGGAGAAAAGCCAGAAAGCCATCCCATCGTGACAAACATAACCTAGCCAGGCGCTACACGCTGAGCGAACCGGCCTGTCACAGGAGGAAGGGGGGAAAAAATGGGACCAGCTTTTGTTCTTTGCTTCCCGGAGGGGGAGAGAGAGAGAGAGAGAGAGATGCATCCAAACTGGAGGATGGCTGGGGGGGGGCTGAAGAAGCACAGCCGCTTCCTCAGAAGGGTCCTGCTTAGCTCAGTTATTTCTAACTGAATCAGAAACGGAAAATTGAAAAGGGATGCAGGCAAAAAAAAAAGGGGGGGGGGTGTGGAGGTGAGGGGGTGAGGTCTCGGGAGTCAGATATGAAATCAAAAACGGACTTTCGACTGCTTACTTTCAGTGCATAAAACTGAAATTTTCAGTGCATTACAGGGGGAGAGAAACACTTTGTGAAAACCGTGATTTTTTAGAGCAGTTATTTACATAAATTGTATCCACTGCACAAATGATGCCTTTGACAAGTTCAGTGCCGAGAGTAACGACAACCTGACGAGGCAAAGAAAAGCGGAATTGGAGCAAACGTGGCAGGACCTAGACAAATCCATTCTCCGTTTAGGTGGCGCTGGGTCTCACCCGGAGTGCCAACACAGGGCCCTTGGTCCGTTTCACATTTACCGCAGTCTCACTGTAGGGTCCGTCAGGTCGGCAGTGGATCCATGTCAACGGTGTTTTAGCACCGGAGGATCTCGAAATTAAATGACAGAGGAGGAGCAGGAGTGTCAAGCACGCCGGCTGACTGCTATCGGTTTAGGGTGAGTCTGATCGAGTTCTTGACAACGCGCAGGTTACTAGTGGGGAGGGGGGAGGAGGCATCTGGAAGCTCCTTGCTGGAGAGTCTCTGAAAAACATGACAGACAGGAGAAAGAGCGCACGCACACACACGCACGCACAGACACGCACGCACGCACGCAGACACGCACGCACAGACACACATGCACGCACAGACACACATGCACGCACAGACACACATGCACGCACAGACACACATGCACGCACACACGCACGCACAGACACGCACGCACGCACGCAGACACGCACGCACAGACACACATGCACGCACAGACACGCACGCACACAGGGTTATTTACAGGTTGGAGTATCTCTTTATACCAGGGGAATTTCCAGCACCTTGTCTTTGCCCAGATTTCACTGTTATGTCTTTCATGAGATGGTGGGGTGGGGTATTTTTACCTGTGTTCTCGATGTGTCGATGGTTGGAATAGGCATGGGCTTTGTGGCATCAAGACTCTAAGGGAGGGGGGAGGTAGAGGGCACCCTACATTTAATATATATTTATCAATAGTAAAACACTAAAAGAATTCATTAATAATGGAGCGATCATTTTCTATTACTGCTGGACAAAGGAAAACAGCAGACCCAGCAGCTGTTACTTGGAGGGAAGGGTGCCTCAGCTTTGCATGACATTCAGATACAGTGACCTTACACCCACCAGCACGGGGCCGTCCCTATGCTCGAGCCTCTCTTCAGAAGGGGGACAGGGGTCCTCAGCTGTTGAGCTGTCAGAGAAATCCTGCAGTCCAGGGGGGGAAAAAGGAGGTCACATAGCATATTAGCATGGAGCATTAGCACAGGTCATATAGCATATTAGACAAGTGCTAATGCTCCATGCTAACAAGCAGCCTGCCATTCCCCAATGATCTACAAATATGAGCAGTGCCACCTTGTCTGTGCCCCTGAGCCTCTTGGGAGATTCCTCTGCTGGGGGTGGAGAGTGTGGTCTCTTGGGTGCAGAGCTGGTGCCGCCTGTACCGTTCACCGTGACGGACTTAGTCGTGGGCGAGGTATGGTGTGGGACACCCCGACTCAACAGCATGGGGATGGAGTTCCCAGCTGCGGAGGGGGAGGGGGGACAATTAAACCGTGTTTCACATTATACACGAGCCACTGAAAATGGTGGTATTGGTACATACTTGTTCCAATCACAGGGATCGACATGCCTTGCTCTGGACTTGGGGAGGAAACCTCCTTTGTTGGAGAAACTTCACAAAACAGAGGTACTTGGGGCTTGGGTGGCGAGATTCTGCAGGAAGACAGGATTCGGTGACCCTCAGCCTGTTGGCCCAAAATGCCAGAGCTTGAAACTAACTGGTAATGAGACACAGACCGAGGCGAAAGCCAGTACCTGTCCTCGCTGTCGGAGGCTGCCTTGCTTGGCTTGCTTACGGGGGTTGGGGAGCTGAACGGCGTGCCGCAGTCTGTGTCTCTGGAGCTGTCTAGCTGGCTCCCGTCCAGCGAAGCTCGTTTCGACCCTCCGTTGGAGGTGCGGTTTATATCTGCCAAACTCTGAAGTGGGGGAGATGTCAATGACACATTAATATGCAGCATTACTGTATGAGGCGGGCAGCAAAAGAATGCCGTCAGTTCCAGAAGTCAATGCTTTAGGTTGCCGTCTCCTACCCTTTTCTTCTTCTGAAGAACCTCTGGGGGAAGATACTGGTGGAGCTGCTTCTTCTTCACATGAGTTGCTTCAATCTTCATGCCTTCCTTCAGCATGTTGATGTTGTTGGCCTGCCTGTACACTGGGGGGAGGGGCAACTCACAGTCAATTCCATGAACGATTTTCACCAGACTCAGAACCCATTTTTTGACATAGAACCCAAAGTTAAGCTGTTGGAGCCCACGTTCCGGCAAAGCCAAATGCTGTGACCCCTATAACAGGATCTACGGTGAAGCTCCATTATACGATACCGTAAAATGGACACCGTCAGCAGCGGGAAGGCTACCATAGTACATAACGTCCTCCCATACTGGGATCACCAACATACAGGGTTCCAACTAACAAATAAAATAAAAACATGCAGAATGGAGAGGAATAAGCCTTTTGAGACACATAATAGAATTTGCTGGAGTCACAAGTGAATTTTAACACTTTGTAGCGTTTTACACCAAGATAAAAACTTCTAGAATTTCACTGCCATATCTCTGTATTTTGGGAACGGGGCAGTGCCCGCTTGGGGATGTGATGGCGTGAAAGCAGAAATAATCCCATTTTAGTACCACCAAAAATAAGACTGCCTTTCTGCGATCCGCACGTCGCAGCGTTTTAAAGAGAAGTGGTGTGCTTACCGGTGTCTGTGAAGGCCTGGATGTCGTACGTCAGGTCGATGTTCACGCTCTCGGGGGTCTCCACTTTTTTGAAGATGATCCCGATGAACCACATGGAGACAAACTCGTTCCTGGTTGATGGAAGGGTTTTGCAGGAAGTCAAGTGATTCTCAGAATCCAGCCCAACGCTTTTGGCCTATAACAGCTCACGTCAGAGTACCTGTGTATCATTAGCACCTTTGCAGGGATCCTCGATGTTAGATAATATGTTAAATGAACAGTGGCTCTAGCACAAATTAACCTAAATGGACATCATTACATGCATTTGAAACCAAAATGGAAGCAATTTGCAGCTATTAAACCCTGGACATAATCAATGTCAGAGTGCGACTCCCCTCACCCCCCAGGTCAACAGCTAACCAGTTAGCCACTTCATGCTCACTCGCTATGGCTGTCCTTGCTCCCCGGGAAGGACTGGGGATTGACATGAGCCAGAGTGATGTATTCATTACGTTCCAGGTTCCCAATCAGCACCCTTATCTTGGACTCCACAAGACCGATCCTGTCGAAAGAAGACAGAAGCTCATAAAAACTGTCGCTCTGATCAGAAACACAGCAAAATTCAACAAGCAAAAGTTCAGGTGACAGAGGGAAGGTCTGTGTGCAAACAGCTCTGTACTAGAGACCAACCAATGGAATAAACAGTCAAACTTTATTGGTGGCCAACTATCAGGTAGGGAAATTTAAATATGAGAAGAGCCAGTCATGTTATATTTTCAAACTTATGAAGTCACCACTTTAGTGACTAAAGCTGTGTAGTTCAGTTTCTGTCTGGATTTAAAAGAGGGTGATGTGGTGACTAAGTAGACTGCTTGTCACCCATGACATTTACATATGTCACATCTCTAAAACACTCAAAAAAAACAAAAACTAACAGCACATTACTTTGATGTCTCAGCGTCAAAAATGAGAGTGAGATCCACAATGAGGAGGCATGAGCCGCGTAACAAGCTGAACACCCACATCCAGAGCAAAGGCTCTGTGCGTTCAAACAGAAGTAAACGAAGGTTACAGTGCCCCCGTGTGGACACACTGCAACATATCCAATATTTTGCACAAATTCAAAAGCAAATTTTTCCCCTTTACAAAATATGCAAGAAAAAAAAGAACTGAATTAGGTGGAACGGCAGCATCTTAATATTACGTCTGAAAATCTCTGTGCTAATTAAAGCAAACCAACTGTATGCACAGACTGTCAAAGGCACTTGTGGGAAAAACTTACCACACAACACTAACAGGTATGAAACCACAGCATGAGCGATAATATTAAACTATGACACTCTACAGGAAAACTGCTTCTGGAAGATGGACGACGTACATATTACTGTTACCAAACACAAAACACAAAACAACAAGCAGCTTCCTGTAAGGACGTATGGCTTTGCTCAGGGATACGATAATGTCACACACTCACCATTCTAAGTGGTTCTCCTCTGTAGACGCACTGGCAGTGAGCACAATATAATGTCTATAGATAAAGAAACAAACAGATTCACTGCAAATGATCTGTCACCTGCAGGAAAGACTAGCCAACACATCTATAAGAGCAGTTTCACGGTCAGCGTCCACCAGACAGGCGCAGAACCGCCCGGCTGACAAGCTTCAGTCTGGCAGACGGTTATGTGTTGGGGAGGGAAGCAAAGCGTTGACGTACTTGTATTTTTGGAAAAAGTTTGGTGGCTCGAAAAGTTTCGGCCACTCAGCCTTGCCACGCAGAATTTCGTCAGTGACGCTGAGACCTGCCGGGGGGGTGAGCAAAGCAAATATGTTAGTTACCCAACACACGCAGAATGAAAGCTAGGACTCAGTATTGCTGGGACAGCAGCATAAATTTAAACAAATCACTTCAAGTACAGGCTGAAATAAATAAAACACAGAACAGCTTGGCAGGTCTGGGTCTTCTGTACTAAGTGCTGTTCATATGAAGTTATTTTTCGACCCTGGTTACCCACATTTTAAGACCTTTGTTTGAAAATTAAGGGCATTTTGAGTTCACAGCTACCTAATAGCAGCAGCAATGGACCATTTTAAGAATGAGACACACAGTCTGCATCGGTTAATATCGACATTGCACACAATGTACATGCAACTGTCACATTGCAAGGGCTGAGACAGTGAGCCGAGTTGAGATCATACCAGGGTTCACAGACGATACCACAGCATACAATATTTTGACAATATTTTCAAACGCGATGCTATTCTGATATTTTAAACTGCGTGTGTGGAGGAGGGAGGGGCTCCACAGTTAGATTCGCCAATGGGCAATCAAGTTTCACCGTGTCACAGGAGAGAAAACTTAACGATATTTGGCTATAGTTTATTTTGAGCAAATTTTCAGCCCCTTTTTATGCTTTGTAAATATCATAACATTTGTCGCAAAGAAATCGCATTGCGATATTTCAATATTTTCCATATCGGGCAACCCTAGTACTCACACCCTTGATCCAAAATTATACACAAATATCTTCTTAGTCAATTCATTTCACATTTGTTTTAAAATGTATATTTTCTAAGTAATAACACTGTCACTAAGTGTACAAAACACCTTTATTAGACAAGGACAGCTATTTAATACACAAGGTTTTATATTTCTCAAAATCAGCAAACAAAGTTTTCAGCCCGATGCTCAGATAAACAAAGGAAGTGGTTAGTGCAGTGTAACACTAATAGTGTGTCTCTACCCTGATAAACCTGGTTCTTGGTACTATCACTGCCCAATAAAGTACTAAAATAAAGACCCATGAAACACCATGGGGGAAAAACTCCTGTCAAGCAGGTAGACGGAGAACTGGGACACCCTGAGAATGAAGCCTTAACCTGGTATAACACTATGCTTCTTCACAAAGCAGGTCTCGTCGGCAGCCGGAGAGTATTAACTGGACTGTCAACGTTCAGGCTAAAGGGTTAAGAACAGGAATGCTCAGGATGGACACGACACACTCCCACACACCGGTTCGGAACTCTTCGCTCATGATGGTGCGTGTGGAGGTGGAGACGTTGTAGGTGGAGTTCTGCTGGGGGTAGGCGGGTGTGATGATGGGCATGAGGTGGTACCTGTCCGACGGGTTCACCTGGAGGCAGAAGGAGAGGAGTCAGCAGCTGGCCTGGACGCTGCAGCAGCACGCAAGCGGGATAACTCACCCGCGGGTCCCACACGGGCAGGTTCAGGTTGCTCTCTTCCGGTTGCTTCAACAGCACGGCGTTGGGCCACTCCCTGAGAGCCAGCATGGGATGAAGGGATGAGACTCTCTCAACATCTATCCGGTAAAACTGTCAATCACCAAAAGAGTGACCGACGCAGTCTTCCGACTCACCACTTGGAAAAGACGAGGAAGAACTTGTGCACCAGTGTTGCGGCCACGGCGTTTGGGTACAGCTGGCAGGTTCTGGCCACCAGCATGGCCCAGGAGACGCCGCCCAGGAAGCCCAACATGTTGGAGTAAATCCCACGACCTGGTACACATTCAAACATCAATAACTCTTCCTTTCATATATAGTACCTTTCCAAACAAAAGCACATAAATTTAAGAACAGGAAAAGCTACATCAATGCTAAGTATTGCAGGAATAATAATAATAAAAAAAAAAACACGGCTGGGGAAAGAAATCTGAAACTTATGATCAATTTTATGTCCTAACCAAAAAATAAATAAATCAAACAAACAAAAACAAAACAAAAAACAAACAACTATTCAAATAGCAAGTCGAAAGGCAACCAGCATAAGGCGTAAACCATGGGGGTGCACCCCCCCCCTCAAATAATCAAAACCAGCATATATGACACCCTTAAATGTATGGAGACCTCAACCCCACCAGTGCTCAACCCAAAGCTCAACCATAAACATCTTCTGGAAAACATTCAGTGGATTTTGAGATTTGAATGTTTTTCAGTACAAATTCAGTGAAATGCTGCGTTTTAACACATTCAGGGCTTGTGTCTAGCGGCGTCTTACTTACGTTTGGCCCACAGTTTAATAGCTCTCAGCGTAAGCCTGAAGTTCTCTTTATTTGGCACCAAAGACAGGATTTCGTCAGTGACCCTGCAACCTATGGTTTGAGCAAAGCGACATTAGGATCAAATTAGGAGTCTGGGTGTACAGTGTACAGTGATTAGCTACTTCCCCATCCCCCAATGAAAGACACAAACACAATGCAAGACAAAAGGCCCCCACAGGTGACACTCGGAGAAATCTCACCGTTCAGACTGCGGATACAACGGATGTCGAGGTTCCTGAGGTGAGAGTCTCCACGGAGGTCCAGATTTTCAGGGATGCATTGGAGAGCCAACCTTGCGAATAAGAGGTCGATCTGCAAGAGTGAAGTGCAGACTGTCAAAAGCTGCGTCTTTCCAAGAAATAAACTTAAATATGGATCTGGGCGGCTGTGGTCACTAGGAGCGTTACCTCAATCCCATCAAACTTAAATTTAATAACTGGTACAAAAGCGTCTTCAACGGCCTGGAAGGAAACAATTTGGAAATGTCTGTCAATGGCACAGCTGCAAGGCTAGCAAGCCGTCACGGAGGCTGCCAGCACGAGCATCCAACGTCTACAAGCTCTCACCCTCAGGTCCTTGATCTCCTCATGCTTTTTGAGTTTTTCAAAGAAAGACTGGAAGAAGTCTTCCCTCTGCACGTGACGGGGAGCCACACACAGAGCATCGATATCGGCTCCTGCGTGGAATACAAAAGACGGGTCACACTGACCCCTCAAACAGGCCCCTTTGAGCTATTCAGTAACCCCAAAAATACAACACTGCAAATTACCAATACAGCCACACAAAACCTATGCAAAAAGATAATATGTTTAAGAGCATTTAATAATGTATTATGTTCCCAAAAATGGCTTTCATTCCTCATACCTTTGGTGTGAACTCCAAGTCTGTAAGAACCAAACGTAAAAATGTTACCACCCACATTTGCTATTGCTGAAGGTGGAAGATCCTGTAAAGTAAAAAAAAAAAAAAAGGACCAAGTAAGCATGAGAATTAATTGAAATCAGAATTTATGAAAACTGAAAGCACCTTATATTTTATAATCAGTACAAGACTGAGATTTACATGCGACTGTCTTGGTAAATCAAGGAAGAGGTGAGCACTGAAGTCAAGAAAGGGACAAATAGGGACAGACAGGGACAGAAAGGGACAGATCAGCCACAACATCTTTTAAAAGAAGATATTGTTGATAAACAAGGTTAAAAAATGGTGTGGCATTGCTTTTTGCAGATTACAGTCCGACATTTATTTGTAAACAGTTTTCATTTTTATTTCCGTTCACGAATATTCTTTTATTTAGTAACCGTTTTTGTTTCAGTTTACGATAACAACACTGGGCTCAACAAGCCCGATGCGCATGAACACACACTGGTACCGTCAATCCATGTAGAATAAGCCCAGGTTTTTACCCTAAACATTTTCTCAAACACTTCTAAAGTAGCAAGCAGACAAGTTTATGGCTTTAATAATGACATTTTTAACAGCTACAAGGGCAAAAGATGTTAAAAAGCTCTCTGTACTAATGGCAATTTAATAAACATGAATAGACAATACTTATGGTTGTTTGGCTTATTCTGGAAGTCCAGAATAGCTTCTGTGTGTTCTCTTCAGGCGCTCATGCATAGCATTATTCCTCTGTGGTATGCCATTGAACTTTGCACGGTGTAAAAACACCTTTTTTTATTTGTGATAATTTGAAGTACTCCCATAATTACATGGCGATATCAAAGGAAAACGTGTTACAATGAAGCTTTTTGGAAATTGTAATGGTAACGTCATCAAAATAATTTTAAAATGATGCGTCGATGTCATCGACTTCGTTGGCTAATCGCGGCAGCCTTCATTAAAAGTGATGTGGCTATATTTACAAGGAGTAAGCAAACCTTTAAAATGAAAGCAAATGAGACAAAAAAAAAAAAACATGATTTATTATTTTTGCTGGTAAAGAAATAGGCTTGGTTGGCTGACTTTCACTTACCAGCCACCCTGGCCAGGGAATGAAAAAGTTCATTTTGGACCCTGCGTATAACTAAAGCTGCATGCAGGCACCTGAGAGACCTGCTCATTTACATATCAGCACCAATAATATCACCCCTCATCCCACACACTGACTGTTTTCACAGCATAATGGAGGGTTAAGGTTTGCATAATACTAGCAACAAGTGATTACAAAACCCTTCAGCTGCTAAACTTGGTTTAGCAAAAATTACCAGCCTGTGCCAATTCCACGACAGACAAAGGCTTACCTTTTCTTCACTTATCTCAGCAATCCATTCCCTGACCAATGAGTTAAGTTTTCCCAGAACTGCCAACCTGCAGTTATAAAAAAAGATAAAAGAGGTACGTCATAAATCAGCTGGGGACTGGGCGCAACTTCTGGGCGTAAAACCAGCCATACTCGCAGCACAGCTCAGGTACGGGTCAGTTCCTGTACAATGGTGGAAAAGCGCCATCAAATCACCACGATCTACTAATCCACCCCCCCCCCCCCCTCCCATACACACAGCATAACTTCACTTTCACCTGTGATTCTGCTCAACTTCATCCTCAAATACTCCAAAAGGCTTCATGGCCTCAATGAGTTTCTGGGTGTACATGTTGTCAGATTCCTTAGGGTATGCCAAGCTGATGGGGGATGTAACTCCATAGTGTTTCTGAGGTTGCTGTCCTCCAAGCATACTGGTACGGGACCTGCAATGTGAAGAACAGGAATCAACTGACTGTACGCTACACGCAGGTAAATGACACTTGGTGTCTGCACACAACTGCGAGTGAACCGGTACACTTCACTAGAAAGCAGAAACCAAACAACACACCGTTTTGCACTTTAAAGGTGAAAAGTGACTATTTACCAAGTGTGACAGAGCTGTGCAGTTATTTTCATATTCACATTTATTCAACTTCTACAAAAAATTTCACCCACAGCAGGAGTTTAATTTCCAGGACAAACTGCATTCGAAGTCGTTAATGCATCAGGTTGTATGTGCGATATAAACGCAGTTACGCCTAGATATTGCCAAACTGGATCAAAAGCGATGCGATCGCATGTGCCACATAACAGAAAGGTACCAAATGTTAGAGGAAGAAAAAGCAAAACAGAACCGGATCCCCGTGTACCACGCCCCACGGTCCAGAACGTCTAATCACACACAAGGCAGCGAGCTGCTGCTTTCTAATACATTCTGACAAGCGGACGCACGACGCCCCTGGAGATCGACCATCCCGGATGGCGGTTTCAAATTTGGCCAAAAGTACGTAGCCGGTGGGCTCGGTCAGAGAGAAGAGGCGGATGAAAGACGCCCAAAAACACAGAGAAAATAAAACAGTTCAGGCACCGAAACGGGGGGAGGAGGTTAGCGTTAGCACACCAACACAAACACCTCGGCAGAAATCTGAGTTAGGATGGTCTACAGATGGGAGCCAGATTAAAAGATTTAAGCATTTCGACTGGTGCCAGGTAACGAATCTCGCCGACCTGCTGTCAGACCATCGACCAGACCGTTAGATGGGCAGTGACCGCCCGGCACGCTAGACGGACGCGTCGGGAGCATAACCACCCGTACGGGTGCCGGACGACCGGCAGCATCTTTGTCGCTGTCTCTAACCACGTAAAACACAAGGAAACAATCCGTGTCAACTCGAAGGTCTCCGTTAACGGCGCCGTGTTTTTAAAAATAAAAGCCCGTAACCGCAGGCTAGGTGCGCCGCTAGCTGCTCGGCAGCAGCCTTAGCATTAGCGTGTTTGCTAACCAGCTCCTCACACTCGGTGACCGAGATGTACAACGGAGGATTTAACCTTAGCGGACGAGACGACAGCCACTTACGCTGACATTTCTTTCATGACCTCCTGGAGATTTGTTTTATTTCACTCGCCCAACTGGCAATTTTAAAGAAAACATATACACACCGCCAGCAACAGTCCAGTACGAATTTATAACAATAGTTGCAGCTCCTCCAATATGGCGCCCACCGGTTCAACCTATCCCGACAGCCTCAGCGCGCCCTCGCTGTCAATTGAAAGAAAAAACTCCGTTCCCGTAATTATTTATTTTATTTCTTATCTTATTGGCTCCTGTAAAGAGGTACAGCGTGGTTACATGACGTTAGAAGCAGTCAAATACGATGTCATGGTTTGTCACTCACTCAGCGATGTGTGTAAATAAAATCTCAGCTACATTATTTCACAAAACATTTAAATAATTTTTGCAGCGTATAGTTAAATGCAAATGCCTAGGTTTATCGAACCTGTAGAGAGACTGAAAGGAATATGTATTGAATAATGCGATAGTTATTTGTCAATGCCAGGTAATCTGTACATTGATGAAATACATGGTAAATATTTAATTTTTAAAAAACATCAGTTATTTTTAAACAAAATTTCCTTAGACAACATGCATCTTGAGTAGCAAATATAAAAAGGAACATTGTCACTGCGCCATCTCACATGGATATTAACTTTTTATTTATTTCCCTTTACTTATAAAGATAATTAGACTGGATAATTATAAAATTGCGGATCTTCTGAAAGTTATTCAATATTAATAATAATTCATTGATATTAATTAATATTAATGAGGGTTATTAATAATCAGAAAAGTATTCTGCATTGTAGTTATAGTGCAACAGTCACCTAATTTATATAATAAGGGACACATCTATCTCAGGCAGGACATCATGGTGCGTATATGTGTCTTATTGGCAAGAAAATAATGCATAACACAAAACAGATGCTATGGAATTCTTATTAAAAATGTACATATATAAGACAAACAAGAAAACAGAGTTTCCTTTTTATACCAGCTTTTAATAAATAACATTATTCTGATCAGTATATTCAATATATACAAGAACTCAAAGAAAAGGAGGTTCTGAATCTCTGGGAAAGACGTGGATCATCAAACAAAATATCTTCAGCATCTATTAAAACGGTTCATGTTTAGTACATACAGTATTTATTTTAGTATTAAACTGATATACATTACTCTTAATGAAGCGAAATAAACAAAAATAAAGAAAAAACAATATACAGCTCTGGGAAAAAAATGAGACCACTCCATATATATATATATATATATATCATTTTTAAATCCTAGTTTAATCCTAGTTCTGCTGGTAGAAAGGTACGCTGATCAGTAGGCTGCTTCCAGGCTAAAAGTTTCTAAGTCAGCAGGACACAAGAACAAGGTGAAGCTGGAGGCACTGGGAACGTCCTGAAACCAGGCAGGCAGAGGGCAGAAGCAACATTCTAATGCCAGAGATGACCGGCAACTTCTCTGGCAGGGTGTCATGAATCGTAGGGTGACATCAAGTGACCTTCTAAAGGAATGAGAAACATTAACTGCAGGTGTGAAGTGCACCGCTTGGACAGTTCGTATCAGGCTCACAGAAGCAGGACTTTAGCCTCATGATGCAAGGAAGAAGCCCTTAATTCATGAGAAAGAACCAGGCTGTATGCTATATCCCGTTTTGAACCAATATGGGACTGCATTTGTTTCGTGTTTTCTGACCGCGCGATCGTGAGGTCGATTCAGTATTAGGTTTAGCACGTTTAACTAAAGCACGATTTTAATTCATGTTAACAGTTCTCCTGTAGTACAACAAATAGAGCGGCGAGTTAGCAATACAGATCAAGCGGGTAAAATCCCCGGCAGCATACATAAAGTGTAGCCCTTCCCTCAACTGTGAGCCTTTCTGGATAAAAGACGCAGTTATATGCAAATGAACCAAATGTACTGTAGACCGTGCGCAATGGGAAAAATGGGTTCTGTACATATCATTAGTGTATCTGTTGCAGTTCTTACTGTTACGTCATAGAAAATGCTGGTCATGGTGCGAAAGAGAAAAGAAAAATAGAATATAAATATAAAAAGATATAGATGACATTTTCAGACCTTAAACATACACAGAGGAGTACAAGTAACCAAGTAATAAATGGAGAAAAATTCTGCAAATCGTCTCGGTGGAATGTGTGATTAATGAATACGGATATTTTCAGGTGTATATATCACAACCGGAACTCACAGCATTCAGGTAACAACACATTTATCAACTTACTAATTTCCAGGTGATCCATCCAGTTCTTCAGAAATGATAGGTTAAAAAAGATGTGTATGAGTTGTGTATTTTTTACAGGCAAAATTTATTTATTCTGGGGGCGGCATGGTGGTGCAGTGGTTAGCACTGTTGCCTCACACCTCTGGGACCCGGGTTCGAATCTCTGCCTGGGTCA
>JAODJX010000112.1:592527-608699 GCA_026776945.1 Isichthys henryi
GTGAGTGAATGGTGTGTGAGTGTGCCCTGCGATGGGCTGGCCCTCCATCCTGGGTTGTTCCCTGCCTCGTGCCCATAACTACTGGGAAAGGCTCCGGAACGCCCATGACCCAGAAGCATAAGCAGTTTAGAAAATGGATGAATGGATGGATGGGTGTGTATTCTATTCATCAAATGCTATTTAATCCGAAGTGGCACGACGAAACAGTCCATGGAACAACTGGATGTTAAGGGCCTTGCTCAAATGCCCAAGGGTGAAATCACTCTGTTGACCATGGGATTTGAACCGGCAACATTCTGATCAGTGTCCTAACCTGATGAACCACACATTCTTATGATTTATTCTTTATGATGATTCAGATATGTTTCACAGTGTGCTTGTTTTTCAATGAACAGTAAAATAGTAGAACTGTACAAGTGTAGTGAAAGTTTCACAGTGTTGGTAAATGACACACCTCAATTACAGCAGTTTAAAAACCGACTTGGGGAATTTAATGCATGCAAATGAAAACTGATAATAGCTGATTTAACTGGATCTTAGAGTCCTCAGGATCCTGTCTTGTCTCTTAGATATAAGTATGGCCTTCAAACATGCAGTATTTCAATAGGTTCTATTTTATAGCCGGGTTCTAGATACACCATATGGTAGAAGGGACATTTTTGAGAACATTTCTGAGAATGACAAAAGGCCATGTTAACAGTTTGAAGATCTGACTGGCTCACTGGCACCTGATTAGATTATGGACCTAATTTATTTCCATGATTATATATTAATTACAGATGCTTTTCGCAACTATTTAAAATGTTTTCACGCCTCATGTTGCGGCGTAACAACCTTTATTATCATCCATGTAGCGTTTCCTGTAACGTCAGGAAATCCCAACACTCATAAGATACTGCTTAAATACCACTGTCACAAATAAAATGGTGTCAACGTCTATGCATTTGATTAAAAGGCATTCACAGAAACATTCTGAAAGGCAGTATGATCTGTTATTCATACAACACGACATATTAAGGATGGGATCTCTTTGTCATGGTTAAGGTCGTGTTTTAGAACTTAATTCTTTACTGAGCCATTACAAGTCACGTGTTTCGCTTTAAATGCGTGTCATTCTTAATGATTAAAATGTCGCGGCAGTATTCTCCACTGACGTCAAAAGGTCCAATCGTTTATTCATTAGCCTGTTTCATTCTTTTAAATCCCCTATTCTCTTCATTGCGTCTTCTCTTTCTGATGTGTTCCGTGGCTGTTCCCGCGTGTATTTACATAATAGCCTATTTGCCATTCTAATTTAGTTGATACTCCAACAAAACAGGCCTATTAATTAAACCCGAGATCGCTATGAAATTGTTTTTGTTTTTCTGTTGTGACAAAAGTTGTAAACCAATAAGATTTGTACGGAAGAATTATTAAGTAATACGACCCTATTGGGTATTTCACTATAACAGTTATTACTGCTCTCCTCAATAGTGATACAGGTGAAGCGCCATCTTAATCACAGTTTATGGCAGGTAATGTCGTGGGGTTTTCATCGTGCAATAATTAGAATTCTATGATTTGCGGTAATTTTATTCATAACAAATCCGCCAGTAAAAATCTTTGACAGTTAATTCATAAGGGCATAAGTGCGTGAAACTTTTTTTGCGCAAAATAATTACATTGAAGCGATGTGTTACGTTTACAGACTAACACGATGTCAGTGACTCGTTTTTGTGAAAACTTGCTTTCATATCGAATTTTTTGATGTTGTTGTAATGTAAAAGCAATGCAATGGTTCATTACTAACGGCTAAGCTGATCCCTTATTTTAAAGTGAAACACAGAGATCATGTAATTATTGATGGCAAAAACAATAAAAAATACCTAGGTGTTCTTTCTCGGAGATTTAATGTCTAATTTTATCATTATTACTTTAATTCTAATTAATAACAATTCTTCCATCCTATAACCGATTACCCTGGTAGTGGTTACGGAGTTAACAACAACAGTAATAACTACAAAAAAAAAAAAAAAAAAACATAATCGGCGTCCTCGGATTTTGTTAATATTTAGTACAGCTTATATCTTGTCACATTCACTCAAAGTGCACATAAAGTTTATTTCTGCAAAAAATATTAACGTCGATCTTTAATTTTAAAACGTGCAATCAAATAATTTAGCACGTTTCTACATTACCACGAAATTGTATTTAAACATTCAAAACCAATAATCAAAAAAACGATGTGAACATTACAGAATATAGTTTGGCTGTAAATCGTGATTACAAAGCGTAATTAAAATACATATTTTTGAAGTGTGTCTTCCATTTTTATGGACTTGTATATTAGTTTTAGAAGTATTGAAAAATGTCCTTTATCATCAAACCATTCTTTAATAAAACGTAAAACAAACGTAAAACAATCCATGGGGTTGTAACTTTTTCCGCTGATAATACTGCTCATTGATCTACATGTAATGCCAAAAGTCCGGTGAACCAGTCGCGTTCTGTATCTTCAACGTCTTTAACCAATAAACACCTTTAACATAGGTTTTAGAAAGATTGAGGAATTTTAAATACTATGAAACTGTTTCGAGGTATACGCGAAGACAAAAGCCGCAATGTCGCTAAAATGATAACATATCACAAAAATTATCCGACTTAATAATCAAATCCAGCACGAATAATTAAATATATCTTTCCTTATGAAGCGGCAGTGTATGTTTTCAACCACGATTTCAACTTATTGCTCATATATTTAGCTACACCGTCTTGTCTTGCTCAGCCATAACACAGCTCTCCTCGAACGCTAGAGGGAGCTTGTAGTCTTGATCTTAGCAAATTATTTCACATTCCGCCGGAAAATACGAAATTATATGAAGCCAATGTAGAGGCAAAACTCTAAACTAACAAATACGATATTATCGGCTACAGAAATTTCTAGTAAGGTACCATTTTATTGATTATGGTCACTTACAACAAACCTAACTAGTAGGTCTTAAGGTGGAATAACAGGGATTGATTAAAAAAAAAACAAAAAAAAAACTTGGTTTTGGAACTAACAGAGAGCTATAACGGAAATGTAATTGCAAATTGAATACTTTAACATTGGCTTCATACATGACATTCATTCAGTATAAATAATAATTGGCGTAGTCTTATGAACAAACTAAATTTCACAATATATAATAATTCAAATATATCAAGTCATTAAAGTTATTCAATATGTAAGCACAGATATCTATAATACAACTTGTCTATGATATAGGGTATAATCCTTGGGTGTCCAATCTTATCCGCAAAGGGCCAGCGTGTGCAGGTTTTTGGCATAACCCAAACCCAGGTGTGAGGACTCTTCAGCCAATCAGTCCTCTAATTAGTAATCTAATTAGGGATTTGCAGTGGAAACCCTCATACCCAACGATCCTTTCTGGGTAAGTCTACCCACCCAGGTATACTATAAGGGATATATATATATATATATTCACACACACACACACACATATATATATACATATTATTCAGCCATTGTCTTATCTACAAGGTAGGCCAATTAACTAGAATTGTGTTATTTGTCAGTTTAGACTGAGGAAAAAAGCTCATTTATAAAAAAAAAAATGACATCATTGTCACCTATAATTTTAATAACTCCTTATCCATTTAGGTTCGCGATTCACCAGAATCTGTCCCGGGAAACAAACACAGGGTGACCAATGATGACTCACCATTACCTACACTGCGTGAATGCATGCATTCCTAAACTTTATTGCTGTAAGAGTAAATCCACGAGAAGTACACACAGTGCCTTTGGCAGCGTAAACACGAAACACCATATATCACTTTTGTACTGAGGAAGTACACAAAATTCAGTGTGAGATCATTGCCCTTTACAGAGTTGTATTTTTATTTGATTATTACAGAAGTAAGCGCGACACAATATTTCCCCCCCACAGTCCCATCTCCACGCTTTTCGAAGATTTAAATATGTAACAACAAAATATACAGCCTTACCTCGAGCTACACCTGATCGAATCACTTCCAATGTCGTTTACGTCCCAAGTCCATAGTAAATAATATACCATGATTGAGAGACGCCGGAAAGCGGGTGTAACGGACGTTAGCCGTGTAATGACCCACTGTCCATATCTAACTTCTATCACAGTATGAATCCTTTGAAGTATATGTGAATATAGGGATTTGGCCAAATTCGTACGTCATGTGCGAACACAAGTCGGCGCAAAGCTGTATATTTATGTCAATGGTGGTTCATATACACATTTACCGGAGCGTATACGCTAAACGGGATAATTTAATTCACTTCCAAATGAAGTTCTGTTTGGATATACGCCCAGTATTAGCCATGATTTGTACTAATCATGGCCAGCAACGGTAATGAAGCATCGCAATCCTGTTAGTCACCACGGACCTTACGATGCCAATAAAATGCCCAGACAGGCAATGTCTTCGTACTGTAGCTTTCGGATACCTCGGACAGGAGAAAGAAATGTATGGGCGGTAGCATTGAGAGTAACATCTTGAGGATACACGGCTGTAATTTAGGACAAGCGACGAGGCCAGAGTGATTTAATCCTCCCCAGAAAGGTCACTGCGGGGTTTGGCAAAGCTAACCTCTCCACTCTCCATCTGTCCGCGTCTCAGTCCAAACTACTTCAATGGGGCCTTGTGTGCTCAAGTCCGGCCGCAAACAAATTGAAGTGGTCTGGAGCACAGTTACGGCATTGAGCGCTCGCCGTATATTGACCGGTATATTTGTCAACAAGACTGTACAGTGAAATACGAAAGAAAGAAGCTCTGTTCGCAGTCTGTTATGTGTTTCAGCTTCCCATGAGAAAAACATGAAACACATTTATGATGTAAACTTAGGCCCGATTTCACCTTACCGTAGTTCTGAATGCAGTTTTACGCAATGTATTTCCTAAACGTCATTGACCAGGTTACTGCATATCTTCCCAGAGTATATTATGTTTAATTATTTCCCCGTTCATAACTTTCTTTTAACAGTTAAGTATAATATACTTCCACATACTGTAAATTGGCGGCGGGGTAAATGCCAAATACCGTTCTTTTAACTTCGTATTAGTGTTAATAGGATATGCATTATCCTAATCTGCCTGCGCTACATCTATGAATTAGATGTCAAAAGGAGCAGCACTGGTCTGCATTACTACCTTAGCTAAACCTCTGCTACTGTTACTAACCTTAACCAGCAACTCAACTGTCGCGAATGTCATTTGTAAACCCTATTAAATTGTTTGGGAAGGGGGGGGGTGCAGCTCACATGGAAACACTAAATAATAAGGAAATGGATAAAGAAACAAATGTGAATGTCTATTAAATAATAACGATAATCATTATTATTATTTCTTTTCAAAAACCCGGCCGATATTCCCAGCCGGGACTGTCTTTGTGCGAAGTATGACTTTCGCTTGGCTCCTACTGAAGCGCTGCGATCTTCTTCTCGGCTACAGTGTGAAATCTTCATTACTATAAAATGGTAATATTGTGTCACAACATTGTGAAACAAGAGGAAGCTTATGAGCCTTTTAGAGTAACGTTAAGGTAACTCGAACGCGATATGGACTCTATATGGACTCGCGATATGGAGTTTGTCCGGATGCCGATCTCTGTAGAGGTATGTGACCATGTCAGGTACATTACTGCATGTTGGATTGTCAGGGATTGTGAAGACGACAATGGTGCTGTTGAAATTCCTCACGTTGCGGTAAAGGTAAGCGAGGTTACACGACTGGCTCACTATACTTCAATTAGACTGATGTGTGTGATACCCATAAATTTAGGTTCTAAGCAGAATATTCAACAGTACCAGCATTAACAGTCCATAGGTCTGCCAGAGAGCCTTCTGATGGATCTCTCCACATATTAATTCAGGCTAAGCAGTTTTACAATTCTTCTGTTGACCTTATTTTAGAAACATTAGAAATGTCTAAATGGTTTTTGGTCTAGGTAACAATCTACTTCACAAACTATCATTATCAGGTAAGAACTTTTAAAAACTCATCGGAATAAATCTAAAGCACATATTCGAAATTAAGGAGTGAGAGTCAACGTACTCTGGAGTGTGGACTCCTTTAATCTTTAGGTACATTAATAAGAAGTAAACAAGACGTTTCTTCTTAAATGTCACATTGTCCACTACGGTATCAAACACACTGGCGTTATATTACATCATAAGTCTCGTGGCATTTAAAATCTCTCTGAGTATTCTGTTCCAGCTATGGTTTACCCTGGGCGCGATTAGGATGGATATAATGAACCTGATTTAAGTAATAGGGGGGCGCATACTTCATGAACTGTTAAAAAAAACGACCCGTATATTTCCTTAAACACGCTAACATTGCATGTTGCTTATTTAACGTAATGTAATTTTATCGTCGGATTCAGTCGTGCAGAGCCTCATATCGCTTCAGCTCACTTTGGTTAGAAGAGGATTCCGGATGAATAAGATGTCACAGTGACCACGTCACTGTTTATGTTTACCTACTCAAAGTGAGTCAAGCGCGGTTTTGATGGAAAGAAAGGAAGGTTGCAAGAGGTTAAAAGCGCTGCCACGGCGGACGGCGGATAGTCTTGAAAGATTTGAAGGTTCCGTGCCGTTTGATCGACAACATAATCGTACCGGCCAGTCAAATGAAATTTTCCTCGCATTCTACGCTAATAAAAAAGACACATAGCAATTATATCACTAACCCTGTTATCGTCCACAGATGATCGCTAAAATAATTTGCATAATTATATAGAGTATATAATTTTGCAAAGGAAAATGAAATATGCGTAAAACACAGAGACTGTTGTCATATACAGTATAAATATACTGGTTCTAGTAAAATATATTTGTATTTATAAATAATGAAAAAATACAATTTCTACAAGTTTATCCTCGTTTCCAGGGGACAGTACTTTTCAGCTAAAGTATCTGAGTGTGAATCCTATTTTCAAACACTCCATGAGACTAACAATGTGTCAGAGTGAGAAGTCAAGGTTATTGAGTCAAACCATTAAGCAGTGATTTTAATGTACGTGAGCGTTATTCATTTAATTTGGTATATATTGTCGTTTTCAAGGAGCACCTCAGCCACTCAATTTAATTACGTAAATTTTGCATGTGGAATTGGCGTTAGGGCCCCACAAAGAATGTGCTCCGGCAGGCTGTCTCGTTTAGAGAAACGCAGCTTTTGAACACGGCTAAATATGAAAAAGCCTTTGCATTCGAAAAACTGTAAACAGGCACCACACGATGGTCTTCAAATTAAAGTGAAACATGGATTATAATGAATAAACAAATCATAAAATACCTGACGAAAGTGTTTTTAAAATTTATTATAAAAAGTCCCTTTATGCTGTCGAGCATATCTGCTTAATCTCATAAACATTTACCTTGTACCATGTATACGTATGTTTCTATGCATAATAAAGTTTCCATATTTAATAATTTTGCAGTAGTTGTTACATATAAGTGTTTCACGAAGAAACAGTAGTTGAATGAGTCTGATAGTACGTTACACAGGAAGTTTCTCCTTAAATGGATCCGATAAAAAAAAAAAACTCATTCAAATGTCCGCAGTCTACTCCTCGAATTAAATATGTACAGTATCACTCTTCAAGGCGATATTTAGCCCGCTTCCCTGATAGGGCTCAGAAAGATGACCATTATATCTGGTTTATGTTCAACGTTAGACGCTTCTATTTTGATACAAATAAATTTAACGAATTTGATGCCTCTGGAAATCATACGGGATACATAGAGTCTCAAAAACAAAGCACCGATTTAAAATGTTACGTTGTTAAGACGGTTACTAAATACATAAATTAATAAATTATAGCCTAAATTCTCATTAAGGTTACGATTTTTGTTAAATCTTTCAATGTAGCTCCAACTGTGTTAAATGATAAATGTATAATCGGCGACCAAAAATGGAATAGAAAGTCATTACCACGCACCCACCCAAAAATGAACAATTGAACTTTGACCTAGCAAATATTTTCACTCACAGGTATTTTCCTCTTCGACACAGAACTTCTTGTCCCGAACATCTCCTTCTGTGACTGTCATGATTTCTCCCCTTTCACCGCCGAGCAGTCACAGTGCGAGTCTCAACACGTTTTCAAAGCAATTCACCCTTGTAATTTAGTTGCTCGCTTGCCAATCTCTCAGTCATACGTCAGCTACTTTCATTAGTTCGGTAGTGCCCCCCCCCCACTCCCCGCATCCACTTCACAATCCCGATGATGCCATCTCGCGTTCCCAGAAGGTGTCAGTGTTAAATCTGTTTAGGTGGTGCTTTTGTTAGCTGTTATTTTTTTCTACACGTGCATTAACGTACACCCTCCACAAACGTGTGCCCGAATACCCAAACATACGGATATTAAACATAGTCACACTTTTTTTCCCCTGGAATTCCCGTGGCTTATTGGCTGTGTCTATACACCCGCTGTCTCTACTTTAACACTATTAAGACTTTCTTCAAAATAGAAGCAATTTATCCTGCGCAAGAAACGTATTTTGTTTCTTTCGTTCAGTTCCATTTCAAGAAAAAAAAAAAAACACGATACATCACGAATTATTCGAATGTGCACGCATGTTAAAACAATATACTCCCGGTCCGGATTCCTAGACATTGTACATTTTTTCTCTTTTTTCAAAAATTGAACTGCCTCCTCACCTGTCCCTCCCCTCCTTTCTAAATACACGAAAATATGTCTCTTTCTTGAATGCCTGTACATTGCCTTCTCGTTTTTTTTTCTACGACTGCCTCCCGTGGTCAATGCATAGTTCCTTCGTTAAACCATTCTCTCTCTCTCTCTCTCTCGCTCGCTCTCTCTCTCTCTCTCTCTCTCTCTCGCATGTCTCCCTCTCCCCTGCTCTCGCTATCTCTCTCCCCCCTTGCCTCTTGTCCGGCCCCCTGATCTTTCTGTCCATTGGTTTCTATGGGTCTATTTTTCATGTCCGGCCCCTAATGAGTGTCCATTGGTTTTTTTATTTCCATTCCCTCCTCCCACTCCCCGGCTTTGCCCTGCCCATGTTTTGTATGTCTGTGTCCATCCATCTCCTGACGTTCAAGTTCGCGGGGACGTCACGTCCGCACTTGAACTTGCTGCTCAGGGGGGCTTTTGCCATTTTTTCATCTCTCTTTTCAAAAAAGCCATGACGGCTATCCCACAATCCATCTTCTCCGCGCCATCTTTGTATTATTTCTAATTTATTTTGGATGTCAAAGGCATTGATGAAGATATTTCCTCTGGAGTCTGCCTTCTAACCCGGCTCTCCCGATGTGAACCGCGCTGAAAGCCACTAGTAACCACCATGTCTCGCCGCAAGCAAGGCAAACCCCAGCACTTAAGCAAACGGGAGTTTACACGTAAGTATGATAAAAAAAATTATTTACACAATTTCCGAAATCAGTCCTGCGAGCTCGCAGCCTAGTGTCTTCTGTGGATACTATCTATAAGTGTAATTATTAGTGACGCGGTTTTGGACACTGGACGGCAAGGATCGTGGTCAAGTGGACTTAACTGAAAATCGTGGCGAGAACCACGCACTGTGTGTATTCTTTTTGCTAATGCCTACACAAGTGCAATTCCATATAATACCCGCAAAAGTTTTATTTTTTAACATGCAGGCTCTTCATTTCGGAGTACTTTCCAGTGGGATTTTTTTTGCATGGTGAAATATATATATGACTTTCTTGCCCCGCTACTGCAAGCCACTTACGGGCATATACTGTAAGGTAGGTGATTGACAAAGGTAGCGTGCAGGCTCTGCGATAGTAAAATGGTACAAACGTGTCGGATTCAAGATCCTGCCACAGTCGCCTAGAGAGGAGCCCCCTCGCTGTACCATTTTTTGGAAGATTTTCAAAAAAAAAGTTGAAGTGGATTTTGATTGGGAAAAATCTCGTGTCCAACTGTTTACAAGCAGTGCGTGGTGTTCGGCTCGCCGTCAGCCGTATCGATAGCGGAGAAATGAAACGTGTAGCGATCCTTAGATTTTCTCGACAGATTTGCTTTAATTCGTAATCTAGAGTCGCTTTTGCGATTAGAGGGCTAGAAGAACCGCCTTGCAAAATCGGCAGGCGCTCGTTTACGAGGACTTAGGAGCGCAGACTTCTGCAGTGTTTTGCTTCACCGGATCACATGTTTGTCGTCAGTTAAACAAAACAAAAACCATGAAGGTAAGATAAAGTGCGTGCATTCGGGTCGTACGCCGAAAAGCTTTTCGTCATTGTAATAAAGCTGACTTTTCACATGGAACGGTTATTGCTTCATCTCGATATAATATGCACGGATACTAAGTATGTATGTTTACTGGAGATCACGGGTCACTTTACTTTAGTATAGTAGCGTCAATTGCAATCATACACCCACGTTTTTCTAACGTTAAGCTATAGGCATGTAGACTAGGGACGATCTGTTGGTTCCACGAAACGGTTTCCGTATTCAACGTTAATTTTCTGGATAGACTTAAACCCATATGTTACATTTCTTTGAAACGGCACTCTCTGGATGCATCTGAAGGTATTCGATTGTGATATATCGTTTATTCATACAAATGTCCAGCTTCTCAGTTATTTTTATGGCGATGTTCTTGTATATAACCGCATCTACTCGCTCACGGAGACCTGGCTTGTATTTCGGTCTCGCCGCTAGGAGGCAGAAGACGATCATAAACTGGAAATGAACGTGAACCTGATCAATTTCACCTCTGCCTCGATCGGCCGGTCTTCACTCTGTGTTTGGATTGAAAGGGAATGTATAATAGGGAGCTGGGATCTTTTATTCCCGATCCCTTAAGCCCCTCGCCGTCTCAGATTCTGCAGCTTTCAAACTATATTTGTTAAACACATTTTCATGAAATTATCAACATCATATTAACGCGATGACTTATGAACTTTAATATGTTAATATGATTTTCATCTAATAGCCAAGTAATAATAATAATAATAATAATAATAATAATAATAACATAGGCACAATAATAAAATTCGTATTTTGACTAACCGTCCTTTAAAAACTTAATTGGGTGGCTATAAACGCGGCTTATTTAAGATTTAGTCATTTTAAATTACATTTTCTCATTTAATTATTGCAAATTACAAATGACATCTTTTCCTAAAGAACACATTTTTTTTTCTTTCAGGGAATGTTAATCTGCGTTGATCTGTGGCTCACTCGTAAAACGTTTAAAGATAATGGGTTGAATGACATAAAATAAACTCTTGTATTTTGTTATATTTGAGTTGGTGTGCTACTTCAGCATTGGAGCGTTTTACTCCCCTTACAATTCACGTACGTTAGCAAGCAAAACTCGTAAAAAGGTAGTTAGGTCTTACATTGTTGTGAAACTAAATACCTTTAAATTAAGCTTCGAAAAATATTCTGGAAATACAGTAATGAAAGACTGAAGTAATGAAGTGGTGA
The DNA here is from genome assembly GCA_026776945.1 of Isichthys henryi. Taxonomy (NCBI): domain Eukaryota; kingdom Metazoa; phylum Chordata; class Actinopteri; order Osteoglossiformes; family Mormyridae; genus Isichthys; species Isichthys henryi. The sequence goes on from JAODJX010000112.1 coordinate 603,964, forward strand.
TCCACCCCTAACTTACCCATTGGCTACAGATTTTCCTTTCTCTATATGCTTTCCTTGAATTAGTATTTGGGGGATGGGTAAATCGGTGGAACCTTGAATTTGTGAAGTGAATGTACGTACGGACATCCGCATTAGGTTATACTTAATCATTTGGAACAGCTGTGCTGGATCAGAATTTGTCTTTTGCGGAGGAAAAATTAAACCAGAAGTATTTGTTATTCTGGATGTCTGCAAACATATATTTTGTAGAAATATTGCAATAAAATAGATCGAACGTAATGTAAGATGCAAGATTCGAACTCATTCGTATTCAGACGTGTATAAAACAAACCAGTATGGCCTAATTGAACAAAAATGAGAAGATACACAGCATCAAAAGCTGGTGCCTTTTTTTCTTGGGTGGGGGGGGTTGGAAAAATAGTCTTACAGATGTGATCATAAGAGCGGCATTGTCTTTCAGTTGTTGTTAATGGATTGAAATGCGCCGGAATGCTGTTTAGTCCCACGATGTCTGACCTGAGTAAGAATTAAGGGTAGAAGTAGCGGCGAGGATTCATCCGATGCCCCAATGTCCTAGATCGGGCGTACATGTCGTGCACAATCGCACTTTGAAATGTTTTCTCACTGCACGTCTGGGAACTACTCCACATACGCCCCTCAATATTTGGTCTAGGTTGTGCTGAAATAAATTTAACCTCAGTTCACAAGATCCCAGCACTTTTACCGAAATGTATTCCAATCATCCTGATGTAAAATTAGAATCTATTTTTTGATCCTCAGTGGTTTTAGGTTCATTAAAATGTGAAATTGGCACCATAATAAAGAAGGTCAAAGCTATTTAAACATTAGAAAGCGTACGGAGTGAGTTTTACTGTGGGAGACGGGCGTTAAATATCATCGCAGGTTGTGTCGTTTCTTTAGACTGCTTTTTTGTCTTTTAAATACTGCCGTTGACGTTGAAGAGTCTGCATTGTAGCGCTCCTGAATGAACTGCACAAAGTTAACGTCCTAATCTCGGAGTGAATAAGACGTAGACTATTGCCGACTGTACAGCCACGCGGTTATCTGAACGCGGGTCTCCGGCTGTGAAAGTGATTATGAAGGAAACAAAAATCAAGCGTATTCACGAGCGTATTTTTAATGTTTCGTATTTTTATAATAATTCTAGAATTTTCGATTTATCAACGGGTCTTTTTATTATTATTATTATTATTATTTCAGTTAAAGAGAAGGATGGAGGGGAAAAACGAAGTGAAAGTAGTGGGGTAAAAGTCTTTTTTTTTTGGGGTGGGGGGGTCTGTTCACTGATGCATAGTTGTTTCTTGCTCCTTTGTCTCCAGCTCAGGTGCCCTTTACTGTGGCCTTCTTAGGAGTTGGCATAAGATTACGGAGCATTTCCTACGGAAGCTAAACCGTTTTTACTATTTTTTTCCCTCCTCTCCGATGAACGATATAGTATATATCAGTAATGTCTGTAGGCGAATCCATGCCGTTTAAAACCTACATTAATTGGAATATTCATCGTGGACATCCTATTTCTGGGCTAATTGTAATAAATATTTATTATAGTTAAATCTTTTGTACTGTTTTAATGATTTAATACGTTTCAGATGAGATAAAAGACAAGACTGTACATTTGCTGACACGTGTAAATAAATGTAGCTTTTTGCTGAATATCAGTTTGTTATGTTAATTATATGACAATCTGTATATAATTCCTTTTACTGGGAAGTGCAGGCCCGCCCTCATCTTACTGCGGCTCTTTCTTGAAAGAATTTGGTATCTGTGTAAGAAAAAGTTGAACGAGAGGCCAGGTCTGAATGCGTGAAATGTTAACTGACGCCGGGGGCACCTGGGTAAGCTTACGCATGCTTCTGAAACGGAGCGCACACACGAGCGGCAGACAACCCGCGACTCTTCTTTGATCTGCACTGTATTTAAGGTAAAAACACGGCGTAACGTAATGTCGCCCCTATTTATGAAATTTTTTGCCCCCTTTCTGCAGCAGAGCCCTTGGTTGCCCCCATCCAAGAGGAGCAGCAGGATCACAGGTTGCTTGTCGCTCCGGAAGGGGACCAAGATCTCCTCACTTGTGGCCAGTGTCAGATGAACTTCCCCCTGGGAGATATCCTCATTTTTATTGAGCACAAAAGGAAGCAATGCAACAGCAGTTTGTGCCTGGACAAGGCTTTGGATAGGCCACAGTCGCCCCCTCAGACTGAGCCCCGGAGGGCTACTCGCCCTGTGGAGGTGGGAATCCAAGTCACGCCGGAAGATGACGATTGTTTGTCCACATCTTCCAGAGGAGTTTGCCCTAAGCAGGAAAACATAACAGGTAATTGTGTTTTACTTTGTGTGTGTGTCTGTCACCCTCTCGGCCCTGCTTTTTGGCCGTGGGGAGGGGGTGGGGGTTGTCTCGCTCCCAAACGCAGAGCCACCTGCTGGCATGGTGAGGCCCGTGCATTTTCCCAGGGCACGGTGCATCTCAATGAGGTTCCAACGGAGTAGCGGCGACCATCCCACACATCGCATGAATCTGGGAGATGGTACCTGATTAATACACCATCCTGCTGCTTTCCTGTGCCAGGCGATAAGGAGACCCATGGCTCCGGTGCGGTTAAGGTGCTAGCATTGCACGTCACGGCTGTTGGACCGTCATTTAGAACGAGAGCCAGAATAAAAGTGTCTTATTTCCCCAGCTCATAGTTTCCAATCACCCTTCTCCAAGTTATGACACAGATTATATAGCACTAATGGGGGCTTGCTGGCTCTTTCTGACAGGACTTACTTTTTTATTAACAACAATAATACGATAAGTCTCTGTAAGCACAGTCCGCTCTTTTTCTTGGACCTGCTCTAAGCCTTTTACTATTAAGACTCTAAGCCTCTCTATTTCCCGTCAATCCGTTCGACGTTTCCAGCTGCCATCGAATGGAACTGTGCAGGTTCTGTCGGTTCCGGAATGCAAGGTGTTGTTGTAAACAGCCGGCGAGTAGCTGCTGCGATCGTGGCAAGGTTAGGGTTAAGTCGCAATAACCGAATGGTGCTGGTTGGACCCTTTGCGATCATGTAGGGCCACAGGAGTGACGGGGGACTGTGAGCTGCCTCCCCCCCCACCAGAGCATAGGGGTATAGGGTTAGGGAAAAAGGGTGGTGTGGCCGGAGAGTCCAACATCCATCTAAGCCGTGTGATGAAGAACATCCACAGTGGTAGTCAGCCTCTGTCATGTGGTTCCAACAGATGTGTCTTAATTACTTTCTGGTTTCCTGCAGCCACATCTTATTCCTATCAACGTGCAGATGTACGGACTTTCTGCTTCCCTTCTGAAACGGCAGAGAGAAGAGGAATTTGGTTATTTTTGGTTGTCCGAGAAGAGCAATTTATTTTGAGAATCTTGACGCCGCTAATTGTTAGCTTGATTCAGCATTATTTTAATTACGTAGAACTTCCAGCGGTTGACTTCCAACAACTAAATAAAGCGTGGGGGGAAAAACCTGGGAAAGTGTAAAGAAAGAGAGGAAGTAATGAAAGAATGAAGAAAAAGCACCTTGGCCGTCTGTTAAAATAAGAAGAAAAAAAACCCCGATGGAATGTGTGCAGTTGGAGTGTGACCTAGGGTGGTCCCTCTTCATTAGAGTCAGACCGTCTCAGTGCCTCTACTGCGTGTCTGATGCATCTTGGCTGTTCCTACACTGGCCACGTCCGCACTTACGTGAGGTGTAAACGCATTCTCTCGCCAACCCCGCAGATCGGCTTTCTGCAGGCACCCTGACGGAGATTCTCCATCCTCTCCTTCCTGTTTGCCCATCTTGGAGGGGGTTTGAACCTATTTAGACTAGACAGATGACCGCAGTTTTTCTTTCGGTTTAGCTCCGTCAACGGGGCTGATTCTTTCATGCGAAATAACAGCAAACAACAATAACAATAATAGTAAGAGTAATAATAATAATAATAATAATAAAAATAATAATACTCGTCACTTATTTCAGCTATAAAAAAATCAATGGCAGTACTTGGTCTGAACCCTCTGTGTTTGTAGAAGGTCCTGAAATCTGCGAAACTCCTCTTGGGTCTTCTTCAGCCTCTAGATCTTTTTATCAAGGTTGTCTGCAGGCTGAAAATAAAAACGTCTGTTTGGCGATTTGTCAGCGGCCGTACAGGCTGAGGCCTGTGGTAGGAATGCGACGCCCCCCCCCTCTCCCCCACGTGTTGTGGCTGCCCGTTTTGGGGGTTAACCCCCCCCCCCCCCCCGTGTCTATTGGTTACATTAGTTATGTGAATGAGATTTTGGTGTATTTTTTTAGACGCTTTAGAATGTGAAAAATTAGCACTGGGGGAGCAATTTGCGCCTGGATGGAGGGTTAGTCGGGATGTGATTTTTGCCGTTCTGGAAGCCTGCTGTCTGCTGTCATACTGTTGTCTGACACTGGCCCTTAACCAGAAATAAAGAGGTAAGCTCGAAAGGGGAGTGAGATGTGCAGTTGCTGTGATGGTTCCCGGTGGATCCAGCCTGTGCTTGGGTTCGGGACGATGGGGATGGGGAGGGGGCTGACGGCAGGCCGTTAGGGGTCCACGGTCCTGCTTTTACGGGTAATTATGCAGCAGCACACGGATGATGTCACAGCCCATTTGCATGTGGAGCGTCGCTGTTTATAGTGATGATAGGCGGCCCGTCACATGCCAGCCTGACTCCTCAGCGTGGGGCCTATTACAGGAAGCCCAGGGTGGGGGGGTT
>JAODJX010000112.1:658902-669246 GCA_026776945.1 Isichthys henryi
AATTGCCGGGGGTTTTTTTTTTGGGTCGCCCCCCCCCCCCCCCCAGGAAAAGCAAAGCAAGACGGGCATGCCAGATGAGTGTCTGCGATACGGGGGCACTGGGCAGGGCCCTATCACACTCGTGTCCAATGAGAGAGAAGATGCACATGCATGAAGGGGGGTGGGCTGTTTACTGGCCCCTGCAGGCAGAATGGGAGGGCCCATCTACTGCCCCCTGTTGGTGGAATAGGAGGGCCCATCTACTGCCCCCTGTTGGTGGAATAGGAGGGTCCGTCTACTGCCCCCTGTTGGTGGAATAGGAGGGCCCGTCTACTGCCCCCTGTTGGTGGAATAGGAGGGCCCGTCTACTGCCCACTGTTGGTGGAATAGGAGGGCCCGTCTACTGCCCACTGTTGGTGGAATAGGAGGGCCCATCTACTGCCCCCTGTTGGTGGAATAGGAGGACCCATCTACTGCCCACTGTTGGTGGAATAGGAGGGCCCATCTACTGCCCCCTGCAGGCAGAATGGGAGGGCCCATCTACTGCCCCCTGTTGGTGGAATAGGAGGGTCCGTCTACTGCCCACTTTGTGTAGAATGAGAGGAGCCCCATCTACTGCCCCCTGTTGGTGGAATAGGAGGGTCCGTCTACTGCCCACTTTGTGTAGAATGAGAGGAGCCCCATCTACTGCCCCCTGCAAGCAGTATGGGAGGGGCCATCTACCAGAGGTGGAGACTTGAGTCGCTGACTTGCAACTTGACTCGAATTCAAGTCAAGAATTTGATGACTTGTGACTGAACTCTGCAAAACTGATGGAAAGACTTGGACCCAACTTGGACATGAGGGCAAATGACTCGAGACTTGGACCCGACTTGGACCCTGTGACTCGAGTTGACTTGAGGTTATAGTCCCCCTCTGGATACTATAACGTTAATTTTTTCAATGTATATTAATTCTCCACGGCATTTTCATTTGGCTGAATTACAAAGGTAGGATCTCGAGTTATATGATTCACAGCTTGACTTGAATTTGAGTTACAAATCAAAATTTCACTTGACTCGGACTCGCCAAGGAATGACTTGTTCCCATCCCTGCTGTCTACTGCTCCCTGCAGGTGGAAAGCAAGGGGCCCTTTACTGCCCCCTGCCTGAAACCAAAGTCCAAGTCTCTTCCAGCCTTCTCCCCACCCCCCCCCCCCCCCGTGCTGTTGAACACGCAGTTACAGTTTACTCCTCGTCAGCAGGAGTAACACATGTGATGACACTAAAATATGTATAATTTACACAATGAGCTGGTGCAAAGGTCCACATTTTGCCGTGACATGTGTCGCCTGGCCTCAGCAAAATGATGCTTTAGAGGGAGATTTTTATTAACTCAACCGGTGATCCCCGTGACCCTCAGGAGTCAGCACGCAGAAAAAGACGAGGAGAGCAGAAAATCACTTTCAATATTCGCACAAGAAATACTAGATATCAGGTTGTAGCCACTGACCAAAACATATAAATATATATAAAACATATGTATGTATGTTTAATTACATCTAACAAAATGTGCAACAGGCCTTAAAGTGTGATTGGATAGCAGCAGACGTGATATATCCGTGTGAGTGTCAGAGTACAGTGGAACTGATTGCCTTTTCTTATTCTGGCTGTACATTTAAATCAAGGTTGAGATTAAATCAGCGATAAATGCAAAGATATAAAGATATGAAGCTGAAAGATATAGTCAGAGCTCGTTAGGCATCGTTAACATTCGAACCTCACGCTTGCTCAAATTCCGTGTGCTAAATAAAAGCCAAACACTTCCTGTCCTTAAACAGAGAGCGTTTACTCTTAGGCGACCAACGGTAGTTCCCCACCTGGGAGTTCTGCCTTGGTCACACATCCTGGGCCTCGGTTGCCACCTGCTTGGTCCCCAGTTTCACAAAGCCCGTCTCGCAGCCCACATGACTGCTGAAGCAGAATTTGCTACTGGGGGGGGGGGGGTGGACGGAGGAGGTCTTATCTGGAATTATGAGACTTTTTTTACGATATTTCTGTCGCGGGAGAAAGACTTCGGTCTAGAAATAGATGTAGTTGGAAATGCTGTTACTATATGCATTATTAAGTCATTAAACTGCTTTGATTTGGAACAGGAATGTTCGGAAATGAACTGGGGATGTTTCTTTAATCCTTTTGGAGCAAGAATGCAGACAAAAACTCACCGAGCGACGTGTCACACCAAGGGCCCGGACAACTGAACGCTGCACCACCACAAATGCTGGTCGCTCATGCCAATGGGTTAGCTTTTCTACAGTCGGAGTTTACAAATTAGCACACGATTAGCGTTATGGTCGGACAGAGAATGGGTCACTTTGCAGGTTCTCGGTGTCAGAGATGGACCAAGAACTCATAATCCGTCTGCAAGCGCTGACAGATCCGTGAAGATAACGGCCACCGGTATTGAGGTATACGGGTATCTCTTCTGTTGCCCCTAAAGCCGCAGTCTTCTCCTCTATTACAGACCCCTAATAGTTAATGGATTTGGGCTATTGGATTGCAGTGAAAAGTGGAGCAGGCAGGGATCACTATTTCATGTCTTCATGATCAATCTGGATTTTCTTTCCTGTTTGGGTGAACTAAGAGCAAGTGTAAATTGAATCTAATTAAGTGTTTACACAGAGAGATTGACTGCTTTCCCATGATGCCTGAATTAGCCATCGCTTCCTGCTTTATCTGACTCTTCATTTCGATCTCATATTTTAACCTCTGGGCCGGTTGTCCCGGTGATGTCTGGACGCATTTGTTGGAGAGCTCAGAGCTCCAAAGCCTGGCCCAATCTCGACTGCAAGGGGCCGACGTGTCCAAGGTCGACGGCTGTCCTGCCGGCTAAGACAGGTGAGCGATATTTATCTTGGCAAGTCCTCTGAGAGGGGCTGCTCAGGGCTCCTTTACAGAGCAGGCCATGTGTCTCGCTTGCCGGTGATGAGTGTATCTGTGCCAGGTGGTGGTGAAACTGGCTGGGGCAGGATAGGGCTTGCTGGACCCCTTTGACGGGGCAACCCTTATCCTCGAACACGCTTTGAGGCTCCTTATCGTGCTTGTGAAATTAATGGACCCATTATGGCCTGGCCTGCTGTGTGTATGAGATATGTAGGATTTTCTCTTTGATGTACCGGGGATCAGAATGTAGAGTTTACCCATATATGTCATTCAGTTATTGAAGAGTGTAAATTTCCAAAAGTCAGTCCATTTTTTTGTTGTGTTTGAGATGTGACCTAAAGTCAGGCTTCCTTTTCATATATTATAGTGCTGGGAACTAAAACTCATTCAGTACTCATGTAATCCATTGAAGAACTTTAGTTAAATTTCCAAAACTCTCTTCTAAATGTCCACAGCAGTTTTTTGTCGAAAAAGTATCCTGTTGACGAGTGAGTTTTGGAAATTTGCACTTAATTTTACATGCGTTGTAGGCTTGGTGAGCCGATGTCCTGCTTGATAGTGGTCATTTAGGCGGTGCTGAGTGCTCAGACATCTGTCCTTTGTGTAGAATTCAGAAGGAGGAGTTATAATAGCGATGTGGTGATGCATAGCGTCCGGTGGCTAAATGTTTCACATGTACGTTGGTGAGCTGCGACAGCGTTGAGTGAAGAGAGGGAAACCGGTGACTCCAGAGCGTTTCATTGGTTGCTAGCTTCATGCCTCCACCCCGAAGCCCCTCTCTCAGGGACATAAAGCCGCTTTGATTGCCGCTGCATTGCGTTTTGGTGCCAGGAGGCCTAGCAACTGAGCTGGAGTGTAGGTAGCGGAGTGCAGCCTGCCCAATTTCATTCGATCTCTTTGATGCAGTTAAAGTCCAAAGGCCTCGATGTAACATTCTTGGGCATTTTTGCCGGCAGCCTGCAGTTTGCTGACAGGTGAATGCACTGATTGATATTAGCATATTGTATTCTGTGTACAAAATAAGCCCCTTGGTGAAAAAATTTGGCAGCTTCGCAATTAAAATAAGGCTGTGAGGTATTCCTTTTGAGATAGGTCTTTTGAGATAGGCCTTTTCCCTCTTTGGCTTCTGGAATAGTGTGGCTCTGCTTTCGCAAAAAATGTACGTTGCTTTGGATAAAAGCATCTATTAGGCCCTAAATAAATGTAAATAACGAATGATTAGGGTGACCACCTAATCCATGTCAGGGGGGCACTTTGAGCTGCTTCAGGTTTTACATACTACTTTAAAACTGAAAGGCTCCTATACTTGGTTAAATACTTCAGTTCTTCTTGTCCTTTTACTGGTTTGTTTCCTTGATTGAAAGACACATCCAGCTCTTTTCTATTAACATTAGTGGCACATGCATGATTATAGGAGACTGACCAATCAGCACACAGCAAGAACTCAGTGCTAAAGTGAAATCCAGGTCCTTTTACTTGGAATGGTAGTTTACAGATCCTGTGCTAGCTTAAAGCACCCTCTCTGACATGGATTAGGTTGTGACCCTATGACTGACTGAATAAGACTGCAATCCTGGCTTCAGCTGGGTATATGTGAAGGATACACCTCTCACCAGAATGTTTTTGGTTTGTTGTCTAGTTACTTTGCGAGTTTCGGTCCTGGCATTCTCCCTTAATATGCTGACAGCTGTTAAGAGCGCACTGTCGCACTGCTTTTAGCTGTTCTCACTCTTTCTCCACCTTCCCCTCCTTCATGGTTCTCGCACGGTAGTTGTGCGGCTCCTTTACCTGAAAGCGATAGAGGAGGTGTTCTGTTCCTCCTTTCCGACTCCTTTTTTCTTTTCCTTCTGTATGTTTTGGCCCGATTCTCCTCTATAATGCCACTCGGTATAGTGTGGCAGGCCGACGGATCACAGGGGGGGTTACCTTAATCCCTCCTGTCAATCGCAGGGTGTTTTCTTCAGGCTGGGTCTGCCTGATCTGCACGGCTCTGTGTGACACGGTGACAAGCGGGGACATGACATGCTGGGGCAAAGACAGGGAGGCTTTGATGGGGAGGGAGAGCACGAAGGTCGCAGAGGACGGCCGGACAGCGAGTGTCACCGGTGACATGTCACTCGAAGGTGCTGCCCTGTGAACTGCTAGTGACTTAAAATACTAAATTACCAGAATTTTCTGAAGGAATATGTACACTTAGACACTAATCATGGCTTCCTTAGACCTTCATGAAATGTTCTTGAGTTCTTCAAACTACTCGTGAAATCTGATATCTGCGACAACAGATTCATCACACAAACATAAGGGTGAGCAAACTTGATAAAACACTGAATAAAGCAGCAAAAAAAGTTTATTAAAATATGTAAGGTACAATGAAAATGAGATGTTGTAACGTTGACGGGAATCTACAAGCAGAATGCTGCTGGATTACTGAAGCAGGCATTGCAATTACAGCACTCTACAGTCATAATGAAGTACATGGTATTCTGAGTGGATACTTTGTTTGCTTTTGTATGTTTGCTTTTTGGTCTTCTTTCCTTCATGCAAACTGTGTATCTGTGGTTGACAGGCAGCGTTAGGTGGCACGGATAGAGCCTGTATCAGCCTACATTTCAAAGGAAATCAAAAGATCCTTTATTTTCCATTTGGACAAGTACAGACACATTCCAATGCTTCTTTTCACATATTCCATCATGCTCCTGTTGAGACATACATAAATACATATGTATATATATACAGTTCAGGGTGAAGTTTGGCGCACAGGCTCAGGCTATTAATTTGGGGCCCTTGGAGCATTTTGAGAGGTTAAGGGCCTTGCTCAAGGACCCGACAGACATGTGACTATTCTGCCGAGGCTCGACCTAGTGATCTTCTACTCACAAGCACGGAGGCCTAACCTCCACACAGCGCCCCTCGGAGCAGACCCCGGGCCGGTTGGATCTGGTGGGTGAATGACACGGGCTCACCGCCAACGGGGGCTGTCCACTTCGGTGGGGGCTCCCTGCGTCCTCAGGGCTGCGGGTTTGAATGTCAGCTTGTTTAATAATGGGAGCTGGTGAAAAGGTCACCCCCAGTCACCTGACCGGGGGTTGGGGTGGCGGCAACGAACGGGAGTGTTGTGTCAGGGGGTGGGGGTGCTGAGAGAGGCGGGGTATTGGTAGAGGTGGTGAAATGAAAACGAGAGACGAGAAAAGGGATGATTGTGAGAAGGAAGGCGAGACGAGCATTGGGCGGGGGAGGGGGGGTACGGCTTGAATGGATGCGAGAGTTCGGCACGTCTGTCTTATCGCATTACTATCAATGGGTTATTTTCCGGGCCGTCCCTCTCTCCTGCCCACCCCTGACGTCCTGGGTCTGCGGTCAGAGGATTTCTGATTTCACACCTCGGCTGTGCCGCAGCCCATTCCCGAAACTGGATTGAATTTAATGATTCTGATTAATCCGCACTATGGCAAAGCCCCCCCTGTAATTAGTGTCCCTGAGGAAGGGGACTTTCAGGGGGAAAAGGAGTTTTTGGGGTGGCGCAGGAAGATGAAGAGGGAACTGTAGAGTGGTTAAGGAATCATTTTTAAAAACAGATGTCACAATTGAGGCCGTCATCTTGTAAGTGAGTGGAGCGTCCTGGTAGCCTGAGTGAGTTGGCGTGAGAAGCGCCTAGGACAGTGCGGCATGCGGCCGGGGAGGGTTCCTGCAGGGGAGGGTTCCTGCAGGGGAGGGTTCCTGCAGGCTCCACGTCTCGGCAGACTTGACATATACTCACATGCCTGCAGACTGGCGGCTCAAAGCTCCTGGGACTGAAAGCACATCTGGGATGGGGTGCCCCCCCCCACCACCTATGATGGGTGCCACCCTTCCCAATGATGTGCAGTGGCTGAACCAAAATTGACACCAATCAGATAAGGGGGCCCTCTTAAACCAGTGCCAGTGCCCTCCCTCCCCACCCCCCTAGCAAAATGCACCATGAAAATCTTGGGTCTGGCCTTCAGATTTCTTCAAACCCCGACACCTCAGATTGAAAAATACAGAATAGAAGTCAAAAGCATTTGCTATACCGGCGGGATGGGGGTGGGGGGGACGGGGGTGCGGCCGTCCAATATTTAATTTAGACTCATTCACCCTCCCCTCAATAAACCACGCAATATTCAAATTATTAAGTTGTGTCCCTCAGTATCAAACTCTCCCATGCTGTTGGTTAGCGGACATGATTTTGTGGATTATCTAGCAAAGTGGACTATTCTCCATCTTGCCCCTTGGACTCATGATGATGTCATGCCGACGTTTGGATGTGTCCTTTGGGCTTATGCTGAAGCGTGCTCACTGACTAGGCTGTCTGTCCACGTCCTTCACGTTCAGCTCTCCCATGCCTGGCTCCCTCTCTGCGTACCAATGCGGATACTTGTCCCTGTGTTACTCTGCTGCTTGCTTTAACTTTTGTGTGCGTATCAGCAGTTTTTACCTTCTTTGATCGGAGCAACATGGCACCTGGGGATTAGCTCAGCCACTTTTGGCGTGAGGGTGTCATTTTGAGCCCTTACAAGGTTTTCAGATGATTGCCGGATGTACGGCAAACATCTGACCTAGATAATATCACTCAGACTGTGACTCTGTCCCGGGCAGATGTTACCAACGGTGCTGACACATTAAATGCTGAATGTGTTTCATTCCTTAGCTTTTTTCGGAAAAGCTCCGCTGTGATTGGTCAGAATGATCAGGCGCTCTTTAGTGTCACGTAGCAGCCCGGCGAGCCGAACTGCACAAAGAGGAAATTAAAGGGAGAGGAAGCGCGTCGTTAATGAGGACAGGGAGGCTGAGAGGAGATGGCGGCGAGGGAGAGAGGCAGAGGACTGAACAGAAACAGCCTGATGTATGAGACAGCAGGGAACAGCACCCGGCAGGGGCGATTCTAGCATTTTCTATGGTGGGGGCATGAAAGGGGCCATAATTCATACAGAGGGGCCAACCTTATCATTAGCCAATGATATGTTTTGAATGGGTGATTGACAGGGGAGGAGGCATTCTAGGGGCCAATCAGCTTTCAGCTGGGGGCAGTGCCCCCCATGGCCCCGCCCCTGCTTCTCATGCTAATGGTTGTCTATTCCTTAAGTCACATATTAATATGGTATCAAAGGCCTGCATGCTGAATTTTGCACAGCCCCTTTGACCGTGGTTGATCATGACCTGGCAGACTGTCCGCTTATGCTGTCAGCCAGTTGGGGGCGCCAGTGAACCTTCTCCCCCATTGGCCCCCTTGCTTCAGCGGCTACCGGGGTGGCATCCGGCTCGGTGACGGCGGGGCCGTTAATTACTGTCACCCGAGGCCCTGATTCGCTCATCCCTTGGCTCCTTGGATGGCCGGGTACCCGGGGGCAGAGGGAGTGGGGAGGGGTGGGGGGGGTGCTGTCGCGCGGTCTTTATGCACGGTGGCGTCGCCCCGCCACTCGGCTGGCTGCGGCCGCTAATTGAATTGGCTTGTCAACAAAGCCGCCGTCGCTCGGTCAGCGTGCCCGTCGCATTATTCCCGGCGCAGCTGCCGCCCGTGGCCCGCCTCCTTCCTGCAGGCGCAGGCAGACCTTTGGTCTATCCGGAAAAAAGAGAAAACAAGAAAACACAACCAAAAAAAAAACAAGGGCTTCTTTAATTGCTCTGTAATGCTCGTCTTTTGGGGGAACCTGAATGTCTCTGGAGTGGGGGGTGACAATAGAGCAGGCAGGGGGTGGGCTGGACTCTCCTCATTCAGCTGGCCCCTCTCACACAGGTGTGCCCTTGTCTGTCAGGGCGCCCACCCTGCCTTTGTCCTCCATGCAAAGGGAAGGGTCTCCTCAGTGGCTTTAGTCTCCTCTGCCCACACGGGGACACAAAGAGGGGGCGGAGCTTCCAGAGCGGCCAGAGAGTGCCTGGCTAAGCACCAGGGTTCGTGTGCATTTACCTGTAAGAGGTCACCCCTGACGCCACCCTCAGCTTGCACGTGATGCGGAGCTGTGTGTCTATTCACTTTCTATTGCTTGTCTTTTTTATATGAATCAGGGGCATTTTCAGGGCAGGGGGCGCGTTCCTGTTTACCCTCCCCTTGAAAACGAGAGTCCAAAGTCTGACAGTGGCTGTAACCTTGGTAACAGGCGTATCCGCTGAGTGCCACCTGCCTGTCCCCGCGTGCACGTGGGTGTCCTGGGTGCCGCCTCACCAGGAGGGGTGGGTTCCAGCGTGACCCCCCACCTTGCTGCGACCTGGCAGGCGTGCCGACTTCCGCGACTCAGCGGATCGAGCTGATGGCTTTTAAAAGCCCCACCAGGCCGGGGATGATTACCGGTCACTCACAGAGAGCCGCGGAGGGCAGTCACATGATACTGCACTCCTGTACGCCCCTCCCGCCCCCCCTTTTAGCTAGTGTACCCTTGCAGTATCTTGACAAGGTTATGCCAGTGTGTTCTGAGTATCTATTGATCTTAGCCATCAAAGGTCCCTGCAGCAATGGATGGCTTTTGCCGCTTCAGATAACACTCTGTCTCTATTCTTTAACTCCTTCCCCAATCACTCCCTGTCCTCCCTACAGCCTTCAGTGTCCCCCCCTCCCTTTACACCTTCATACCCTGCATTAACATCCATGCTGCCCCAACCCCCCATGCCCCTGACTGTCGCCATACTTCTTTTTGTGACCACCAGGGCGCGCTGGCCAGCGTAGATGTGACCCAGATGCCATAAAGTGGCTTGGCAAGGGTTTGAACTCTGTCTGTATTTTAAAACATCATTAAGTACAACTGGTGATAGGCAGCGGGTAAGGATGCTGTGCCAGTGCTGGGTAGGTCGTGGGCAGAGTGGCAGCCTGGTCCTGCTTTCTCAAAAAACAGCGTGTTGCTTTGGATAAGAGGAACAAAAACAGGACAGTTGTGTTTTAACTGAAGGCTGGACAATTGCAGACCAGTGGAAGTCAAGTCAGTTTTTTATCATATGGACTAACAGAGCAGAGAGACATCCCATAATGCCCAGCCTTTAGCAGCTGACTTTCTGATGCCAATGCTAATGCTAAACATCCTGTCAACCTGAGATATCCGGCCCGTCGTCAGGGTCCCGATCGAAGCTCCCCGTGTCTCCTTCACAACGTAACCGCGACCCGTCTGCTCCTCCTCGGCCAATGGGGTGAGTTCTGCTCTCCCTCCTGATTTACCGAGAGTCCCAGAGAGATATGCTGGATTTAGAAATAATTGATAAGGTGTTTTTCTTTCTTTTTTTCGCAGGATGGTTTATTGTTGGGGGGTAGAGGGGAGAGATTTTATTATGCGGTCGCTTATAAGTGACTCCCACCACAGACAGAAGAGTGAATGGCTTGATGCCAAGGCCAATTGAGAGGCGCTGTCGAAAGCTAGGGGGTAGATTTTCATAAATTATTCATCATTATACAAAATAATCCTTAGCAGGATTGGGAAGGGAGTAGGGGTGACGGTTGGAGGAG
>JAODJX010000112.1:690062-700078 GCA_026776945.1 Isichthys henryi
CATTGGAGCTTATGACATATTATAATTAACACTATAATGCTGTCAGTAGAAGATGTGGTAATGCTTTATTAATTCTTTTGCAGACCATTATAATACATTATGAAGGTATTTATAATGCATTATAAATGAAATCTTCATTGGAGCTTATGACATATTATAATTAACACTATAATGCTGTCAGTAGAAGATGTGGTAATGCTTTATTAATTCTTATACAAATCATTATAGATGACAGTGTTACAAATATTTTTAAACATATGACACTGCATCATAATTGACTGGCAATTAATAGCATTGGTATAGATCACCAAGTTGACAGTTTATGGGAAGAGGGAAGACATTAATACCTTTTTTCAAGCCTTAAGCCATAATAAGGCCAATAAGGCTGCTCAGAGATGTTCAAGATGCTCACTGATGGAGACCAAGGCTTCAGCATCACTCTCACTGCTATCAATACATTTTCCTGCATTCATCTATCTTCCGTAACCATTCACCCGGTGCAGAGTTACAGGGGCCTGGAGCCTATCCCAGGCTGCTCAGGGCAGCAGGCGGAGGCAGACTGGGCAGTATGCCAGCCCATCACAGGCAAAACGCACACACACACACACACACACACACACACACACACACACATGCTTTTTGACTGTGCGAGGGATCCCGAGCACTTGTAAGCAACCCCAGGCAACGTGTGAAGAGCATGCAAACTCTGCACACAGAGAGTGAGGGCAGGATTGGAACCCCCAGCGCTGCCAGTTGGGGAGACAGGGAGAGAATCCATGGATGTGTCTGCCCGCATTTGAAATTTATGTGACAGAATTTGTGGTTCTCATCCTGCAGGTATGTTTTCGCTTGTAGAGCTGACATTCTACACCTGTACACTTTTCACCTTCTGCAAGTGATGTCTGGGCATGTCACTGTACTGTTGATTTTGCGTATATGAGTTTGTTTGATTTCATGCATGTCTACTGTGTGTTGATTTTGTATTGTGAACATTTCCAATGCATATGTTGGACATGGCTAGTAAAATATCTTCATTCATAAATCTTAATGCAAATAGAGGAATATGGAGCTTTTCCTGATGTAAAATAATGGAAATGAGATCCTTCGGACCAACATCCTGATTGGCTGACCACGTGTCATTCATAAATTGGGCAAATTTCACAAGCTGTAATTTTACATTAAGTGGAACGGTGAAAATTTCTGTAATGCAACCTCAGATGAAACATAAAATATGCCCAAAGATCTTTGTCAGTTTTCAACAGATAAAGGCTTTTAATTTTGACCAAAGTCATTCTCTCAGGTTCCCCTGGTACAAAACTTGCCCCACTTAAACTGTAATAGACCATAGATGTTTTTAAAAATGAGTTATGTAATTTGATTTTTTTGGTTTCAGCAGCATTGCAAACTGGAGGTAATCTAAAGACAAAAGGCATTTTTTTTTTACAAAATAAATGCCATTTCTATGGACATGCATTTCAATGAGCCACTTATAATAGAAGAGAAATGAGTCTTCGAAACAGCATTTGCCCTGGAAAAAACGACCTGACCTTGATGTGTCTTATCACCCTGGGAACACTGAGAACGCGAGGGCTTTGCGGTGTTCTGGCAAACCGTTTTTATAATATGCTGGCTGATTTCCATGGCAAGGGACAATTTCATGTGCTTCAGGAGTAATCAACCTTACATCAGCTGAAGGCTAGTTAGCGAGACCCTACTCCTACGTCAGATGTGCTATTTATCCTGCTTTTTGGTTCATTTGTGGTCAGCACTGTATAAAGGGGTGGGGCCAGAGGGGCACTGGCACTAGCTAAAAGCTGATTGGCCCCAAGAGTCTCCCCCGTACTGTCACTCACCGTTGCAAAACATATCATTGGCTAAATATAATGCTGGCCCCTCAAAGGGCATAAGAACCGGGGCGGGATGTCACCATGCTACATGCTACATGTCATGTGGAGCCGTGTACACGAGGTCCACGGCTAAGGATGGGGGACTGGCACGGCGGCCATATTTGCTGGTTTAATATGGTGCGGAAGGCTGACGATCATCTCTTTCAGCAGCTCAGGGCCGATCACATGAGTAACTGCAGTACACAGAGGATTACGACGGCGGCTTTTGTGTGTGTATGAGATTACGGCCTCACGGCAGATTACGGTGCAAGGATTAAATTGGAGTCCTCGCGAAAATTCCCATGTGTATCCGCAGCTGTTGTGTTCGCACGTTCATGTCATGTCTCTGTACCTCTCATTCCCCCAGCGCGAGTCACTATCGATGAATGGAGTTATTGCTCTTCACTGTGACTCTTAGGCATGCCTGCGAATGTATTGTATGTGTCATTGCATTGGTCTGTTTCATTCATGCTAGACTTAGTGAGTTCTGATCTTATTTAGCTTTTCGTAAAAGCATGCTTTTTGCAGATCTAAAAAGGCATCTGCTTTGTATAAAAGGAAAACTTTTTTGATAATGTCTTTAGATGTGTATTCCGAAAAGACAATATTATTTAAAACTCGCCTATTCTGATTATAACAATGTACAGTAACACTTTACATGACCTGCACCTTCATAATGCATTCATAAAACATTCAGTGCACCTTCATAAGGCATTAGAACATTCTGTGCACCTTCATAAGGCATTCATAGAACATTCAGTGCACCTTCATAATGCATTCATAGAACATTCAGTGCACCTTCATAAGGCATTAGAACATTCTGTGCACCTTCATAAGGCATTCATAGAACATTCATAAGCAGCAAATACAGACGCTCCTCTACTTACAAACTTTCAACTTTCAGACATACGAACGAAGAGGACCGTAAGTCCAAACTGTGTTCCTTGGGCTCCCGTCTCCTGTCCGCAACATCAATTTTTTTTTTCTGTGCACTAATTCCACCTAGTATGACTTCTGGCCGCTACTCCCGCCACGCAGCAGCGTAACGTGCGTACTCCCAGCATCCTAGTTCTTTGTACTTGCGTAAACCATTAAAATGATGTTGAATAACAACTTGCGAACATTTCAAGTTATGAACGGCCGTTTGGAACGTATCTCAGTCCTAAGTAGAGGAGCGTCTGTATATATACACCCTAGCATTCTAACATACCTTAACAACTTTAATAAACATCAATAACAGACATTATGTATGATAATTATAATGTTTGTTAGTATTATATAATATTTGTTATTAATGTATATCAAAGCTGTCAAGGTATGTTAGGATGTTGCTGTATACATACTTGCTACTTTTGCATGTCCTATGAATGCATTATGAAGGTGCACTGAATGTTCTATGAATGTATTATGAAGGTGCAGTGTTACCCAAAGTAAATAATAAACTTATAGTGTTATCTTGTTATTATGATGTGGGAAACACCAGCATGTCTTCTGGTGGGATGCTGTCCATGGTGTAGCCCAGCCTCCCACCCATGACCCTGATCAGGGAAAAGTTGGAAGCTGGATGGACAGAAACACCAGCACTACGTAGCTGGGGAAAGACTGCAGCCTGCTGAACATCAGAGAGCACCTGTGCGCTACGTCTCGACTCGTGTCAGGTTGGCTGGCCAATCTGCTTTGCTCTCCCTGCAGATATTGTTTATTCTCCCATGTTTTATTTAAATTTATTTATTTTAAGCCTGGGGCCTGTATTGGCTGTATTGGATTTCCGGGTTAGCAAGATTGTTGAATCTTCCCTTGTCGAATTTAAGGTAGTCTGCACTCAATGCAAATGAATAAAAATAAAGTCCATTAAAATTGGGATACCTTAAATCCGAAAGTTATCTAGCTAACCAGCAAATCTCGCTTTGTGATATAGGCCCTGGCTTTTAATTTCTTCACAGATTTCACACAGGATGCCAGTACCTGCCATTGCATCTGATTTTATTTGTTTCTTTCTTTCTTTATTTGTCATTTTGTTGCATTTGTTAAGAATTTTCTTTAGATTTAATTTTTTTTTTTTTTTAGAATTTTAGAAGACTTATCCAAGTTAACGGAATTGAGCTGAATTATATACAGTGTAAATTCAGATTTTTATTTACACATTTATGTTCACAAAAGGCATATGTTCCATAAGGCCTCATATTTTTGAGTGTATCTATGACGCATTATTCTTATAATCTTATTGGTAGTAATCTACTGATATTAGCATGATTTTATGAATGAGACCTCACTGTTTAAGTGTGCGCTCGTGCCTTGTGGTTTACCACGAAACAGCACTCGCAAATCTGCAAAACAACCATGATGATATCACAACCAAACGTTTACTCTGCTGTGTGAAACGCTCTCAAACTCAAAATCATTTGAAAGTTAAGATCTTAATAGGTTATACTTTTGGATATCCAATTATATGTTTTTTTTTAATACATCCATTGGGAAATCTGGACTGGGAATGGCCTCGGACTGAAACAGATGACCGCATAATGATAGTTGAAAGATTTCAAAGAACCACAGAGCGGCTTTAAAAAGGGACACAGAAATATGGGTTTTCAGTCATGTTAACTACTGGCTATAATCATATCTCAGCGTGAAGTTGTTTCCAAATGACAGAGCCGGAAAGATGCTGTAAATCAGCACAATAAATTCAAAAGCTACCTGTTGTTTTACTGCTGTTCACAGTGCTGGCAGGGGGAGTGTGGAGGTCTTTCGAAAGTGAAAACCTGAACGTCAGATACGTGGCGGGAGGGGGACGGGGTAGCGGGGGGACGGACGGACGCTGACCTCGGCTTCCTGACCGCGTGTGAGTCAGCACCACATGTCGCCTGTTATCTCCCATGTCGGATGGCTCTCCTTTAGGCAGGCTTGTAATTTCAGATTACCGGGTGTAATCTAGGCACAGATTTAGGATGGGTCCATGACCCAAACCCTGGCCACCAATCGCCGATATGCTCTTCCCCCCCCCCACTTGGCCAATCAAAGAAACCTCAGCTCCAGAAATGGACGTGGGTCGCAACCTCATCTCCAACCCGTGGCTAAAAATACGCCGCGTAGACAACAACAACAACAACAGCCTGGCCATTCCAGAGCTTTCCCACCACCATCCCCCCCTCCCCCCACCCGGCTAGCCTCCTGGCCTGGGGAGGGCACCGTCTCTGTCCCATCTGCGGATACCATAGAAACGAATTACAAAAAAGAATCAGAAAGAGAGAGAGATTTCAATATCAGCCATTAATCATTCAAGGCAGCAGAATGACCCAACTCTGACTCTTTGATTTTCTTACTCAGTGGCTCTGATAGGGTTAACCTGAGTTATTTTTCATGCCCAATCTCTATGGGGATATACAAAGTACCCAGGCTCTATGCAGTTCTTTGCTTTTTGCACGATTAAGCAAATGTGGCATGCAGGTGCTATTCAGTAAGTCAGCCTGATACGATGGAATTCCCCGAACAAATTAAACTTCACAATAGATGGATAAGTTGTACATATCCAAATAATGACACCCCTCCCCCCTCCCCTGGGCTTGTATGATTGGAGGAAATTTAAAACGAACGGGAAAAGGCCTCATGCTGTATTTCTGCGTCTAGATAGAGTGCGACTGTGGGTGAGCGTTGGAGATTTAGCTGTTTGGGCGCGGAGTGAAGCATGGGTGTGGTATTCCTGCTTAATCATTCAGCGAGGTACTCTACCCTAACCGTACACAGCGGAGAAACAACAATCAATCTGCAGGCCTTATGTCGACATTCGGCACGCTATCGCACAAATAAGTAGCAATAATTTAAATTATTCTCCTCCAAGACCTGCATATTTTAAAATGTATAAAATAGGTTAGGAATTTGTTCTGCCTGCATTTGAAAATTCTACTCATCACTCTCTAATGAAGCTCTGTGTGCAGGAACATGGGCCAAAGTGGTAATTCAGAGAGTAACGGCGCTAAAAATTGCTATAATTCTTTTATATGTTCTAATAAATCGTAAAAACTCCACAATAGACTGAGCAGCACTCGGCTGTTTGTACATAATATCATAACCCTTTACAGCAAATGTAATGCATTCACCGAAATAATCTGCAATTTGTAGCAATATCTATGTCCTAAATACAGCATTTTTTTCCAGACTGTTTGTTGTAATGTATTGTTCCAAAGGCTGAATGTTAAAATGAGTGTTAAAATATCATAGAAAAGTTCTATGCTATGAGGGGTAATATTTAAATCTCAACAAACTCCTTTTTTTAAAAAAAACAATGACAAACATTTATGATTAAGTGTTTACACAAAATGGTTGTATAGTTAATGCAACCAGACTTGGGTTAGTTATGAAAAGTTTTTTTTTTAATGGCATTATTTTGTATATAACATTTAAGTAGACTGTATAACTATGCACATGATGTGTATATTAAAACATAAAGGCATAAAATGCCTAATTTAAAACAATCATTTATATCGTTTATTTTCTTTTTACTGTTGTTAATAAGGCGATTACTGTTAGAATGCTTGGAAGACATGGAAGTCCCCATTTTTAAATTGTGACAACAGGCTAACGGATAAGTTGAGTTTAATCGCACGTATAATAAAATGATGAACGAATATTGTCTCATGCGTTGTTAACAATGAAGTTCATTAAACCATTGCTGACCCACAGTATTTTAATAAACTGAAGCGATCTGTTACACATACATGTGCTGCTTATAGGCAAAAAAACCCACGCATTCTTATTCTTCTAAAATTAGTCAGAACAGATAAAAATACAAACGAGAGCAATACCGTTGACTGGGTATATAAACCACCTCAGTCAATGAGACAGTTACTGAGATCGTTCCCCGATTATATATTTAAAAACATGAGAAAAGTAAGTCCTGTCCTCTAACGGCAGTATCATCTTTTTAAGAGGTAAGAGGGAGACTCACATTTGCTTGGAGACTCAATTATACATTAGTGTACATCACTTGGCAATCTGTTCATATCAATTTAATTGGATTTTAATATTGCCTCAGATCTTGTTGTCCAATTAACAGTACTGGCTGGCAATAAAGCAGAACCGCAGACTATGTGACACCTTTGATCTCGGCCATATGGAACCCTTCCATCGATTGCCACATTTTCCGAAATTTCACTCACTCAATATGTGCCTGTGATAAATGAGGAAATGCACATCCCCAACCACGCTAAAAAATTTTCACTTCCCCTCGCAACTTCATTTATTTTGTTGACATTCTGCTCTGATTAAAAACAATTTAAAAAATGCAATGCCCTGAATATCATATGCAAATAGAACCCTGGGCAGGCATCTTGTGGTGCCAGGGGGCTTCCGCAGTCACTGAGCTGGCATGGCCTCAAGAACGGCCTTAAAGGGACAGCCCCTCTTTTCTGAGGAGACCCCGAACCTTTTCGAGTACAAAAGAGGAGGGCGCGTGTAAAGTACTGCTATCTGTTTAAGAAAGAGCAAAGGAAAATAACAGGCGTGGGGCATCGTGTAACTCAAAATGCGCACTAAATGCGTGATTACAAGACCTCAATTTCTGTAGCGGTGCATTCACGTTACCGTCGTTACCGTGGCGAGTCGGCAACCATGCATCAGGCCAGTACGGTCCAGGTTCAGGACAGTCCCGCGGTGGAGGAGGTGCCGGTTCCAGAGCTGACCTAGTTAAGGGAAAAGTATGAAGGACCCTCAAGAGTTGCTCCGAAAAAAATAAAATAAAAAAGCTCTTTGCAGCCTAAAATGCTTTATTCAGTGAAATGTTCTACCTTTGATCCTTTGTGTTTGCAGCAGAGCCAATCTGGTCAGCTACAGGCCCTGGAGCATCGTGTGAAACAAGGGCTTTGTGTCGCGCCGCGCTGTTATGCATTTACTCGCTAAACCTGATAAATTATTTAATCTACGCCTTGGACGTCATTAGAAAACGTCCAAGGTGAGGTACGTGAGACGACAGGAAGTGTAAATAAACACGGAGGATGCGTGTGATGGCGCGGCTTTGTACGGGAAACCGGCGACGAAATGGCGAGTCTCTCCGGAACTCGGTGCTGCAGAGGCAACACACACATGTGTGTTCATAAACACTTCATGGCTAAGCTGACCTAGTAATCGTGTCTTAAATTAGATTGCAAATTACCATTTACAATTTCAGACATGAGAATTTAAACTTGAGAGTGTCACACCACCAATTGGCTCTTCTATATTAATATACTGTGTTATTATATTCTCATACAATAAAATGTCTTTTATTACCAAATGGGTTTTTTAGGGGGTTTGCACCACTTTTCCTGCCAGCAGACTGACAGTGCACCCCCCTCCCCCACTACCACCACCACACCCCACAGGAACGTGGTTAAAACACTGACCATATTCCCAAAACTGGGACTATTGGATGCGCTTTCCGAAGAAAGCCGTACGATGCAAACGGCCTGGGAAGGCGGAGCCAGCCACCAGGGAGGATTTGACATGGCCTCTTCTGTTTCGCGGGTGTCTGGGGGGCGCACTGTGAGAATCGGAGCTGGGCGATTGGATCGCTCGCCTCGGTGGGGGGGAATTGGGAGGGGCGACTTCACAGTGACGTTTTTAAAATGGGCAGAAGGCACCCAGTAAACAAAATGGTACAAGGTGCATATCCTTCCTTTCACCGCTGCATCAGGAAGCGCTTAGTCTATCTGTTACACATGTCATCAATTATTTTTTGACCATTAGCAGTTTTTCAGCATCAGAGCTGTTCTTGCAGAATATTAAATCAGTGAGAAGGCAGTAGATGCCAGGACATCTGTGACTGCAAGATAATTCAGTTAATTTCTATTCCCTTGAACCTGGAGGTGTTAATTTGGAGCCGCAGCGGCAGAGTCTGGAAGACGCCAGTACAGACCCGGGATGATTAACGCCGCCATAGGAACTGCCGGATATTCGGTTACTCTCTCATTCTGACATGGCGCGACTCAGGCGACTTGGTGGGCTTTTAAAGTTAAGGGCACGTGCGTGGGCTGGATCACATGAGGCGGACTGGTGGGGCGGGTGGTGCGATCTGAAAGGACCGGGCGGGACATTTGCTGTTTCCGTCCTTGCAGCCCCTACAGTGGGAAGGACACATGAAAGGTCGTCTGATCTGCTGAGTTGGCCTCTCCCGGGTGACAGTGGAGTGACGTCAAAAGCGAGCGGGCAGCTCTCGTGGCTCAACCGACAACCCTGACTTCATCATTATCGTCTGTGGGCCACGTGGATCCACAGAGCTTACAGCTACCGTGTAGAAGGCCAGACGTTACACTGCTGTCCTCTGCCATTTCCCATCTCCTTTCCAACTAGCTAAGGAACTGCGAAAATATATGTAAGGGATGAAAAAAAATCTCCTAAAGTAGCTAATGCTACTTATTAAAAGGCACTTAGCTAAGTAGCTAAGTGTCTAATTAAAGATGAGCAGCGAATTGAAAGTGCAATCAGTCAAGTCCTTTGCAGGGTGACAGGAGGGTTCAGCCAGTTAGCTCGAGATCAGCCCTAAAGCTGCACTAATTGGTTTCAAAGCAGTTTTTTTTTATTATTATTGTATTAGAATATATGGAGCATAATACTGTAAATGAATGCAAATGTTTAAGTACAGCCATGTAAACCCAATCAGCCTGGGTGCTGGTTTGACCCAGAGTATCATGAAATCTAAGATTTCAGTGTCATCTGTTTTACCGAATCTGAGGTAAACTGCAGACCGTCAAGCCGTTCCATTGTTTTACTGAAGTGTGACGTCACGCCATGGGTCACATACTCAGGACTTCGTGACATTACTGCAGGGATGGCCGGTCCAGGTCCTGCTATGCGTTCTGCCCATTCAGAGTCTCATCTCAGCCCAGTGCCTTCCTAACTGGACCAATTTACCCTTCTCTCTCAGTAATTAGGCTGATGGTTGTTTAAAGAGCTGAAAAAAAAAATCAGGCACACACTGTGTCTCACCAGGATATGACAGCTCTGCAGTGCACCATATCTGAATGGCATATGGCACATACTTGTGTTTGGGACACTGTTGTAGGATTGGATTGGGGCGCCCCCCCCGGCCCCCCGCCCCCCGGGGCCCCCGGGTGGGGGGGGGGGGGGGGGGGGGGAAGGGGGGGGCCCGGGGGGGGCGGG
>JAODJX010000112.1:706929-721929 GCA_026776945.1 Isichthys henryi
GTTTAAAGTCCCTCAAGGTGCAGTTAAATCGGGAGCTGTGTGCGTTTATGAAGACACAATGCGGCAGTAATCTGCGGCCCGGCGTAACAATAAAGAGGAGGTGAAGGGGCGGCGCCGTCAAACGGACGCAGTGTTTTTCTCACCTTCCCTTTCGCGGCCACGGCGGAGGCAGAGCTCCTCCGCCGCAGCTGTATGGTTAACACTTACGTAACGTTTGTGTCTTTAATCCCATTGTTATGTGATGCTTTATTGGCTTCCTGACCCTGAAAAGAGGCACAGGCTTTAGCAGTAAATCCAGCCTTGCCGTGCCGGCATTATCCTCCTGCCCCTGTTGTGCCTGATCAATGCCCTTGCCTTTTGAAAACTAAGACCGGGCTGATCTTGGAAAGCCTTTTAGCGATCACAGAGGCCCGGGGTACTGCTGGGGGGGGGGGGAAGAGGAAGAAGTAGAAGAGAGGGAAAAAAAACACAAGTCGAGTCATTTCCCTCTCTTTTTACAGTAGAGAGGCCTGTTTCAAAGCCTCAATTTATTTAATCAATTCATTAGGGTCAGAGTAAGACACTGCAGGTCTTTGGCTGGAAAGAGGGGGAGGTACCATTGCTGTAGGCCAGAACCACCACTTACGTACTTAAGGTGCTCGTCGAGAAAGGAGGCACATCAAACCATCAGTGCAGGTGCGAGTTAATTCCAGATAAAAAGCATTTAACCAGCGTTTAACTGGACGACACACACATGAGAGACAGAGAGAGGCAGGGCTGATTCCAGGCAGCTTCTTTTTCATTTGATTTCACCTATTATGTTTTCCAAAACCTCAAGTTCTTATAAAACACGTCTCACCACAAAGGCATAGACACCTTTTATTTCCTACTCAAATTAGTTAATACTTGTTCCCTCCCCACTTCGTCAACTTAATTATTTCGAATAAAAGCACAAACTCAGCATGGTCGTTGATTTCTGCCTTGAGTCCCCCGGTGAACTTTGCGGTACGTTTTAGTGGCTGAAGCTGATTCACGTAACGCTGGCTGTAGAGACTGGGGAGACCTTTAACTTTCTGCACCTAAGACTCCTCAGGTTCTAAGAGGAAACAATGGACCTAAATATTAACATAGAAATGTTTATATGAAATTAATTTCCAGTTTGTTCATTTTACAAGCTCTCCTTGTTCTAGTTTACGGTGCCGTCCCATGCAGTTTGTCAGGAAGCTTTTTTTTTGTTGTTTTGTTTAGATTTGACGAATAATTAAGGGCTATAGAGGTTCCAGAACTTTCTTTCAAGTACAAACAGCCTAAAACTTTGCATTTTTCTAAGTAACAGTGCGAGTACCTACAATTCACCCATGTTAACATTTTTGATTTTCGAAACTTCTCCAGTTCTCCAGTTTAATTGAATCTCCATAAAACTCAGACCCAGGTTGGTTGCAGACCTCAGCACTTCGGTGAAAACGTTCATCAGTTGTATGGTGACACAGTTAAGAGCGAGTGAATGCTTGCTGTGGATAGAGAACATGCAGTGGCATCCCAGGAACCAAGGCACGGGGGGAGGGGGGGGCCGAGGGGGAGTGAGGGAACGCTCCCGTCTCTCATTACGTCCTTGACTGCCTTACGTAACATGCCAGGCATTCATACGACGTCTGATATGGCTAGAAGACAGTTAAACACACTCACAGGTCCAAGGAAAGCGTATCATTTTTTCAGCAATGTATTTTTGTAAGTAAAATACTTCTTTTAAATAAAAAGTTTATTACTAACACACTTAAAAGTTTGGCAAAGTAATTTTTTTCCTTATACCCACACTCATATGTTGTTCTGTTTGTAAATAAAATCTGTTGCACGGAGCAAATGTCACGTCATATATTGAAGTAATTCCCTCTAAATATGTGTGAAACTCATTAGACTCAATGAGGCTTTAAAAAGTGAGCATAATTTTTGAACATATATCTCCTCTTGTCTGTAAAGTATAAAAATAATCCATACTGCATTCTGATAATTATAATGAATGGTTCCCGCTCCTTTAACTTTGGAAATACTCTCGAGTAAGTGGTCTCATCTTTGTGCTGATATTCAATTACCTGAAACATCATCGGAAAAAGAGCTTACAATAAAGTCTTACAATAAATCTGTCTTGCTCTGAAATAAAGGAGCTATGTGCAAGTGCGCTGCGTATTCAGAGATGGGGTTACTTTAAAGCATTAAAATTAAGTGTTTGAGTTCTCCTTTGAAGGCTAGATAATGGCAGGGAATGCTGGGATAGATAGAGTGGAGCCAGCGGCAATCTATGGAAGAGCAATTAAAATTGCACACAGCTGAAGAAGAAATCTTTTTCAAAGTCTGAATCATCTTTTTTTGGGGGCGGGGGGCTGTGGACTATTAGGAGATGCCCGGGTGTTTCAAAGCAGCCCCCACGTGGCTGGAAAACCTCGACCCTTCCCACCTGTAGTGTTGGCCATTTTTTTCCGCCGCCTGCCTTTCCTTTTAAGACAGCTGCTTACGTTTACCAGCATCCCCAGAAAAACCAAAACTCTGCCCCGAAGCAGTGCCAGGGTCCCCTTTGCTCGTGCTGTGGCCCTCTTTCATGGAGGATCAAGATGCTCCAGGATCACTTGCTAATGGCGTTCTTCACTTTACGCCTGTTCTTGGGGCCTCCGCGTTGGTTGTATTCGTTTCACAATGTCGACGACGGTGTCTTCCTGTCTTCCAGGATATGTGAGGCTATGAGTGCTTGTGAGGGTGTATATGAAAACCTCTTATGCTATGGAGCTCCTGAATTCTCGATTCTGATTGGTCAGAAGGGGCGTTGATTCATTTTCTATGACCGCACACCTAGTGCCAGCCAGGCGAATCACAGTAGTGAATCAACACGCCGCTAAAATCATTAATTCTAACTAATGCTACTTAAAATACCAGAGCTAGAACACAATTTAAAATTAACGGAAACGAAACAGAAACTTTTAATCATTGGAGAAAGGAAATAGTGCTACTCATAAATGTTTTGTCGGCATATAAATGTTAAAATCATGTCTTTAGGTACAAACATAAGCCAAATGTATAACAGTGGTATAAGTGGGTTAATGCACTCCAAACCGTGAATTATATGCTTTTGACCCTAACTTAAGTACATGCCTCATAATATAGAAAGGAAAAAAAGCTAGTGAGATTAGCATTTGCCTACTTGTTTTGCGACTTTACTTGTTTTACAGTTAATTTCAGAATATATGTATATGTGTATATTGCTGGGTGTCACTGAACTTCCTTCTCATTTATCTCTCTCCACGTCGGCTTGGATTAGCCACATATTACGCAGCATCATAGCCCTGTAAATGGTAATTTTGCGTTCTGTATAAATTTTTGGCCACGTAGCTTCATTACTGCGTCTGTCATACTGCCTTCTTCAGTTAATTACAAGGTCATGAAGCAATTTGTAATATCCAAGAGCCGACCCCTTTCCAAACACCTCGCGCATTATGCAAAGACGCCAGATGCTGATGACGCCCTCTAAGCAAGTCGGTGGGAGGGGTGAGGGAGGCAGGAAGGAGGGGGAGGGGCTGAGCAGGAGGGCGGGCGGCGTGTGCATTTATTTAGATGCTCTGCTTCTAGTGAACCTGGCCTGAAGTTGGCCTTCGTTGGACTCAGATGTGTCAGCAGGGTTGATCAGTCTACTGTTCGATGGTCACCTTGCCACGTCCTCATTAGGGGCAGCTTGTAACTAGAGCTATAATCTCACCTGAGAATAGCGAGTCTAAAAATGATCTGGAGCTGAATCTGGAGACATCGTCTGTGCCATGTGTTTGCTAATTTGCAGATCAAAAGGAACAAACCTAGACAATAACAGCGCCGACTACTGTAAGGACAAGAGCAATGAAGGATGTGTTCAATCAAAAATAATATCATCAAGATGATTAAGATTTATTTGAGTCTATTTTCTTATCAGGGCCCTTTAAACAAAGAACCCCTTTCTCAAATTCAAGGAAATATATATTTCTCATAAAGGCACTGTAATAGTTCAATGTCTGTTGATTTAAACTTTTTTTCTAACCAACCTTTCCAGTATAATCAAACAGTTGGGATGACACTGAATAATATCATTAATAAAAACTGGCAATAGATGAGTGAAATGGTTCGATTTAAAGTTAGGCTTTCGCATCCTTCACCTTGTAATCCTTGAATCTTTTAAATCACAGAAGGTGAACGACAGAGAGAAGGTGGGAAAATATGTGTGAACAAAATGCAGAGTAAAGCAGCACTGTAACACACTGGGCCATAATTTCACCTGATTTAAAGTGAACCACAGTGCACACAATTGTCCTGCTACAGAGGAGTGTGGTCTTGGGCCGTACTAAAGTCTACGTTCAGCTTGTTGATCAAATGTAGAGGGCTACCACAAACATCATGGAGAACAACAAAAAAGCAGAAGTTAGACTTCAAACTTAATTAAGTTGAAAGGTCTGTAAGTGGCACAATCAAATAGGTCTTTCCCTTTTTTTAGTAATAGGATAATTAGCGATACATTTTGGTCTCTGTGAAAGGACTCGTTTTCTAAGGCATAATTGATTGAATCCGATATTAACGGACAGACCAAATCCCACATGACTAAAAGTAATTCTGGGGGTATGCCATCTAGGCCAGGAGATTTTCTTCCTGCATGGGGCCCCATTCCAGCTCGAATAAAGTTAATAGGCCATCTCATAGCTGGCTTTGTTCATGTTTTAAAGGGAATCTCTCTCTATACCAGAGTTTCCCAGTCCGGTCCATGGGGACCCACAGCCGGTCCACGTTTTTGCTCCCTCTCAGCTCCCTGCCAGACAGTCCACATTTTTTGCTCCACAAAAACGTGAACTGCCTGTCGGTCCCTGAGGACCGGGTTGGGAAACAGCGTTCTAAACTATTTGAAATAGTCTGGCTGATATTAGCTGGAGTTTTGGCTGTGTACTATAACAGAAACTGCAACTATTTATTAAACAAATTTTATTTGGCATTATTGGTTGTACAAAATTTATTTGACGCAAATGTTCATCTGTTTTAGGATCTGTTTACTCTGGGTTTCCCCGGGTGCAAGATGACAACAGTGACGCTTATAGAATGCAGTTTGTGGAAATGTTTCCGTGCTGTTCTGCAGACAATTCTGTCATCGTTTCCTTTAAAGTTAATGTGTTTTTTTTTTTATTTTTCCCAAGGGCTGGCCCATGTTTTGTTTGGTGGCCAGCAAATATGGTGAAATTACCTCTCAAAAAGCTTTTGGCCACCTCCCAATACACCTGTGGATTGCTGTTGACCTTGAGTTTGTTGTAATTAATTCAGCCAAGGATTAAAAATGTAAAAGAAAAAAACAATGTGAAGAATGTATTTACAAATGCACCTATTTATTTCAAGTGATTTCAGTTGAAATTATATAAAATTATGTAACGCTGTTGCACTTAATAACTGGATGAGAAAGGTATTATATCTTTATTATTAACTTTTCAAAGTGTGACAGCTGTGCTTGTACAACACTCTCATCACTGAAACAATTCAGTGTTTTGCAAAAGAGGTAACTAATTCTGCAGGATTGTAATTTTATAGTGCAGCTTTTAAATCCGCAATTATTTGCTTGTAGCTACACATTTAATGAACACAGTACATTCCGGAGACTTCAGCGAGATTGTGAGACAGTGAGGCTGGGATGCACCCCCAGGAGCAAGATCGGGAGTGTAGTGGAAGCTGCCAGATAGCCGAAAAGGCACCATTCAAGTCACAGAGGAAAGTCCAAACGAGCGAAAAAGTTGTCAAGTGGGAAGGTGTACGTATTATATATCCGGTGAGACTCGAAAGTAACTGGCATTGCTGCTAATCCTTATAACTAATGTTACAAACCCCAAAGGAAAACGAAAATATAACAGCGGGAGTGAAAAAAGACCCAGATGTAGAGTAGGAGAATTTACCGGCAAGTGGAAAGTGGTAGATAAGTACCACCTGTCCGCACTTCCTGTTGAGCTGTGTAACCACTAGCAATAAAACACGAACCACACTACATCCCTAGGAGCAGAAAAAAACCCCAAAGGGTACGTATTGTCCTGTCTGTAGGGGTAAATTCCTGAAGTGTCCGGAAATAAGTAAAAAGTGTGGATGATTTACGCACCGTGCACTTACAATTTGTGGCTAATTATTTAACAATGACATGTCTTTTTTCATCACCCTTTTCAGCTTCAATTTAATGGCCATCAATTAAGACGTCAGACTGAGCTTGATGTTAATATATTTATCGCGCAGCAACGTGTGCACCTTGGCTGACTGTTGTGCTGCTTATTACTGCCAACGCTCTTTGTAAAGTGAGGGACAAAGATCCAATGACATTTGGGAAATGACAATTAAAGTCTTGGCAATAATAATAGGAAGCATGTAATCAAACAATGATTCAATTAAATAATTCCAGCACGCTGATGTGTCACCACTTTTACAAATCAATCACGAAGCTTAAAATATATTACAAGTGGCCACGTTTACCCTTAATTTACCCTACCCTATCCTCACTAATAATCAGCCATTTATTCTGCTTTTACATATCAACCCTTCTGCCTTCTATCATTTACAGAACACCTTGGCTGTTTGTAATTTACTTACTTTGGTAAACAACACAAATTTTACAATGGCATAATCTGAAAGCTTGATATCTCACTTCAGCTGATACATGAAGAGACAGTAAACTGCTCCATTCTCCATTAATCAAGACTATGGACCGTAATGTTTGATAAGTCGCTCCTGGTGACACAGATCCCTTCTCCCTAGTCATTAGAGAATCTGCGACAATCTTCTCCCTGATGTGCCCATTGATGGTGTGGTTAAAGAGGATCAACAAGTATGGAGCACAAGAGCAAGGTAATTTGAGAAGAGCGGAAAATCCCCATAATGCAATGCGGCCTTCTTTAGCTAATCCCCTGGCATTGGAAATCACCTTGCTTGTTCCTTAGGCAAATTCAAACATGGCACCAGGACCAGCTACTGAACCCTTACAGAACATTTTGATGTTGTCCCATACTTATGGATTCCTTTCATAATTAGCTCCCATAATTCAGCAGGCCGTTGTAGTGATGTCATTTCTGAGCTGCATGTCGTATTATTTCCATCAGCATCTTGTTGTTGTTTAATACAATGAGCGGTGACCGGTGAAATCACACATGAACACCGCAACACAAAATAACACAGGGGTGTGGAATCCATGGAAACATATATCTAACAAGGTGAAGTGTGAAGTGAAGTGAAACGTAGGTGATGATCATTACAGATATGATCCTTAAAGCTTATTGTATGTACAGGATGTAGTTATTTTGGACATTACTTACCAATAAATTACAGCGTTAAGATCTTTAGAATCACTATCACTGCCTGTAAATTAATATAGAAACTGTACCTGATAATTAGCAAAGATGCTCAGAGTGACACTGTACTGCAATCGCACTTATGGAAGATGGGTAGATGGGTGATAATTAGTGAAGACTAGAGAAATAGGAGAAGAAAATATTCCGTGAGATGGCAGGTCTCTGCATCATATTTACATTAACAACACGAGAGATTTCTAAAATTTCATTTAATAATTTGTATTAATTTTCCAGTAATGTTTAAGCTGTAGTTAATGATATGTATTGTGCTTCTTTATGTCTTTCAACTCAGATCTTAGCTCAGTGGTTGACAAAGTTCTTGTTTGGAGAACCCCCAAGAAACATTTCTCAAGTCTTGGGACCCCTTTCAATATAAAAAATTGCCAGGAGGGGGGGCTGCCGGAATCAAATTTGGTGAGCATGCAAAAGGGGGTGCAGGTTTGGGCCACCAATAAAAGAAGTCAATGAAAAGTTTTCTTTTGCATATTTAGATAATCATCTGGTGCCCCCCTAGGAATTATTTGGCGACCCCCCCTCCCCCTGGGGGGTTTGCGAGCCACGGTGTCAGAAGCGCTGCCTTAGCTGACTGTGTCAGACCACACAGACGCAGTGAGTGGTCAGGAAAGATCACTGGCTGAAGGCTGGCTGAAGAAGCATTTGTGATGGAATGAAAAGACATACACCAAGAAAGCCATTAGATGGCCAGGAATGAGGTTTTATTACTTGGTCCTGAGAGTTTTGTCCTGCCACGGGTGGTAATTTCCCAACATGCCCTGAGTCCGTTCATCGCTTTGGACGGCGAGTCGGACGCAGGGACATAAGTTACTGTCTTCGCTGGGTATCTGTGTCCATCACCGTCCTCCGCCATGTCCCTCCTGGCGCCCGCTGTTGCCACGGAGCGAGGACCCTTTCCCAGTTCTCATGGATACTGAAATACAGGTTCTGGGAGTATTAAGGTTCTAGGGCGTTTCAAGAAATTTGTGACTGCAGCTTCCTGGCTTCCCAGATGCAGGACACTTTACGTAATAATTGTGTGTCATGTAAAAGTTGAGCATCATTTCTGCTAAACAGATTGGGTTCTATGCCACATGGTATCTAGGTTGCTTCTGGCAGCTACACCCCCCAACACCCTCCCTTCGAGGTAGGAATCCATCTGTGTTTTTTTGATTTTATCATTCCCAGCACAATTTAAAATGCACATATCAGGCAGAATTCAGCCAAGGTGGAATCAGCCATTGAGTCTGATCTCTTGACCATTGTCACTTACAATCAACATGAGAAGGAAATTAAAAAATGTCGGTACGACAAATGAGACACTCACTCCCAAATGGGATTGCAGCCCAAGTGACATCGACTTCAGCTGATGGCAATAAAAGTAACAGCCCTCCACTTTCAGGTTTGTGTCATCTGGACACATTAACTCACACGTGATCTGATCACGTAAATATGCAGTTCGATGCTGGGAGTATTGTCTTCACCAAACAACAAAATTTTCTCTTTTTGTCTCTGATGCTTGGAATGCTGGCTAATTCACCAAAGCACATCATAGGCCAAAAAAACAAAACAAGTATTCAAATTGAAACCCGACTTCCATCTCCTCCCACGAAGAAACCCCCCCTTAAGTAAGGCCTGGCTAAAACACTGTGGTCTTCTGAGAAAATCTATTTTGTCTTCTCCTGGCTGTTTTGTAATCCACATTCGGTGTAAGATATATATTTATTTATTTAATGTACAAGTATTTCAAAATTTTGCAAATATTTTACTTCTACATTCCTTTGTCTGCCCTTGGGGAAGGCCCCGCGCCGTGCCACACTGTGCAAGATAAATGGTTGGACGATGAATGGACAGATGGATTCTTTAGTCAAACATGAAACTTTCCCTTTAATAATGACAAAAAAAAAATCAATATCTTCTATGTTACCTATATACATTGATAAGCAGTGTGTGTGTTTCCATAACACATCAAAGTGTCACAGCAAAGGATATGACTGACCCAGGCTGCAGTCCACACGGACATTTGTGTGGCGTTCTCCAAACCCCAAACACAGACTGCAACGTGAAACTAATCAATCTGATCAGGGAGGCTGCAGCAACAGCCGAGCTAACTGAGACGGGCCCGCCGTTTGACTGCGCCCTTATTGATCTTATCACCCCCCCTTCCCACCTTTAATGGAACGATCCATCCTCACCCTTCTCTTCATCTCTGAAACCACGTTTGTCTCATGAACACCCATAAGCAGGTGAGATTTACTTTGCTCTCTGCTAGTGATAGTAAATGCAGTAACTGAATTAAAGGAGAGGTAACTCTCTCATCTCCTCTATGCTTCTCTACGCCAGCCTTTCTCTGAACGCTATAATTACTGAGACGAATCAATGCCTATTGTGTTTCTTTCTTCGCCCTTATGCATCAATCAGCCAGGCCTGGAATTAGTTAACTGTAAAATTCTCCTCTTTAGCCTTCAAGGTTGCTATTAGACTTAGAGGAATATCCTCTCCCTCTGGATTTCATTTCTTGTCGATCTCTACACATTGTATATTTTCTCTTTCCTCTACGTTCCTGTTGATTTATTTAATCGATCGTTTATCGCGTTGTTAATGACGCCTTATGAATTTCACTCAGATATGCTATATATGCTACAGATACGCAGGACAAAGATGCACCTTAAATGTGTGTACTCATCATTAAATAAAATGCCATCTTTGACCTCACACTTGGGCGTTAAAGAGAGCTCTCCCATTTCTAGGTCATCACCTCCCTTAACGATAATAAAGAATCTTTGTGTTTTTCTATCGTTGGGTCAACCTTGACTGAGGACAACTTTCATCCATCCTTCTGACACAGCTGCTGGGAGTTAGTTGCCTCAAGTAAGAGGACAGAAGCCGAATGCAAATTTACTCTGCGTTGCTTTCAATAAAATATGCAGCTGTTTGTTGGCTTGCTTGAATATTACAGACATTACTCAGTGGTTATGGAGAGCGACGCCTTGGGATATTACGGCATCCGGGGACCTGTAGGTCGGTGGACCTCGACTGAGAACGTGTTGATCGATATAATTTGCTCAATAACTTCTTTATTACTGCACTTTCACTGGCAGCGAAATCGTTTCAGATTTAAAACGCATTTGTGTTTAAAAAAAAAAAAAAGCAACATTGAAACTTCACGACGGCACTTCTGACCCGAAGCCTGCTCGAGACGGACCCGGATCGCAAACGCGACACATGGGTCGCTCCTACGGCACGGGAAAGCGAAACGGATTTTAATTAGCGTCGCCAGACAGCCGACTGAAATGACGGTGGAAATCGCTGTGGCGATCGTTCCTCCCGCTGCTCCGTGCGCTCCTGCCCCCCTCCCGATCGGAAGCTCGATTTCTGAGGCGAGTCCGTGTTCCGCTCCGCGCTAATTAAAAGTTCAGCCCATGAATAATGCAGATTGCCACGGATTCTCTGGAGCCGCGCGGCAACACAGAGCACGCGCGGCCCAGGGTACCGGTCCTCGTGCCATCCTCGCCATTGCCTCCATCTCACTTTTATCACGCCAGATGCTCCCATCTGAGTCACTCCTACTTACAACAAGCCCCATGAAAATAACCCACATAGGCGAGTCCCATCCAAAACCCACAGCCCACCGGAATATATGCATTATAATACTGTCAGTGCGCATCATAACAACGCAAGGTGGAAAATTAAAAGCGGGCACGGATATAGACGAGAAACAAAAAGCAACACGGCAGTCTTTCGGGAGTGGTGCCCCGGCCGTCGGTATGCTCGCGAAGTGGCGGTTTACAACAGCTAGTAAAACTATTTTATAACCTGCCACTACATGCAACCTGGGAGAATGGGACGACATGCACCATTAAGACTTTGCAATAGAGATATTTAACAGCTTCTTCTTAGCTGGATATCTGACAGACTGACACAGTAAGCAGTCTCTGAGCATACTGTTAGCTCTGATATATTACATTTAACTTTCAAATCCATGGAACAGGGTATTGCTATGCTACATGTATAATATTTACTGTACTTTATGACTTCTGACCTACTGAAGCTTTATGGATCAGCGAATGTAGGTGACACACTTGTGTGTAAATACATACCAGTAAACCCAGTAAGAATGGCTGAAGATCATCTTTAAATGCATGACTTGATACTTTGGCTCTGATCATATTTAATATACTGGTTTAGGTTAGGTTAAAAATAAAATGCTATTTGATGAATAACTAACGTATCATCATTGTTATTGTATGGTAATTTTCTCCAGCGCATTAGACATTCATCCTCTAAATGGAAGGTTCTAATACAGGTATCTTCTAAAAATACACGATAGTTGCAGTTAATGTTTAGTGCTGGACAATTTTGCCTCCGTTGTGATGTAGGCTTAAGTGAGGTTATTATCCAATTAGGAGGAAAAATAACAAACGCAATCATATGGCTGTTTGTCTGAAAAGGGGAAAATTAATGATTCTGAAAACCTCGTTATGAATATTGCAGACTAAATGTGGCAACATTAAAAGCTAACCAGTTGCAGTCTGTTAGGTGGATTTTCTGTGGTACTCCTTCTTCAGCTACCAGTGAGAACATGCTTTCAATGATCCAACTCCTCTGGTATAAACTTAACAATGACAAGCTGCCATTTTTTAAGAAGAAGAAAAATAACAGCACAAAAGGCATGTCTAAATTACTTTAAATTTTACATTAACCTGGCACACAGTAATGTGTAGTTTACTGGAGAGGACTTTGACATCTGAAGGTTGACTTCAACTTACCTGCTTTAGGTATCAACCTGGTTTGCCATGTAATGGGAGTCAAGGCTTAAATCATCCAGATAGTAGCAATCTTATCTTTGGTAACACTTCACTTAAAGCAGTCATTATAATGCATTATAGACACCGTCATAATGCATTATGATGCATTCCTAAAGTATTATAGACACGGCTATAACTAACACATTATAGCCATGTATATCAAGCATTATGAATGCTCTATGAAGCTCTCATGTATAATGCACTTTAAATGCCTTCATTATACAGTATAATGGACAGTATAAGAATTAAGGATGCTTTGTACTGCATTATGAAGGTATTTTTCTGTGAAGATATTTCTCTATTTATACCCATGTTTATAATGCTTTATGAATGCATTATAATGTATTATGAAGGCATCTATAATGCATTATAATGACTGTTTAACCTTATTTTTTCTTGTTATTAGACTCTTATTCTCTTAGGTTTGAGATATATTCTTTTTTAAGTCATACAAAAAAGTTCCCACCCAAGATCGATGTTGCACATCGAAAGCACGTTATGAAGTGGCACGATGATGTTGAGTAATGATGCTGTTATATTCTGTGGTGTCTTGATTCTCTCTCTGGGTAAAGGCTGGATAGCCATATGCCAGGCAGAAGCTTCACCACAGTCAGTATCCATCAGGATGGTTTAAAAATAATCACAATTCATCACTAAACAGGCAGCTCCAGTGGAACGCGGGGGGGGGTTTGGTCCGGCCAATACGTGGCTGAGCGTTACTCTTTCGAGTAATTGACCATAATGATTATATGTGATCGTAATGGATAGTAATGTTTTAAACACAATTATGTCATCTGTCACATTGAAGGGAACAAACAAATCTTGCAGGAAAAAGTGAAACCAAAAGATAAACTATTGAACATGCTTGTCTGAGTTATCAGACCATGAAGTATTAGAGTAAATGACATAAAGTATTTCTATAGTAATGCCGCTACAGGTAACTTTACAAAGGTACTGTATGAATGCCAGGTCTAAGGTAGTTTAATTATAGATATTTTGCATGAATTTTTGATATATATTTAATTAATACATGCTATTGTTGCTTTGATTATCCAAAATAACCTACTTAAGTGTCTATCTGGGTGCTTTGCTTTGACTTCTGAGTTTCTTTGGGGGACCAAAACGAAAAAGCAGAGAATCAGGTACCTGTTCAGGGTTGACAAGCCCATCTCCCAAGGTTCTGGGCATCATCCCCCCCCCCATTTCAGCATACACATGCACAATCGACAAAAGCCTCGATTATCTCCATCACATTGTTAATTTGCAACATAATCTTCTCACAATCAGGCACTGGGGCTCTCCAAGTACATCACACATTGTGGCGGAGAAGCGTGGAGAATTAAATATAATAAAAATGATCTTTATTGTGGTGATTATTGCTATTTCTGTCGTGATTTTTGCTGGCAGGGCGACTGAGCCTTTCCCGTGGCTGTAAAGCCGCAGAATTGGACCGGGAGAAAAATGGCAGCGGTTCCCGCGGCTGCTGGTGCCCCTCAGCCAGGGCCCTCGGTGCCGTCTAACGCCGGCCTTACATAACCACGGCTGACGGCTTCCTGTGGCAGCACCGCGAGAGGCGCTCTGACGGTCGTCACGGCGATCCCTGAGCCCTGTCACAAGAAGCTGCCAGCTCACAGCTCCGGCGTGTGGGCAGGTTTGACCCCGGGTCTCAGATTCAGCACAGGTGGTGTGGAATCGGGCCACGGAGAGGCGGAAGGTGCCCCTACTCCCATTCTGCTGGCTCGGATCCCGGTTCTGATGGGCCGCCGTCTTGGCAGGTAAGGCCGTACAGGATGTGAGCTCACTGGCGACGTGGCAAGAGGCACTGTCAGCACCGTCGGCGCTCGAATCTCACCCACTTACCGTTAAATCACCTTCGGACTGACTAACCGAGAAGGTCAATCATCACAACAATGAGCGTGTCGTCAGGAAGCCTGGAGACCCAGACGGAATATTCCAGAAAGACAACACCGACGTTACCATCTACTCTAAGTAATCAAACCAGCTGAAAAAACTCAGAAACTTAAGTTATATATGTATGTATTTTTTTTTCATCACAGACGTGCATCAATTGGGCTGTAGAGAGAATAAAAAGCAGTCAGTAGTGACCTGTTGTGCTGAATTCCACCTTGCTGTGAGTTTCCATGCTGTGTTGATCTGTTTAATCACCTATTCCCTAGCATTGTCTATTACTTCACTGCATCACTGAAGAAAAATAAGCCTTCTTCATATGTATAGAGTTTGCAGATTGTTGCTGTATGTAGTTATGTTAGCGGACTTGTATCCGCCCCCCCCCCGAACTGCATGCCGTGTATTTAACATGCGCTCTTGAAGACATGTGTGCCACACATGTGACGGCTGGGAAATTTCATCGCATTTGAGCTTCAGCCTGAGCATGATCTGCGAGGCAGAGAGTGAGAGGGACAGCGCTGGGTTATTCCCACCCTCCCTGGATCAAATTCGCCATTCCTGTTTTTATTTCTCTTATTCATTTTTTTAAATAACTGCACTGTGAAACGTTAAAGAGCAAGGGACCATGCACTCTGGACGGACACCCAAAGAACGCAGGAGTCTCTCGTTCCTTGAAATCTGAAAGATGTAGAAACCATCCTTTAGGGAGAATTTTTTTTAAAAAATAGATAAAATACAAGAGTATGAAGGAGACAAGCTTGTGAGGATAAACGTGATGGACAACTTTGTCTCCTGGAGGGAAAGCCAAGCCCAGAAGGGACCAGAGGGGCAAAGTACTTAAAACCCTCTCAGTCTGGAAAGATCGTCCGGGAGGAAATAGCAGCCATTAAGTATATCGTTGAGAGGTCTGGGATTCGTGGAACAACAGTCACATTGTGTGA
>JAODJX010000112.1:739036-751840 GCA_026776945.1 Isichthys henryi
CGCCTCCCCTTCCCCTCCCGAGGCTCAGCTGGTTTAGTTTCGCGTGTGAGACCGCGGGGGTCCCCATCTGTGCCTGCCCCCTCCCTCGCCCCCCCGATCCCACTACCCCCTAAAACCTCCGCCCCCTTGTGTCCCTCTGCTCGGGATTTTAAATTACATCTGCTGCAGCTGTAAAACAACAGTCTGCACCTGAAGGCATCCGTGTGCCCTCTACTCACCCCAGGTCTCCAATCCCCCTCCCTGCAGCTCCCTGCAATCGTCGCAGGCATATGCGTGGCTGTGGAGC
Organism: Isichthys henryi; assembly: GCA_026776945.1. NCBI lineage: Eukaryota > Metazoa > Chordata > Actinopteri > Osteoglossiformes > Mormyridae > Isichthys > Isichthys henryi. The sequence goes on from JAODJX010000112.1 coordinate 739,323, forward strand.
TGCATTGGGTTTCACCCGAGAATGCAACCCATCATGCATTGCTGACAGATGACTACTATGCAGAAAAAAAACAGTTTTGTTACTGGACACGTCTGTAAGCAGATATAGTGAAAATTAAGCACAGATACCCCCCATTAAATAATTTCAGACACACAGGTGTATATGAACATCACGCATTATGTTAATTTATGACTGGAGGTGTCAAGTGTTCATTAGCTGTTAAAGAAGATTCATCTGCAACCGTTCAAATAAACTCTCAAATCTGTTCACACCATAGGGCCATTTCCCAAGCGATCCATTTGATATCTGCTATTCGAATCCGTCAGAACGACGGCTAATTTGTAGATTGCGACACGTCTGCATATTTTGTTTTGTGGCGCTTATGGGTGTTACAAACAAGTCAGAAACTGTCACCAAAAAAGCAAAAAAAAAAAAAAATAAATAAAAATACATAGAGCAAAACAGAATTTGTCATTGAAGCAGTTGTTATGGGCTGTCATGAGTAACACACTGTGTTCAGTGTGAGGACCCCATAATGTTCACGCGTTGCAGTGAGAAAAAAATGAAGAAACGATCTTCATTAGCTCCCAGCTGCCTGACACTGCGAGAAATGATGTCATAGTCCAGGGAATTATAAAATTAAAAAAAAAGTTATAGGGAGAGAACAATAAGCGCTTCGAGTTTTTTAATCGAAAAATGATTTGTCCAATCGGGTATTTTTTTTTTCAATTTGAAACAAGGGCTAGCCCGCTCTTTCACGGACTGCAAGTTGTACGGCTGCGACTTCGCTTTCTAGAGCTCCGAATCAAAACATTATTGTTCTCCTCACAATACCTGCGTCGCTGAAAGCACCTATGGCGCAGCTGCCATGGCGACCAAGACGGCAGAGAAACTCTGTGTGGAGCCCTGGCTCGAAACTGATGCATTAACCCCTCTTGACCTTGTATTCTCACCTGTTATAAAGAAGCAGGCTGCCCCCCTCCCCCCGACTCCCCCACGGCCGTTGGAATAGATATCAGTCGGTGCTTAAGTGCCAACGCTCATTAGCCCTGGCTTTACTCCCCCCGTGAAGGGGGTGTGGGGAGTACTTATTAAACTTTTCGGCACGGTCTCCAGTGGCAGGGCCCAGAAGCGGAGGGGACAGGGCGAGTAGGTGGGTGACAATGCAGCAGCGTGGGGGCCAGATGCTCCCGTCCTGAGCGCCGTTTGTTCTGGAGGTGGACCGAGCTTGGCCGCTGGTGTGCTGCCTGTGAACCCCTCATTAGAGCTGTTCCCACAGACGGCCTGGGCTTCGGGGGGGGTAGCGGGGGGGGGCACTTTGTGTAAGGTGGACGTCTGTCAGCCTCTTCCGCTGTCCATGCAAACACCTGGGCCGCTGGCAACGCATGAAAATGTCATTGTCGTAAGAATGAAAGAGTCATGAATCCATTCGATAGCTAATCAGGACGATCCTCTGTGAAAATAAAAAAAAACATCGTAAGTGTAATAATGATGGAATCAGGAATTCATTCGATAGTTATTCAGGACGATCCTCTGCGGAAAAAAAATACCATAAATGTAATAATGTTGGAATCAGGAATCCATTCGATGGCTACTCACAACCAACCTCCACTAATATTAGATGTGCAATAAAAGTCAGTGTTGTGAGAATTAAATAATCAAAGTCTCAATTGCTAGCCGCTCACGATGTACGCTTGCTAGTATCAGCTGTGCAAAACAAAGGTAAACATCGTAAGAATTAAGGAATCAGGAATCCATGTGACAGCTATCCACGATGAACCTCTGCTAATATTACATGTGCAAAAAAAGGTCATAATTGTAAGAATGAAGGAACTGGGAATCCATTCAATAGCTACTGATGACAAATCCCCCAAAAAAATCATCATCATAAAAATAAAGAAACTAGACATCCATTCGAAGGCTATTCATGAATCTAAGGACAAAAGCTAAGGTTTCTCGGAAGCATAACGTGAATGTGTTACGAACCATAAGTCACCTTTATGATTACCGTGGCAATAACTGTTAATATTTGTTATATTTTACAGCATTTGCAGTAAAGAGCGCATTCATAAATAGCCCTTTGTAAGTGTTGAGTGTTAAGTCACTATAACGCTTGGTGCTTTTCGTACGCCATTTATGACCATCTATTCACTAATATTTTTCATGTTATATATCTTTTCAGCCATTTGTGAGAAAGAGAAATACTGTACAGCCACTTTCTTCCATTCTGAGTAATTAACATTCAATTAAAAATGTGCAAAAATATTCTATAATTAGAAAGGGCTTGAAGCGCAGACAGAAAGGCCTCGTGTTAAGTCTGCACTGCTTTGAAGGAGGAATGCATAAAATCAGTTTAAAGTACGGTATCTTCTTACACTATCTGGGAAGGGGCTAGGTGGGAGAACTAGCCTTATATAAAGAAGGGGGCATTTGTGTTTCGGAATAGAGATGTCTGGGCCTTCTTGCTGTTATTGATCGGCGAGTGGTTTGAGAACAAAGAGTTAATCCCTGAAAGGCGAAGAGCAGAGGTTTCTCCTAAGTCATGAAAGTTTAAAATGTTTTGGTTTTTTTTTTTTTTTTGTTTGGCCTTGTGAGACATGTTCTCATTGTAGCTGCGTGTGTGACCTCAGGCGCATTTGAGATCCAATACTGAACCCTATTTATCCGACACTGAACCAGTCAATACCTATTATTAGCTACTCTTGGCCTATACGCCGTGTTATGGGAACGAAGACGAGGCTTTGAGGTTGTGGGAGGGGGCACTCGAAGTACTCCACAGTTTGCACATCTATTCCTCTGACCTTACCAGCAATTCTTTCATTCAAAGTGTTTTTTTTTTTTGAATAACAATACAAAAAAAAAAAAAAACAGACAAGAGAAACAGTAACGGGATTCTTTTGGTGAAAGCAATGCACATAATTCTCACTGAAGATGAAAAGAATAATTATTCATGTGTGATGCATGTTCATTTTGCGGGGTGCGGGTTCGCTAGTTGGCGCCAGGAACGTAACGACGAGTAATGCTGCAGATGTGACATTACTCGGCCAAAGAACAGGGTGAGACAGAGATAAATTGCAGATTAATTAGAGTGAAGCTATTGTGTTAAAATATGCAAGGGGGTATTTGGGAAACAAAACATCTACTTTAAGAGCAAGTTTGATGCACAATGTCAGTACCTGTGTGGTATCTAGTGGTCATGGTAACGCAACATAATGACGCTAATTTCAGGGCTAGCTATTTGCACTGTCGAGAAACTGCATAGTATAGACAGAAGTACCATGACTGCATTTAACTTTGCATCAGATTCATTTAGATACGTTAGCCCTTTTTAGTATTTTAGTAGTTTTTTTTTTTGCAGCATCAAGGACATAAGCATATGTGATTTTAAAATTTGTAATAACACATGGTTATGCAAACTTTAAACAAAATAAAGTCAATTAAACAAAAAATTATTTTATATCATAGCAGTTTGGCATCACATTAAGAATCTTTTATTGCCTGCCTCCTAATTTCAGACACGCTGCCGGTTGTTTGATAGGCTGATATGTTATCTCAGCAAATCTTAAAAAAATGCATAATACTAAGTGATAGTCCAGCCAAAATGTGCGTGCTATCTTATTTTGATACCAACAATGGAAGCCCAGTTTGCATACTTGCCTTTACTCCTGCTGAGATTTTAACGAGCTGTGATTGAGTTGTTAGTTGAGTGACTCAGGTGGATTGATGGAGCTGTCTGAATCTCTCATTAATTCCTTTATTCTTATATTAAACTATTCGGAAAGTGAGGGTTAGACTGGTATATCAACCGGCTGGCCACCAATCAAATAAAGCATTATCCATCACTCAACCACCATCATTGATTGACCAATGGGTTGGGCACCCCCCCCCCCCAGTATACTGGCAAGCTGGGGTTGGGGAAGAAAAACCAGCTCTCACAAGACTGGCCCACCGTGAAAATGCTCATCCTTTCCGATGGCCAGTCCACGCCAGGCTTGGGAGAAAGAAAATGAATTAAATGACTTTTTCCTTATTTATTTTAAGCTATGGGTATCAACAAGGGAAACAGACACTTTTCATAAATGTACCTGATCCAGAATTGAGCACGGATCATTCACATAATAATAATAATAATAAAAATTACCATCACACTCATTCCTAGACAAGCAAAGATTGCACACAACATACTGCAAGTTGTGCCGCTCATATCTGTTCTTTGAAAGTCAGTATTACAAGGGTTACTTTCTGGGATATTTGCCCTCCAGTAGGTGTGCAGGGAGCTACACAATGTGATGAGCATTGACACGCATAGCTACCCTTATTGGTAAATATCTCACATTTGTTTTACATTAGCTTGGTGGGCAGTTGAGCTCTCTGTTCTGTGCTAAGACATCCTCCTAGGATAGGGGAAGAAACTGACATCTTACCTACGGCAAGATTACCTATGGCATACACGTGAAACCCTGATGAATGGATGAACGACGTCATGCACACGGCTGAAATAATGAACTGACCCATGAAAAGGAATAGAGGTTTTAATTTTTATATATTTTTCTTCCAAGTATGAAACTTGGTAATCAAATTCTAAAAGTTTCTTAAATGCCCGATACGAGAAAATTAAATATTTCATTTTTAAATGTTAATGGGATTAACTACATTACATAACATTTCCAGTGAAATCCAATGAAATATGTAGGGTCTATCTATAGTGAAAGGAAATGTTTTATCCATATCTATAAATCACTATGCAATATGTAATGGTTTTCTGGACAGCCTGCTGTGTTGCGTTACCTAGAAGGATATGTTTTGTATCATGCTGTTTATGACAACAAATAACGTAAGTGAATGATAGCAACAGTACATCTGAGAATAACATCAAATAAACCCATAATAACTGCTAATCACATACAGAGATTTTCTTCAACAGCACGTATAATGGCAGATACCTAGCGGCGGTTATGTAGTGTGTCAGTGTTAGTGTGTGTTAATATGTGTCGATGTAACGGGCGTAACTCGCCCAGCTGGAGGTAGGGATGGTGCGAAGGCATGTCCAGAGCTGATGACTTCACAGCTCCAATGCATTGATGTATACTTGACTTGGACGGAGTGAGACCACACTTCTCAGCAATAGTAGGAGGACCAGCATTATATAAATATGTGAAATACTGTTAAATTACGACAGTCTGCCAACACAGCTTGTTGGCTATTCTTGTAACTGTGTACATGTCAAGACGTGACATTTGCAGCCCATTAATTTTAATTGAACTTAGTAACTCAGTGCAGTGTTAATGCATTAGCGATGCTGCTAATATTGAAGTTAAGAGAATAAAGCCTCTTTAATGACGCACGCAAGCCAGTGTGTCTGCTGATGTCCTATTATTTTAGTCCGTCTGAATCTGCAATACAAACGGGAAGCGAAATGAATGCCTTACAGTTTACGGCATGTTTACAAATGGAGCATCAAGTGACCTGTACTGTGTGCAACTTAGCATCTTTCCTATGTGACGCCTATAATACATGAAGGAAATATGGTGTTTTACAGAGAACGAAAAAGGTCAACAAGTGAAATCTGAAGAAAGGGTTAGATCTGGTTTTGTTGACTCTGACTTCAGGTAGCTAAGGAGGGTCTAACCAGGGTGGAATATGCAGCCTTATCGGTACAGAATGCTGACATGACAACCAAGTAGCAAAATGCTGTCCTTCACGGGGAAGGAGACTCTTTACGTAGAATCCCACAGTTGTTGGTTTCGCCATGGCGGTATGGTGTGTTGGTCTCCCTGGCACTGCATGTCCAATTTATATAATTACCAAAGGCCTATTTCCTCTATCACATACATCAAAATGTGCTGATCAGCTGTAATATTAAAACCACCTTCTTAATATTTCATAGATCCCCCACATGCCACCAAAACAGGTATGACCCATCGAGACAGAGACTCCAAAAGACCTCTGAAGGTGTCCTCTGGTCCCTGGCGCTATGACGTTAGCACAAGAGTCTTTAAGCCCTGCATGTTGTGAGTTGAGGATTCCTTGGATCAAACATGTTAGTCCAGCACATCCCACAGATGCTCAATCAAATTCGGATCTGGGGAATTTGGAGGCTACGTCAACACCTTGAAGTCTTTTCCACCTTCTTCCGTTTCTCCATGGTCCAGTTCAGACACTCATGTACCCATTACAGGCACTTCTGCTGGTGGACAGCATGAACACTGACCCCCTTACGCAGCAATCAGAGATGCACTGTGTGTTCTGACACCTTTCTACCATTGTCAGCATTCATTTTTTCAGCAATTTGTGCTACAGAAGTTCTCATGTGGGATCAGACCAGATGGGCTAGACTTCACTCCCCACTTGCATGAATGAGCCTTGCGTGCTCATTACTGCATTGCTGATTCACCAGTTGGACTTTCTTGGAACACTTTCCGTAAGTATTGACCACTGCATACCGGGAACACCCTGCTAGCGTGCTCTGATCCAGTCATCTAGCCATCACAATTCGGCCATTGGCAAAGTCACTCAGATTCTTACACTTGCCCATTTTTCCTGCTTCCAACAACTTCAAGAACTGACTGTTCACTTGCCTAATATATAATGGCACCCTTGACAAGTGCCATTGTAACAAGATAACAAATGCTATTCACTTCACCTGTCAGTGGTTTTAATGTTATGGATGATCGGTGTAAAGCTTTCACAAAAACTTAATTCCATGGGCCGAGCCTCGTGGAGAGGCCTGTATGAGTTTGAAAAGATGCCTTTCGGGTTTTTAGGGTTCGCCACTCTTCTGAACACAGTGTTACTCGTGTCCTGAAATCTGCATTATTCAATATGGATAAAATTATTGTTCCCTCAGGTTTTGACAGTGAAAAGTACCTGTGCAGGCTGGCTTTTTTATCTTTAGGGACTAGGGTTTACTTGGTATGTAGTGTCCAAAGTTAGTTTACTGTTATGCAGGGTTTGTACTTTTTAGACTCTGTGGATTAATGCTGCTGGTTTAACTGGGAGTTTTACATGATTTCTTTACCGGCACTGCAAAAGGTAGGAGAAAAATACAAGTTCTGTGCAATGGATAGGCAAGTATACAATAAGTTTGTGTGAAATCCACATTGTTGGAATTCACTCTCGTTTAGACACGGAGGTGGCACAGCCCAGTTGAAATCATCAAACGCAGGAGGGAAATAGTGTCATGTGTCTGTAACAGTTTTATTTGATATGATTAAATTTAATTTCATATTCATTGTGTTTACTGACAACAACCTACCAAGCAAAGAATCATCAAGCACCTCTAGCTGCCTAGCATGTAAACTATCAATTTGAATCAAATATCAGATGCGGATGGGTAATCGTGAATGATGCAAGCGGACTGTCTTCTTATGAGGCTGGACCCACAATAGTTACGCTGTAACATTTATTAAGGGCCACTAGCATAAACCCAAGACCAATTGGAGATTGGGACACTGGGGACAGGTACGAGAGCAGTGTCCTGTCCTTAGGCAGGTAGTTGGTATGTTTCCAAAGAGTAGTAGGAAGCTGCAGTGATGATTAGGTTCTCCCACCAGTGGACACGTCTCGGATTTCTGCTTGCTGTACTTGTGCGGTATAAAGGGTGTTATCAGATTGGGGTCTTTTCAAAGAATCAGCAACAGACTTTGGAGTCTTACAGCAGAAGACATACAACGTAACAAGGCGGCTGAAAAGATCCAGCGTCAAGATCCAGGATAAATCTCCTGTTAGCCCAATACGTTAGGATACTTGTCCACACAAATGGTATCTAAGAGCCTTGTTGTATAAAAATCCCATTCATGTATGGCGCGGTATCATTGATTCCTGCTGTAACGAAAGACTTTCTCCTTGAAGGAGAAATTTGATGCCTATCAGCGCCTTACAGAGACAACTGGTTTACCAAGTATTGCGTGTGGTACATTTGATGCAGTGAGACCAGAGTCCAAAATTTGAGTTTGTATTGTTGGGGGAGTTCTGACAAGTTTTGTGGTTGCTGCAAGCTGCCTTGCCGGCATGGCTACAGACACACAATAATTTTGCTGATGTGTAAAGAGATTACACCTCGCCTTTCCTCATGTTGAGTTTGAAAGCCCCTCTCCTCATTGAAATGACTACAGGAACACTGATGCTCACTGATACACTTAAACCCAAAGACTCTACGACGATTAGAGGTCTGTGACCCAAACTGAGCTCAGCGGGCCTTGGCAAAGTATTGAGTTTTGGGTCAGGTATGGGTCAGTATTTTTTATTTTCAACTTCAGGCTCAGTTTGGGTTCAGGCTTGGTTTTTATGTGCTTTTTGCACACCAGTGTTAGCATTTTCCCAGCACATATAAGCTATACAGTTTTAAAATGCTGACTGTGAAAATCTGTGTCCATATACGCCTATGGCTAATATTTGCACAATTTCAGGTTCAGGTGGGTTTTGGGTTTTCGATTTGCTAGTACTGGTTGGGCTCGGTGTGAAGGTCTTGGGTAAGGGACATGCTCTTTAATTCCAGGCCAGTACAGGACTCTAACAATGACTGATTGTCTTAGACCTTCTGAAAACAGCCAAAAGAATGTAGGCACAATATCAGACCCAATATTGTTGTCATATTACTACAGGTCACCGTTAACACCAGGTAGTATAATTAGTTTTATATTTCATTATTATGGCATAATATGTTGTACTTCTGTATTGTTTTTCCAGTAAAATAAATAATGGAAAGATGTTTTTTTACATTTTATTTGTAAGCTACAGTAACAGTTGGCTATTGTACAGTGACAGTGTTCTGTCATTATGTTGAAAAATAATATTGTGTTGCTGACCTTGAACAAGTTAAAAAATATTAACAGAATTATTTAAAAATCTTTCATCTAGAAGTGCATCCAGGGATTACACTGGTCGTGAGGACATGCGTACAATATAAGAATACAGCCAAGTAACTGGCTGGTAGGAGAAGCAATGTCCTGCAAAGGCCTTACTTGAGAAAGGGCTAGTTTTAGTCTTGTGGTCCAGTGTTGTCCCTAGCAGGGGGTCAATCAATCACACGTCCAAACCTTTTTACTTTTGTCCAATGTACTGTATGCTTTTAAACATGTCTGCTGTGAGTCAGGGCCGTTTCCCTTGATGCGTGATGGTGCTCTGAGGCAGTGTTCTTTGTCACCAGTGCTTGTCCTCTGGACCGCTGTAATGCGATGCGCTGTCTCTGCGTGGCCAGCGGCTCCGCTCCGGCCCTCGTAGTCCGACAGCTCTGCGGTGCGTCTGACGTGACGTGGCAGAAGCTTCTCCTCTCCTATCTCTGCCAGAAGGACGCTGCGCTCTCCAACACAATAGGTGTTACTGGTGTTTCACACTCCGCTGACACCGGCTATCTCTTGCAGAAATTCTCACCCTGTCTTGCCATTTACAAAATCAACATCAAGTTATACCGAATCACAATTTTCTTTTATCTAAAGATCTTTTTTTTTTCACATCCCAAGCCTTCAGGCTTACATTTTCTACTGTCCTTAAGCTTTTGAACGCTAAAGACCTCACCTCAATGCATATTAATAAAGTATTTAGCTAGCTGTACTGGATATTTTTTCATCATTTAACCCAGAGAGAGGTTTACAAAGGATATCTACAAATCTGCTAGTACATGTCAAGGCAAAAAGGGAGATGAGTTAATCAAAGAATATTATTATCAAATTATGAAAAAGGAAGGAAAAAGCCCTCGTACAAAATAACGCATGAATCTCTGAGGACATTTGGTCATTCCCGTGTGTTTGCTGAAGGTACATAGATCCATAGTTCATGTCAGATCCCAGAAGAGGTCCACCATCGCCAGTGATTGCTCCTTGAATGCGAAACTACTAGGTCATTGTTTGGGAAAGTATCCGTTGCACCTTGTGCCATCATTTGAGCATATATTTCAATGCACCTTGGTGCATGCGTGTACCAGGCTATGGAATGGTCAAACATGGTTCTCCTACTGAGTATTAATTACTACACCAGACATGTAGCCATATAGTAAAATCATGGGCTTGATTATTATTATTATTATTATTATTATTATTTATTTATTTGATGGGCTGGCCCCCCATCCTGGGTTATTTCCTGCCTCTTGCCTATTGCTTCTGAGATAGGCTTCAGACCCCCCACGACCCAGTAGGATAAGCGGTTTGGAAAATGGATGGATTATTTATTTGCCACAGCTACATTGGAATTATTTTCATTGCAGTGGCCCACGGTGCTGGGGGTGAAGGGATTTGCTCAAGGGTCCACAGATATGTGACTCTTCTGCTGAGACCAAAAAGCTTTTGATCACAAGCACAGAAGCACACACCACCCCCCAAAAAAAACCTGGGCTTGTCCGGCATCCAAACCTGGAGGTCCGGACCTCTCTCACCCTAAGCGAGAATCATACCCCTAGACCAGAGGTCATGAACAGGTGGACCGCGGTCTGGATCCGGACCCAGAAGCTGTCCCATATGGACCCGGACCGATAGCCAAAACGTGACGGGGCGCTTCTATTTTAACTGGCAAAGTGTTTATAGTCTTTTCAGTAGTGGTTTAGTAGTATAACTGCCGTTTCCCACACCAATGAAAATCAAACACCTTTAACCACCAAGCAAGACGTAGTTCAGCATTAAAGCCCTTTGTTTGCGCTAATGTGCCATTAGTGTTAATACCAGCAGCGAAGCTAACACCGGCAACCAAAATGCCGTAATGTTCCTAAGAGAGTGGCTGCTTAATAACAGCAGCGAATCTAACACCCTCAGCCAAAAAGCCGTAATGTTCCTAAGAGAGTGGTTGCTATGTCCTGAAATCGTAAGGGTGAAAAGTTTTCAAACACAGTATGTATTATATAACATTTTGGATAAACGTAGTTTACTGGTGATTTCAGGTTCATTGAAGCTTCCGCAATGTTCTATACAACTAATAGGCTACTTTTATATATATTTCGCTACATAGTTAAACATTATGATCTTCCTGACCTTTGGTTCAAGAATTTTTCTCTAACTGGACCTTTTTAAATTTTACTTGAATACCTTCTGTCCTCGACCAACGAGCCACTTAGACTTGTTTATCAATCTTCGATATCTGGCCTAAAATCAACAAAATAAACACTTTAATGAATTCATATACATAATCCTGATTAATAGTGTAATCATATATTTGCCGAATCTGTTGCATAATACAGTATGCCCACAACTCAGAGCTTGATAAGCAGATGGAGGAAGGATGGAGGGATGTTACATAACGTCCAAAGGTTCCCACGAAAGGTGGTTGCCTCACACATGGCTGACGTGTGTCCTTGGCAACATACATGACATCGCGGCTGATATTTCCCACAAGGCTGATCCCCAGCCATTGGAATTAATCTGCAGTAATATTAGCCCCCAACAACTTAAAGACCTTTACACAGTGTAAGAAAGTTTGTCTGGACGATACGCTGCGTGTTAAGGGGTGTTACGCCCCTTCTGCCCCATCTCCTGCCTTAGATAAACAAAACAGCCAGCATGCAGATGTTCCCGCTTGACAGTGATGGAACGGGTGCGAGATACACGGTGACACGGGATGGGGACGGGCGATGCATCGCACGTAGCCATTCGTCTGATTTAGCGGATGCTACATCACGCGCACAACGGCCAGTCAGCTCACCTGTGAGGGCCCTCCCCGGCCGCAGCTGCAGGGAAACTCCCGGCACGGACACTCCTACGGCTTCCCCGGAATTGCGAGGAACCCCATTAACATGGAATGTGCTCTTCAAGAATCAGAATCAACTTTATTACCCATGTGCAGCCCGAGTACAAGAGATCTGTTTTGTTGAAACTGGTCACGTTAAAATAAAATAAAGGAAATCACTAAAGTTATATGACACACAGCATTAACATAGAGCAATGACTAACCAGCAAGATCGAGTTTATACAAGTAAGCAAAATGAGACATTTGCATAAGGTCCAATGGAACAACCTGCCCGGACAGTATAGTCCAGAAAATTCAGTATAGATTCATGGTATTACAACGACGGCAAAGCAATGCAAAGAATTATTACACCCAGAGGCATCAAGGTAAAAATATATGATAATTTCAAATGAACAAACAAATGAACAGTGGATGAATAATGAGGAGATATACTATGTAAGTAAAAAATGAATAAAAACACGTAGAATCTTGTGTAATAAATGGCTCGTTCCGGTGGTTGAATTAAATCCACATTACGCTGAGATGGATCTGAGTAAATGCCCACGTGCTGAAGCAGCCGAGATGCCATTACGAGTTCAACTTGAAATGTATTTTTCCATTTTAGTGGAACCCCTTGGTTGTGGCAGGACCAAGTAAAACAAACCGTAAGACAGAGAGAACGCTCAGAGCTCAGAATAAATGAGTGGGTGAGGAGATGGAAGGGCTGAGAGCAGAGCTAGATACACATGTGAGTACGGGTGAGGAGATGAGAAAAGGAAAACTGTCAGTCTCACCTCTCGTTTCTCTTGCTTCGTTCATGGGGGGGGGGGCGGGCCGGGCGCGCCGCGCGGGGCCGGAGGGGACGCGGG